>JALMGF010000308.1:0-427500 GCA_023333645.1 Sceloporus occidentalis | reverse complement strand
GAACACCAAAAGTCGTTTTTTAAATTACTTTAAATTCCTTCGTCTTTTTCGGTATCGTTATATTTAATCATTTCCTTAGAAGTATTTTAAGAAATACCAGTTTGCCCGTAACGACAATGAATGCTGCCGAATTGTATTAGAAGTTCTTTGCCTTAACGGGGGATCGACCCCTAAGTTTTTTTATTCCTAGGCATAAACATTCAGATTCCGGGGTTGATTCTAGAATAATAATGGCCCAAAAACAAATTCAGCGCACGCCCAGCCGATACCATTCAAAGAACGCGGTGTGGGAGAACGCTGACGTTGAGTATTGTGGTGGACGCGCGGCGGAGATTTGTCGAGATGACCCCGTGGTCCTGGTGCAGATTCTGTGTAAAGAAGAACATGGCTGACAGCGCCTGCCGCACTAGGAGCGGGGTTTACTTTTCTTTTTCAAGATGTAATAGGTATATTTTCTATTCGTCCCAGATGTTTTCACTCTTAGACACTCAAAGAGTCTTCCTGTCTCTCTTTTGCTCTTCTTTCATTTCTTTATGTTCGTATCTCCTCTCACTTTTCTCCTTTCTTCTTTTTCTCTTCCTTACTTTCTTTCTATTTTTCTTTTCTTGTCTTTCATTTATCTCATTTCTCTCTCTCCTCTCATGTTCCCCTTTCCCTGTTCTTCTCTGCCCTTTCTCTCTTTTCCTGTTTGCTCTTCTCCCCTCCACTTCCTTTCTCTTTTTTTCCCCTCTCCATTTTTACTTTCTTCGCCTATCTCTGTTTTCACGTATTTTTCATCTCTCCTTACTCTCTTTTTTCTATTCTCTATTTAGTCTCCTCATCCTCTCTTTCCTTTCTCTCCTTTGCCTCGTATCCTTTTTTCTCTCCTGCCTCTCTTTTCTTTCTTGCTCGTTCTCTTTTTTCTCTCTCCATTTATTCTGTGTACCGAGGCAGAGATTTTAGTTGTCATCTGTAAAATCATCTATAAAATCTCGTTCCAAACCCACACCTTAAGGTGCAACTCCAAATAATTTCCAAGAACGAGCATCTTCTGCCAGTCTAAAATTCCTCGAGAGATCTCTGCCAACATAACTCAATGCGGAAGGCCCCTGTAGTCATGGCAAATTATATTTTAAATTTGTACATTTGCATTTTAATATTATTTTGTAAACTAAATAAATTAATAAAAGGTGGCAACCGGCGGTTAGAGACTCCAAACCAAAAGCGCCAGAAAGGGAATATATCGGCTCCAGGCGTAAGAATGCGCCCCGATGCTTAAAAAAATACAACAATTGGGTTTTCTTAACTTGTGGTGAGAACTTGTTTCAGTAAAGCCCTGCCCATGGCCACGCCTCTAACCACGCCTCCTAAAGGTGTGTCTCTGGTTATTGCCCTCTCCCACCACATGCGATAAATGTTAATCAGTGCTTGGTGTATTGTTTGGGATTTTAGGCCCCCACGGGGCACTTCGGCACTGATCAGCGGGGCATTTAAAGGGGTTTATAAAGCACTGCTTGTTTCTTCGTTGGCAAACATTGGATGAACGGCACAGAACGCCTGACATCACGGACCCCCCCAGCAATCCGGAACCGGGTTCCGTTATATCATTTTTTTTGTCCACGTCCCAGAAAACGCAGCCAAAATAATATCGCTGACAGCCTAAAATAAGACGGCTCGGGTCGAGCCTTTCATGGCTCCTTGCAAGCGGAGCGCGGCGGCTTCTGTGCAATCCTTTTACTAGGAGACAAAAGCCCCTATTTATTAAAAAACGGAACGACTCCGCTGGTAAACACTGATCCGAAACGCAGATTCTGACCCAGAAACGGGGACAGCTGTGTCAACAAATACATTGTCATAAAAACCCTCTGAATGAGCAGACAGGACCGGGGTAAAAAGCCAGAGGATTTGGGAAAAATCCATAGATTATATATATATATGTCTCATGTGGGAAGGCGAGGACCGGGGGGGGAGGGGCAGAAGCCGAGGTTAAGAGGAGGAGGCATTTAGTTAGGGATCAAAGTAGAGTTCTTTATTCACAGAAGTATTCATTCAAAAGTGCTTGGAACAACACGAGACGTTATTATTACCGGTATTATTATTATTATTATTAGCTCTAAAGGGTAAAAATGTTCTGTGGCCCCCAGCAGCCAACAATCTGCCCGGCAACAGATATATGTGACTCTGGTCATGGGAGCTTACGATCTAGGATTAGCGAGGAACTGCTGGAGACTAAAAGCAATTATAGGAGGGAGTCCTAAATGGACTCAGGCTTCCTGAGGATGGTGGGAGTTGCATTCCCTCTGCAGCTGGTTGGTTATTACTGCGCGGAGCTGAAATGGCCCCAGCGAAGAGGACGGATGCAATAATACCGAACGCAATTTGTACGGCAAATAGAAAACATTTAATAGCAATGTAACCGTCGCTGCCCGCGCCGCGAGAAGCTTTCCTTATAACGTTTATGCGGAATTTATGGCAGGTTTATGAAATGTTATCTTTATTTTTGGCTCCAATTCTCCCAAAGCTGAATTAGTTCATGGTGATGTTTTAATATATTTTGAGAATAAATAACATAAGAATATTGTTACATAGCCAGCCCCCCTTTTACCTTCAGACCACTAATGCTCTTAATTCCTCCCCCTGTGCCCTTCTCTTCTCCCCTATGCCCATCCTCCCCCTATATTTTTTCACTGAAGGCGCCCTTCCCTGCCCAGATGCCCTTCTTTCTCTCCCTTTTTTTCTATGAACTCAGAATGTTTGCTGGGTTTGAAGGTATCTCATGCTCTCTCACACCCTTCCGCTCTCTCACACTCTCGCTCTCACACACTTTCACACTCTCATTCACGCACTCATTCACGCTCTCAATGTCTTCTTCTCTGCTGACTGCTTATGTGTCCCTGTCTCCTTTCCCGCACATCCGCTTCTCTTGTGTCTTCTTTCTTTGTCTGGTTCTCCCCATGTCTTTGTGAACCTGGCCTCCCGGATTATATATTTAGGAACCCCCACTTGCCCCCTAGTAACTCACATAAACACTGGCACACAGACTTACACACTCACGCCAACACACATGCACACACACATACACGCACCCTACACACTCATGTTAACATATATACTCCCTCTCACACACACTTATACACAAAAATCCATGCTCACACCACACACTTATACACACACATCCATGCACAAACACACAAATCCATGCGAACACCACACACTTATACACACACATCCATGCACAAACACACAAATCCATGCTCACACCACACACTTATACACACACATCCATGCACAAACACACAAATCCATGCTCACACCACACACTTATACACACATATCCATGCACAAACACACAAATCCATGCTCACACCACACACTTATACACACACATCCATGCGCACACATTTACCCATAAACATTCATGCTCACGCACACACATACACATTTGCACATTTGTATCCTGCATCTTGTTCGCAGTTATAATTCACGCATCTGATCTCTGCTTCTTGACTTCTCAAGTCTGCTCAGTCTTGCATAATTCATAGTTGCCAAATGTTCTGTGTATGCAAGGACAGTCCCAATAACCAGGCTTATGTCCAACATTTCACTGCTTTGGCAAGTATCCTGATTTATTGGACCTACTGCCAGCTCTGAAATGGGCACTGCCCTTAAGAACCACAGCTGCCAACAGTCTTGATTTCCCTAGGATAGTCTTAATAATGTGAAATATGTCCCAGATGTTGGCCATCTTGGAACAAATCCACGTGGACTGCGGGATGCAGAGTGACTCTGCACAGGAGAGACACGAGAAGCATCCCGAGTTCCATTTGATGTTATTTATCTCCTACATTCCAAGGAGTGCAGAGCCGGTCTTAGTAGGGGGGTTAATGAGACAGCAACCCGAGATGCCTGAATTAGACAGGTACAGATAATAACCCCAAATGCCCCCAAATGCCCTCCATATACAACAAAAACACGGAGGATTCCGAGCTTCCTTTACCTTGTTGTAACACACATACCTCACGGCGAGGGCAATAAGGGTCACAGAGCCGTAACGAAAGAT
Organism: Sceloporus occidentalis; assembly: GCA_023333645.1. NCBI lineage: Eukaryota > Metazoa > Chordata > Lepidosauria > Squamata > Phrynosomatidae > Sceloporus > Sceloporus occidentalis. The sequence goes on along the minus strand of JALMGF010000308.1, from coordinate 423,461 downwards.
CTCAGCTCCTGGGGCGAGATCAGAAGTCATGCTACATCCACGCTTGTAAGCAGGGGCATCGCTATTGGGCGGCTCAAGTGCTCCCCTTGTGGTGCCCGGGGCAGCTGGCCCTTTTGCCCCACGGAAGTTACTGCCCTGGCATCAGCTTAGTAAAGTTAACAAGCAGGCAGTAAATGTATTTATTGTGCCGTCTGATCTGTGAATGCCAATGACACCCTCGTCTCTTCAATTATTTCCGACAGGTTCCTCCACCACGGGCTGGTGATTAGAGATGGCCGCCGCCATCCCCGCGCTCAGCCCAATGACTTATTTCATTTTCCCGTCGTTAGCATTTAACGAGGGCAAACAAGCAACCTCGAGAGGGTCACATTTAACTCGGCTAATTTGGTGGGGAAAGTGGAAACTCTTAATGACCGGTTTGACCTAAAAAGAGCAGAAGGAGGCTTCTGTGCAGCAGATGCTATCTGAGTTAGCAGGACATGCGCCGTTCTCCATGCGCGGCTTAAGCACGGAGCGTTAATCTTTACGCTCAGGGCCGGCCCAAGACTTAATGCTGCCTGGGGCGAAGTTTAAAATGCCGCCCCCCCCAGCCGACGCCGGGGGGGGCGGCATTTTAAACTTCGCCAACGCCATTATCTACCCTCCCCCTTTGTACTTACCGTTAAACAGTCCAGCGGCGAGTCTCCCTGCTCTGCCACGGTGCCGGCTTGTAATGCTGAGCGCCGGAAATTGACGTCACTTCCGGAGCTCAGCATTACAAGCCGGCACCGAGACCGAGCTAGAGGGCACACAGAGGAGAGAGAGGGGCGCCGAACGGGTAAGCGAAAACCACTCGGCGCCCCTCTCCTCCGCTTAAAAAAAAAACCGCGCGGGGTGGCAAAGTGCCGCCCCTTCAAAAGTGCCGCCTGGGGCAATTGCCCCACTCGGCTCCATTGTAGGGCCGGCCCTGTTTACGCTGACCGAACGTACACGCAGAACGCGGCCCCCCTCGGCCGATACCCAGATGCTGATTGTTTCACGTCCAGGAGATCAATGATACGAGAAATAAGTCTGGGGGTTTTTAACCATTAAATGATCTCCCGATCAACGGCCGATTAACCCTTTCTAATCATCAAACAGCAAAAAAGGGCAGAAATTATAAAAAAATTAATAATAAAAAAAGAAATACGTAAATATTCTGGATATAGCTGTCTGAGCTGGATTTTTATACACGAATACATAAAACAGAATTTTATTGGATGAATAAGAAGAGAAGTATAAAATACTTGTTATAACGGATGTCAGCGCAGCGTTATGGCCGCATGCGGTCTCATAATACAAGTTTATGTTCACGAAACCGATATCTCTGCAGTTTGATGACAATAAAATACACTCGGTTATGAGAGTTTGCAGACAATGAATGTAGAATAGAACGTATGCTTTGTCAAATAAACCGGATCCGAAACAAAATATATTTATGTAAGCGGGTTTTACTTTTCTGAGAGGGTGGTAGAGGGGTGGAACAGCCTCTCGGTAGAAGTGGTAGAGGCTGATACAGTCAAGGAGAAGAAATTTCTTAGGGGACGGACATAAACATGGTGTTAAAGGGACAGTCTAATTATATATACATATAATTATTTTTCACTGAAAGAAGGTGAGATGCTCTGTCATGGAAATTTAATGTGTGTGTGGCGGCAGCTTCTATGGTGGAGCTCCGGAAGGTCATGTGACACTGGCGCTCCATCATAGAAGCCCCAGAGGAAGAGCCGGCAGCAGCGGAGGCTGTCTGCGAGCATCACACAGACGTTCACAGATGCCGGAGGGGAGGATCCGGATATGATTATAAGACGACCTTGAATATAAGACATGGGGTATTTATCAGAGCAACTGCGGTATACATATGACAAAACTGGAAGAATTGGCTTATTAGATCGGCTTTCTAACCTGCCACCAAATTCTATATATAATATGTAGATAAGTGGAACAGCCTCCCAGCAGAAGTGGTAGAGGGTAATACAGTGAGGGTATTAAACATGCGTGGGATAGACATACGGCTCCTGAATCTAAGACGAGACCAACGACTGATTAAGGTTTGAATCTTTACTGGAAGAGAAACGGGCGACTAGACGGGGGCCGGATGGGGCCCATCTGCTGGCAAATTCTATCTTTCTGTGGTTGTGCTGCTGAACAAAGGGAGCGATAAAGGGAAAGAAGCCGCGAAACAAGAAAACCGGTTCAAAGGAGAAGAAAAGAAAGTGTCTTCAAGATAAGAATGAACGTCAAAGAACTTGCTGGATATTTTAAACCGGAATACCCGCTAATCCCAGCGCGATGCTCTGCGCGATAAACGTTATCCTGTAACGAAGACCGTACCGGAGACCCTGAAACGCAGAGCGCTGCCGCCGCTGGGGTAAAACACGCAGAAATTATTCAAATCCCAAACTGCATTCCTTTTCGTCATTCTGGCAGTAAAGTATCCCCCACGTCGAAGGATTCCCGGGTGTTATTGGAGTCTGGACTCCTCAACCTATCCGTGCCCCCCCGGAAAATGATTTACAGAAATAGAAAGCGGCGGCCGCGTTCCAGGAACCGGCGGGCAGAATCTCCAAACACCAGATGCTGCAGCGAAGTGTCCGGCGGCAAGAACTCGTATATTCTAACGCTTTCACAACGGGTTTTATAGACAATCCAGTATTAGGGGTTCTCAGCGCCCACATATGGAATCTTCATGAGATATGATGCTGGATATGTTTTAATCTTAATTGCAATTTCACTATAATTAACATTAAAAACCCCTGTTTATTCACATTATCAATTAAGAAATGTACATAAAGAGCCGCGCTTCATTGTATTAACGGACGTTCTACATAGAATTCCACGTTATTACATCAAACATAAATATAACATAAACATCCGACCGTACGATTATTTAGTCTGCTCTCTACTCCTAGGAATTGCATTGTAATAGTTTAATGGACGGTGCACTTTAATGCATACAATAGCTGAGTGTCACCTTTACAATGGGATTTTCCTGCCAGTGATTGGCTGCTTTAACAAGCCACACCCCCGAGGGGTCACTGCAGTGCAGCTCTGGTGCTGCGGCACTTTTAGCAGGCAAGTTCTTTGTTTCTTTTGGGCAGGTAAATATCGCGTATTACATTAATTATAAAGTACTTTGAGATGCTTTGTTCATTGATGGGGCTGCATGATCTGTATGTAAACCTAAATACTCTTACCCTTCTAATCGCCTATGTAGTTAGGTTTCTATGCCGTTACCCCTACGCTATATACGATGGTGAATATCCGCTCATCCTATTAACTTTATTTTCTCATCCAGCATCACTCTGTGTTATGAAAAGACGTCTTGGAATATTATAGCGAGCGTTACAATGTCTGGACATGATAAAACGGCTTCTAGCGTATGATCCTCTCAAGGTGTTGCAAGATGATTCCTGTTTGTTGCATTTGATACAAAGTTTCTCTTCAATACAATGTGAAGATTATTAGGAGCAGGATTCCAGCCAGACACGTGATAAGTGACAATATCCACGAAGGAATCCCTATGGTAGAGGTATGATAATGATGATTTTTAACGGTGGTTATAATGGTGGTTGTGGTTTGTGCACGCTTATACCCCAATGTGATATTATTATGAACCTCGGGGATTGTTCATTTTCTTTCATTTGGAATGGATCAGTATAATTGCATTTACCAAACACAAATACAAATGTATCACAAGTGTTTTTTGTCCAGTGCTCGTACCGGTTGGCCGGTAATTACTGCTGTCATTGACTGCATACAATCTCATCATATAACAGCATGACTTAAGAGTACGATACACTCCTATTTCCATTACAAAGCTGAATACGCGGCTATTGATGATATTAGTCAAATATTAATGGCCCCGATACTTACACTCTGCAATCACCTGCTACACTTATTGTAGGCGATTTGATAGGGAGCATCAGGACTGTAATTTCCATGTGGGTCATTAATTTACCAGTTGTGTGAGACTTTTATTTTTGCGAGTTAAAGGCGAGGGTATCCAAGTTCAATGTGAAGTTGCATGCCCTTGCCTGAAACTCTGAAAATCATGGCACAATGGCCAACCCCTCTTCCCCACATATGGTAAGGGGCTATTTTAATAACCCTGGGAGGGTATATGTCCATTTATATATCACCCCCCAAAGCTGTGTCTCCTCTTCACCCCATCCTATTCCTCCCACGATGAGGGGTTTAACTGAAAAAACCCATGCTGGGAGGCATCTTTGCCCCCCATGCCCATTCAGGGGAAGGAGGTTTAAAAAGGAAAGAAAATACTATTTCGGTAAAATGGCTACACAGGAGCATTGTTTTTATAAGATTGTGTGTTTTTATGTTTAGTGGGATTTTCGTGTAATTGTGGTTAAACAATCATCGGTTAAAACGGGCAGGGTATGAAATAGACTTGGTCATGCAAGCTTTTTCACTATATATATTTTTTTATTTTTAAATTCTTAACAAATTCCACACAGTTGCACAGAATAAAAGATTAATTAAATTACAGAGAATGTCACATGCGATAAAGGTAGTGAAAAGACTCGCCGACAAAAGAAATATAATCTATATAGAGTGAGAAAATTCATATTCTGTTCATAAATTATTAGGAAAATTACTAAAATATTTCATCTGTTACTAATAATTTCTAATGAATTTTTTTTGAAAGAGATGATTATATGTCATTCAAGTTCCGCATCCAAAAAACCTGCAATAATAACCTCTCTCAGCTCATTTCAATTCATGTCGAATATTCTGGGAATACATTAAATAATGGATTTTGAAAACTAAATATTCTTCAAAATGACACTCGCCTTGGGGTCCCCGAAAATGCCCCTGCTGTTCATCCCCCCCCACCCTCCGCAAGTCCTTCTCACTGGGAGCTTTGCAAACATCTCACGGGAAGCAAGCAGCATGAATAATCGCAGGCGCAAGCAGTGCCTGCGCGGTAATGTATTCGTTTTTCCTAGACACCCTCTGGGCTGCCATCTCTTTGCTCTCAGAGATAATGACACCTTCCTGAATCTCCAAAACGTATTTTAACCCCCTCTCCCCACTATTCTTCCTCTCTACCCCAGAGGACTGTTAAAAAGTCACAGATAGGGATGAGATCAAGGCTCGGATCTTCGCTTTTCCCGGTGGGAGTTAAAATACTTTCACCCACTTTAAGAATTTAAGAAGGCAAAAAGAGACCCAGAACTGACGGGTAATATTAGATTATTCTTTATCAGTATCCACGGCGTCTATTATGTGATTATTATCACTTTTAAAGTAGGAAGAGAAATGTCAATAAACTCATCGCTTGTGTTATTGACTTTTCACAATATTGGATTGTTCACAACATATTCTGTTTTTTTGTATCAACGAGCCTTAATTAATTGAAAAGACAAAATGTTAAGTCTTTGTTTCATTTTCGAGATGGGGGTGGGGGGGGTGTCTATAAACCCCCCGCCAAAGACCATCTTCCTTCTAGGCTTTTTATTCATATATATCATCCTAATGGGTAATTAGGTAATAAACAGAGCGGGGGAATATAATGGTGCTATAAAAATCAAGAAGTCATAATCAGGGCAAACAGTGGCCAAATTAGCATTGTCTACTTAAAGGGACAATATATTGAGGTGGAAGCTGCAGCTGCCCTCCTGCATTGTGTTCCAACAATTCTTGCCACTGATTGGCTGCTTGAAGCCGCTAATCAGTGGCTGGAGGGCATTCCTAATATTCCTAAAATAATATAATAATAATAATGGAGCCTTTCTGTGCATGCGCACCGGGGTCTGAACATACCTCCACCAGCAGCATTTGCCGAGCCGGTATATTACAGGGCAGGCGATATGTTGGCCGAATGTCTTCTCCTGCATTGCATTCAGCTGGGGGTGAGGGAAGGGGCAAAAACATATGGGGGGGGGACTCTGCAGAATCCCCTATGTATTTGCAAAGGGGTCGTCATGGATGGATGGAGTGCCCCCTTTACTTTCCCGTCCTGAGGTTCTCTTTCTTCTCCTCTCCCCATCTCTGCTGTTGGGGTTAAAGATAAAGACCTTCGGCTTATTCATTAGAAAAAAAAAAAGGAGAAAAAAAAGACTTCCTTTGATAGGAATAGAAGGATAATGTTCACCGCGACCGGCTAATCGCTTGAAACTTTGTGTCAAAATCTAAATTCGAGACATAAAACTGGGTAATTGGCTCGGAGGGAATCGTCGTGCAGCTGGAAGACACCAAATCCCCATCGCGGAGAAGACATCCAGATGGATCAGCACCAATTTGGACGCATTACCTTCCCTCCCCGTACGTTCTTTTATGTTTACCCCATGAACTAACACTTAAATCGAGAACCCGGTTGTAACATAAACCGACGGCGCCCTGGAACGCAGCGAGCCCTTTGGGGATTGCCGGAGACATAATGTGGCTTCTGTTTCGTGGAGCCATTTGCGCGGCAGACACTTTGTATCACTTTGCCGAGTTCCCAAACGACGCCGATACATCATGGTTTGCGTCACCGCCGTGTGTTATTCTATCTGAACAGATGGGTTAAACTCGCTATGACCTCCCAAGACAGACTTTATGACTGCTTGGATGTCATTCTGCTCCAGTCACGGAGGGTAGATACACGCGTGTGTACGTCACGCTTTCATGTTTACACTCCCGTTTAACCCTTTGCTTTCTAAGGTCGGTAGGAGAAGTCTTCCTCTCGCCTCTCGAGTTCTGCCTCAATATCCTCCTGCACCATGCTACCCAAACTGCTAATTTACTCGCAGAGCCATGACTAAGGAACTTGGCGACTGATCTCGTGAATATGTGGCCAGCGGCCCACCGGGCATTAGTCCAGAGTGCCAGATGGCCTAGCCATTAATAATTTTATGGGGGGTACCAGTAGCACGGTAGCTGGTACTGTATGCCAATAGGACACGGGCAGACAGAGACCTTTGTTTGAAAAGGTGGTGGCCCTCCTCTGTGGAGAGGCCCGTGGCAGCCACAGCACAGACCTTCTTCTCCATTGTGCTGCGTAGCCTCAGTGCACCTTTGGCACCAAAGGACAGCTGCTGTGGCCCCTAAGAAAAAGTCTCCCCTTTTGGCCCATGTTAAAGGCGGCCCTGTGATTAATTATAAGCCCTTCACGTGGCCAATTGCACATGAGGAGCATTAACATGAGGACGCAGGACAGTGTGATGGTTGCTCATGGGAGCTTACAATCTATTTTGGTTATGCTTACTCGTCAGAAGGACAACCAAAATAGATTGCAAGCTCCCATGAGCAACAATTCACCTTCTTGGAGTATTTTAAAGAAATAAACTTTATATCTGTCAACTTTACATGTTTTTTTTTTTTCTTTTTTTAATGACATAAAAATGAATTCCTAGTCTTTGGTGACAGAAAATGTTACTGCTTCTCTACGTTTAGGAAACTCCCCTCCCCCCAATCTCTTTATTTACCCCGAAGATATTCTCATCCTGACACCGAACCCCTTGTTATTCTAATGATAAATCCAATGAATGAATATGTAAATAATGTTATCATGCAGCACGGTAATTATTAAAGTCACGGATACGTTGCTCAAAATAAAAAAAAATATATATATATTATTCATGCGGAAGCCTGAAGAAACGAAATCGTGCTAATTGTACATTTTGCCTATTTTACATATATTTGCATTTAAAACATTTAGACAAATAGGAAATTAACAAAGTGTTTGATTCCACTGAAGAAAATTATTTACTGGGAGTGATGTCATGAATACTCAAACACATTTCCCCAGATCATACAAATATTATGAACGTTTACGCGTACAACGGGCTCAGCTCGCTGCTTTTTGATACCTCGATTTCCTCCCATCTTCTAGATGGCATGAGTAGGTTTAAAGCATACTGCCCAAGTGTCCTGGTTGTTGAGGGGCAGTCACGGTTTTCAGGCACTGTCCTGCTTTTGTGGGCAGTGGGGATCATTGGGGGGGCCGGTTGGGGGCATCCTCTCATCTCCCATGACTGGCCCAGGGAGCCGTACAGTCGATGGAGGTCTCTTTGTATGATGGATTGGTCTTCCTGCTCAAACCATGCCTTCACTCCTGCTCTCTCATCACTAGTCGTGCCCCCAATGCAGGTGTCTAGATTCGGACACCTGAAAGGTTAGGGGGGACGGTATGGCTTAAAGCACACCTACCAGTTGTCCCGGTTGAGTCTGGCCAGTCTTTACACCCCAGATGCTTCTGTTCTACTTTTCTTCTCTGCTTCCCCCTTTTCTAGAAGCTCAGAATGTTTGAAAAAGATCCATCCTTCTAACCGCATCCCCTAAACAAAAGTCTCCCTGTTGGAAGGTGTATGTAATGAAGGTAAATTAATAATCAAATTCCTATGAAAAAATTGTAAATTTGGACCAAATCTTTGCTCCTTAAATTTGCTTTGTGGACCCACGAAAAAAACTTACCGAGAAGCCTGACCCCAGGGCATCTTGAAGATGATGATAACATTCCCGGCTGTCCTCTTAAAGCTGATTTATCACCAGGAGCGCTTGAAGTAAATTGTGCCGTATTTTGGTCGGTTCGGTTGGAGTTCCCAGATTTATGCCCCCCATACCTGTCACAAACAATCCACCAACGCCTTCCATTAATCTACAGAATACAACAAGTATCCGCTTCTAACATTCCGACACCTTCTAACATTTCACCCTCTTTTACGTTAAGCAAGTAAAGTGCTACCAATCTATCTTTTTATTCTTTCCTCTGAAATAATACATTTTTAAGAAGCTTTCTCAGTTTCTATGGAAACAATTTATCAGTGTCACTATTTGTGTCACGTGACAATTAAAGGGAGCCCCCTGAACAATAAATCATAAGTATTTTCTGAAAACATTGATTCTTGAGATCTTTAAGCAGCCAATCAGTGGCAGGAAAATGATCCGAATAAAAAACATGGGAACACTATCTGCGCGGTACATGGGGGGTCTGAATAGACCCCCAACCTCATATGTCAGTGCCCCTCCCCTGATTCCTGCACCAGTTTTATAACAGATCAGCCGTACGCTTGAAATATGGTGTTCCAGCGCATGAATTTAGTATTAAAATAGCTCAATATCTCAAGCTCTTTAAAACAGACCATCATCAAATCATTGTCCAAGAGTCAAACGTCTCCATAAAAGTCTTTTAAAGCTAAATTAAGATGATGTTTAAGCAGGAGATGCTTTCCACTCACCTTCTAAAGACGCGCATGAAAGGAATAAACACTCATGAAAGTGGTTTTTTTGTAGTAGCTGAAACGTTTTGATGTAGAGCTCACGCTGCAAGGCGAAATTAACTAGAATCAGGATTTTCACCGCTCTGTGAAACGAGCTAAATTACCGACGAGTAAAGTAATTCTGCTCTGTGTTCATCCCCTGTATAGATCAAAAAACATATATATATATATATATATATACGTATAGAAGGTATCACAATGCATTAGGAAATTAATGTGTTACCCGGCTGTTAAGAAAAAATGACGGTGGGCAATTTGTCCTGTGTATTGTATTAGCCAAAATGGCTAGCGACTGTATAGATCAAAATATGTTTTCCAGCTTACACCCCCTCAGTGTGTCGGGTCATCTAATGGGAAGGAGGTGCAGAAGAATAACAGACAACATGAAACTCGCCAAAATCGCAAGGAATTCCTAATTGTGAACTGCCATTAAAAGGCTCATTAACCCCCGGCACAAACATCTATCACTCCCACCATCTTAAATGAAGAGGTTAATTGCACAAAGACTGTCATTAGTGCCGCGAGTGTAAAGTGACCCTAATGCCTTCATGCCAATTACTTTGTAAATGTTCTTTCGCCCGGATATCACTCATTATGATCTATCTTATTTTTAATCTCTGCTGATGGAACTTTTACACGATGGAGAAATTAATGTTCTGCTTTCTTAAATGCCTGACAAGTGTCCCTGTTTTGTTCGGTCAGTCTCGCTCCCCAAATTCCCCTTTTCTCCCCTGATGCTCCTCTTTCCTTTACTGATGCCCCTTTTGCCCTCTCTATCCACTCCTGATGCCCCTCTTTTCTAGGAGGTCAGAATGTTTGCTGGGTATGAGGGGATCGCAGGGTTCTACAGCCCTAAAAGCCCCGATAATGTGTATAGAAACAGCAGGAAACGGCTTTTGTAAATTATACGGGGTAAATAAACCCATTATTCTTCTTCTAAATGCCCCACCCAGTTATATAAATACCCCTGCCCCAACCATGTCTCCAACTACACCCCCTAAAACAAAAAGTGCCCCTCTTTGACCCTCAGATATCTAACCTGCCCTCTGTAATTGATCACCTTCATGGCTGATAGGCTGCTGTTGGGTTACAGGCCTTGCTATGGCGACTCCCGCTGCTCAGGTTTGCATCCAGTTCTCTGTGCTTGTTTGGTTTGGTCTTGGCCCAGGGTTCTGTACTCGCCTCCCGTGCCTGCTCCCTGCTGTATATAAACTGCTCCGTCCTGCTGCTTTGCTCACCTTTGCCTCTGCCTGTTGCGAAGGTGGACATAGCCCCGCATGGTGAAAGTCAAATATTTCATGGCCGTTAGTGCTTGACTAAGCCTCTCGCTCTTTTACCAGCTCAATGGGCTACCTGGGCTCTTTCCAGTTGCCCACAGTGCGTCCTGACCTGCCTTTTCTCCTGTGCTTATCGCTTGTTAGATACCACTGGCACATGCTTCGATCATGTGGCCACAGAAACTTGCAGTCTTCATGTTTGAGGGCTTGCGGTTATTCTACCCTGTGACCTCATGCTTGTCAATGGACTCCCTTCCCTAACGGTGGACCTCACTGTGAAGAACCCTGTCTGATCGTCACTGTTATTATTATTATTATATTTATTTGTACCGTTTGAATGTGGCTGCAGCTCCAGCCTTCAAAGAGACGATCCTATAATCTGGCTGGGGCTCTTAATCAGCCAACACAGCCCTGTCTGCCCTGCCGGCCCCTGCACTACAGGGGGGATAACACAGGTGGGGGAACCCATTGTATTCTGTAATCCCCTCACCTGATACATCCCCTGTATACTGATGGGATTTGTGAGGGGATGGGAGTGATGGGATTTGTGATGGGATGTGGCTGATGGGATTTGTGAGGGGATGTGGCTGATGGGATTTGTGAGGAGATGTGGCTGATGGGATGTGGCTGATGGGATGTGAGTGATGGGATTTGTGATGGGATTGGTGATGGGATGTGGCTGATGGGATTTGTGATGGGATGTGGCTGATGGGATTTGTGAGGGGATGTGAGTGATGGGATTTGTGAGGGGATGTGGCTGATGGGATTGGTGATGGGATGTGGCTGACGGGATTTGTGAGGGGATGTGGCTGATGGGATTTGTGAGGGGATGTGGCCGATGGGATTTGTGATGGGATGTGAGTGATGGGATTTATGATGGGATGTGAGTGATGGGATTGGGGGTTGGGTTCGGTGCACAGTGAATGGAGATTGTATATAAGTTCTGTGTGTTTGTAATAAAGAGAGTTCTGTTTTAACCTCGAAGCATGAAGTTCTGTCTCATGATTGAGGGGAGTGCTGGTCTGTGACTGCTTTCTTCGGACAGCCGCAGCGCGTCCGCTTACTGGGAGAGGGAAGGAGCTGACGGGCGGAGGCGTCCAGTCTGGGGCACAGGACGATCCGTCACACTCACAATCGCAGGTCTAACCAGAAGTTTATGTTTTTTTCACTTACTGAATGTAAGTTTGGGGTTATGACCTCATAACCCGGTGCCTTGCGTTTTCATGCGCATATATCGGTGAAGAGAAAGAGAAGAGATGTCTGTGTTAATGGACACCAATATCCTTCCCATAGAAGATCACCGAGGCTATGAGACCTAGCACCTCTCATCTGCTAAACGTATCCGGCACTGACGAAGACCTCAAAAGAAATGGGGCATAGAAGCGCCTTCTCCCATTATTCCCCCTTTTGTCAGAGCTCTGTTTGTCGGAAATATTTTCTGTTTGTTTGTTACATTTGGACGTTCTCCGCTACTCCGACATCTCGCATTCCACATAAAAGCAGCGAAAGCTCTTTATTATTTTTCACTTTGTAGAGTGGATCAGGATTTGCGGTCTGTGTCCGGAGGATAATTTTTCCTGCTTTGTTGTGTGATCCATTATTATTATGACTTTGGTGGCGCGGGAATCCTTTGAAGCCGTACCCCTATGGTGAGACTTTATCCGAAAAAAACTTTACGAAGAAGCTACGGATACTTCACGAAGCAGGTCTCACCCTCCTGAAGCAGTATAGACCATGGCGGAGTAAACGGGTTTTACCATCTGTAACGCCGGTGTCGTTGTTCCTATTGTGATCTGTTTGTCTAAGACCGAGAGAAATGCGATCATGCTGATCATGCAAAGCAAACCTAATGTTTTATTCTTGTGTATTAAATAAAAAATAATCGACATATAAACCCAGTTTAAGACATTAAGAGTGAGAGAGAGCATGAGAGAGTGAGTGAGAGTGAGTATGTGTGAGAGAGTGAGTGAGAGTGAGTGAGAGTGAGTATGTGTGAGAGAGCATGAGAGAGTGAGTGAGAGTGAGTATGCGTGAGAGAGCACGAGAGAATAAGAAAATACTATTTTAGCTTTCTAGTAATGTTTCTTTTTGTTAAATTGCATTTTATCGAAATTAACATCAAACTTTTGGGTTGTGCCGTATATTCGGGACAATATGGCATTTATTGAGTTATATAGCACCAATATATTCCACAGCGTTGTACAATGGATAAACAGGACATAACAAGTAGTGCATCACATAACAATTTGGAATTACAGAAACAGGAGATGAGGGGCACCCTCCTCACAGGAGTTACAATCTAGAAGGAATTAGGGAATATTATACAAGAGCATTTGATAGAATTGTTCTAATACATCCCGTGTGTATATTGCTTTAATTACTATTTGGGGTTTTCCACACCAGTCCATCGAATTCAAGCCTTCCAAGTTACCATATCCAAAATAAGGTAAAAACCCAAATTAAGCTTTTATATAATATTGTCCCAAAAGAGGTAAAAAAAAAATTGCCTTTGTCTTCTTGCCAGAGGGAGAATCCCATGTAACTCTATATCCAAACTTATTGAGATCTCTACGTAAATCCATAGATCTAAATAGAGATGTAAATAAAGTGTGCTGACATAAGTGCACTCTGCTGATGTCATAAGTGATGTCACAGGGGAATAATGACTAAAGAACTAACAAGCATGACCCATTTGTATAACGTTGCACCTGCGGGTTGGAACGCTGCGTTTTTGTTGCGTTATAAGGAATAATACCGTTGATAGTTATCTGCGGTAGGAATCTGTGCCCTCCACTCCGTGCCCTCACCCTGTCTCATTAAGAAAGTATCTGAATTAGCACAGATATGTTCTGCTTGCAAAGCAAAGTTCTCGTTCTATAGCGGCTCGATATTTTTTAGGGGGATTTAATTAATTGACCTCACAAGATGCCACTTAATCCAAAATCAATGTTTTTTTTAAATTTGAATCCTACCGTGTCCGATATGGCTGCGTATCGACAGATTGTCGCTAACGTACTTGCACTTTTGCCAAGAGATTACGTGACGCAGGATGTGGATTGTGTGTTTTTTATTGGTAAACAGGCCTGGAGTGGCCATCAGTCACACTGGCCAAAGTACCAGTCGGCCACTGGCCATGGGCGCCCTGTACGGGCACTTTCTTCAAGTGACTACTGAGAAGCACCGGTCTTCACAGAAACTACATCTCAGTCTAAAGTAAAGTTCCTCAGGTGAGGAAAGCTTGTTTCTCTGACCTTACAGTAGAGTGGGTTCTATGATGCCCAAGGTGCTTACAGACCACGGCGTGTATGGTGCGGGGCACTGGGACCGTACTGGTATATGAAACGAGCACTGGGACTGCGGGTTAAAGCACTGTACACAACTTCAGACCCTTCAGTGCACTTTAAAGTGCCCTAGCCTATGGCTGCTGAGGGGAGAAGACTTTTCATGACACTAGACATGAGCTGGGACCAGAAATGCTCACTTGGTGCACATTTTTGTTTCTTTTGTATACGTGTTTTTTTTATTTCAGAATTTTTATATAAATTTGTTGTTCAATGGAAAATGTCACACTGAAGTCAGATCCAGTCTTTTTTTTGGGGGGGTCACTCTTGAAGATTTCAGTGGGTGAAGATCTGGCCTTCCCTTGGCTTCAGCCTTGGAGGGAAGGAAGGGGGTGCACATGCCCCGTGAATATTAGGGACCTGGTGTATACTGTGGAGCATCTTGATCACCCTTTATTGATCAATGACCAGAAAGCACTAGTCACCTCGGGCTTATGAATTTTCTCACATATGCCATTTTCGCTTTGGTGCGTGTGTGTAATATCACAGCCTATAGTCCGGTTTAACTCGTGAATCTTGTGTGTCAATCACCGGAGCAGAGATTTGTGTTATTTCTCTGTTGCACAAAAAAGGAGCCTTTAGGCAACGCTAATGATTTCCGGCCATATTCGTCAAGGAACAAGGAACAACATTAATAAAAGTGTGAACCAGCTCATTTCTGGGTCATAGGTTAACCTGTCCCCTGCACAATGAGAAAAACTGCACAGTTTTGGAGTAAAATAGGAAGTTCTTCTATATTTGGAAAAAAATATATACATATTTGTATAAAGTACTGTGCTATTCCGGCTCTCAACATGAAATGCCGGCACCGCGGCAGAGAGAGAAGACGGATGCCTCCCGCTCTCACCGCAGGACTCCGGCAACAAGGTAAGTGGGGGGGGGGTGTAGTTTGAAGGGTGTAGTTTGAAGGGGCAGAGGGGGGGTGTAGTTTGAAGGGGCAGAGGGGGGGTGTAGTTTGAAGGGGCAGGGGGGGGTGTAGTTTGAAGGGACAGGGGGGTGTAGTTTGAATGGACAGGGGGGGTAGTTTGAAGGGGCAGAGGGGAGGGGTAGTTTGAGGGGCATGGGGGGGTAGTTTGAAGGGGCAGTGAGGGGGGCGCCAGAGGAGTAGTCCGCACAGGGCGCCACAACGCCTAAGGCCGGCTCTGAGTGCACTTCACCTATTTTGTGTCACATGCTGGGAAGCACTTTTATTTTTGTATATCGTAGCCCCAGCCTTATGGCTCGGTGTGCGGTGTATACAGGGTACATTTATTTTTTTATTATTCAAGGGGGGAACTGCTGGGTCCTGGTCTTCTGGTGGGATCTGGCTATTGCCCAGTCTTGGATGAAAGATGGGTGACATGTTTCAGGCCAGAGGGCTGAGCTTTCTCTCTCTCACAACAACTCATTTGATCTTAGCCAAAAGGCCGAGAAGCACGCTTTGCCGCTCTGTGGAAGAACCAGATAAGGCCACTGCTGCAGGTGTTGGAGAAGGAAGCAATCTTCGATCTCTTTTTCCATGTGTGGAAACTTGCGATATGTGTGGCACATCAATTGCTATCAAGAGGTTAACATAATCTCTTATCAAAAGCCATGGGTGGAGATATGCAAATAAGGACAAAGGCCAGGGTGCAATTTGGGAATTTGTGGTGGAGACAGTGAGTTTTTAACACACTGTACTAAAAGCTCTCTTGAAATACTAAGCGGAGATATGCAAAAAAAAAACAGATCAAAGGAGCTGTCATGGGAGCTGAGGTCAGAAATCTGGGCTGAAGGCAATGTGAGAATACTAGGCAGGGATATGCAAACAGCGTTTTCTGCAAATACTAGACGGGGATATGCAAATAAGGATAGTGGATAGACATTACTCTGGGATGAAAGCTCCTTGGGAATTCTGGGCAGAGATATGCAAACAAGGACACAGGGTATGAAGCACTCCAGGCCGAAAGTTCTGTGGGGATACTAGGCGGAAATATGCAAATAAAAAGCTTTTAGAATAGTAGGTGGGGATATGCAAATGATGACACAGATCAAGACGCTCTCATGGGATTCTGGGTAGAGATATGCAAAAATTGACAGAGTGGAAAATACACTAATAATTCTGGGACGAGGTTCCTGATCTGTGTCTTTATTTGCATATCTCCGCCCAGTATTCCAAGGCAACTTTCTGCGCTTTAAACCCTGTCTTCTGACAGGCGGAGTCATGCTAATGAAACCTCGGGGTAGAAAGCTTTGTGGGAATACTAGGCGGAAATATGTAAATAAAGACACCGGCAGGATCTTGGATGAGACATGCAAATAATGACAGGTTTAAAGCGCTCTCTCTTGGAATACTAGGTGGAGACATGCAAAACTGAACACAGGTGAAAAAATGCTCTCAAAGGAATTCTGGGTGGAGATATACAAATCATGACAGGTGATAGCAAGCACTCTAAGAGTTCTGGGCAAAGGTTGGATAGACAGGGGTTTCTGGCATTCTAGAAAGGCCAGAAGACTATTGAGAGTGTTGATGAAGGCTTGGCACAGCCTCCGAAGAACTCACTTAAAAGTCAACGTCAAGATGCAGCAATCTGGGATAAGACGAGAAAACTGTTGCTGGGTTCTGTATGATTTGTGGTTTACAGCTGCTCAATGTCTG
Organism: Sceloporus occidentalis; assembly: GCA_023333645.1. NCBI lineage: Eukaryota > Metazoa > Chordata > Lepidosauria > Squamata > Phrynosomatidae > Sceloporus > Sceloporus occidentalis. Next base: position 406,984 of record JALMGF010000308.1, on the reverse strand, counting down.
GTGTAATCTGGTTTGATGAAGATACTTGTAGAGACCGGTTAGAACCTATGCTGGTAAGGGGGTTATTCTACCAATGGCTGATACATGGCTAGACGTTCATACGCTAGTCATGTGATTGTGGATTGCGTGGCTTCATCGTTTTTTTCTCAGTAACATAGTTACCATTTTTCAATAAAGAACAAAGTAAAGCGTTAATAGGATATCTGCTTCTCCCAAACAATACAGATTAATAAAAAATAATTACCCTGCACGGGCGATATATTCTATGATGCGACTTAAGACTGGAAGATGAAAGTCTCCATCCAATTAAAACTCAAAACCACAAGAAGAATGGTTCCTTAGCGAGTGGCGCGGGATCGTTCAGAGAGTGCCAAGTACTCGCTAATACGGCGGGACGTCTTCCCGATTCTATCACTAGAAGCTCATTATGCAAATGACCAGAAAAAAAAGTAAAATGTGCTTAATGGGCAAAAAAAAAAGCCAAATAAAAATGAAAAATAGTCTCCCAGACAGAACACGGAACTGGATAATCAGTAAAACATTTATTGTGAAACAATGTTTCTCATTTTTGTAAGCGGACAAATATCTTTTATTAAAACTGTTTGTTTTGCAGGCTTCACGCTCCGCCGAAATCAAAGTGACAGATGCCGAGAAAGGCACATGTTTTTTTTAATTTTACTACTTTTTTTCCATAATAAGATTTGAGCCGTGTTTATGGCCAGTTTTAATAATTGGCTGCTGAAATGTGAAACTGAAAGCCTTTTTTTCTCCCTCCCTTTTAGAAAATGAAAGATATTGGGCAAGAGAAAGAAAAATAAAAATGAAAAAAACGAATGTTGGGTTCCCCTCTGACCGCGTTATCTGGGGTGATAAAGGTTCTTTTCTCCAGTCAGAGGAGATGTACACTTTCTCCCCTTTTTGTATAATTTTTGTGCATATTTACAGGTTCGGACCAAACTTTAGGGTTAACCCCCTCGTGTCACACAGGTGCCTTATTAGTGGTGTCCACAGAAGTCCCACTGATTCAGCTCTTGGTAAGCAATCTAGCCGTGAAAAATGAGACAGGACTCGCCAAACTTGGGGTACGTTGATGTAGTAGGGGGTTAAGGGGTATACGGCCGTATAGTGTGACGGGATCCCCAATATTTATCCCGCAGAGAGGCGTTACTTGAATGCTGTTTTGTTGGGCATGCGCTGAATTCCATCTTTTTTTTGGTGTATTTATTGGCGTACCTGCACCGGGTTGCGGAAGCGGGGTCCTGACACGCCCCGCTCCCCATTTCCCCCTTAAATGGGGGGGGTGTCCCGCGACGTCAGCAAGAACACCCACCAATGTCGGCAGGAACACCCACTGTTGTCAGCGGGACCGCCCACGAGGTCAGCGCGTAGTCCTCTCCGCATCCGGCAAGGGGGGCTTCGGGTAGCCGCAGCCTAAAATCTCCCAGGTATGTTTATTGGTCATTATTGTTCTAGCAGCGACCCTGGAATCTGAATGTTTATGGCTTTAATGCTTTTTAGGTTGTGCACCTGTCCTTTCTGTATATTTTTTTGATATAGTTTTTTTTCCCCACCTCAGTAGGGGAAGGACACTGTTAGGGTCTCCAAACCCCATTTAGCAAAGCCGGACCGCGCCGACGTCTCCAACAAACTAAATTACTAAATTAATTTATTGAAAAACTTGCGGTTTCTGATAATCTGGTTGAAAAGATTCTATTTTAGCTCAGTGAAGCTGAAATCTGTAGCTAATTGGACCTAAAATCTAATTTAGTCCATTTGCTGTCCTGAAATCCCCATAATCACCAACGTAACAATGAAGGGGGGAGATAACTAAATGGGGAGGAATAATCGAGCAGATCCTCAGAACAGAAAGTTTAGATGGCTGCACATTTATTGCCTATTTTTTTCCCATTTCTTTCCAAACTGTATTTTTTTTCTTTTCTCTATTTTTGGATGATCTGTTTATGAAAACGTACTCGCAGCGTGGTCTAAAAAAACTGACATTTCCAAAGCAGCCGCGCATGTTTTACCAGCAAACCTGATTAGTGCCCCATTTTGCAGGCGTGTTAAGCAGCGACTCGTCCTTATGCTCCAATTAGATTTGGAAAAAATACAAAAATGACAGTTACAAAAAAAAAAAAAAAATATGCGGCGAAATCAGCAGATTACAGGGCATCCGAGCCGCCGCGCATGACAGATAATTCGGGCCTAATTCCAGCGGACGGCGCTCCGTCTACAGAGGAGCTCCACTGCCTTCATATTATGCGCTTATGGGAAATAAAGAGGAGGAATAATAACGGAATTCTCTGCGCAAAAAAATCCCCCGTCCCGAAAAATAAAACAATTTCCCAAATACGCGAAAATCAGGATGATAAAAAAGTTTTACTATTGGTTATCGGCGTAAAAATGGCCGAGATGCATTCTGGAGTCTCTTACAGGAAGATATCGCAGTTGCCGACAGTCTAGAATTTGCCAGGGCAGTCCTGATAACTCGTATTTCTGTCCCGGCTGTTACAGTTGATGCCCCAACTCTCCTGAATCCAGGTAAATCATTGAAATCTTTTCTTTAAATACCGAGCGTACATCACTCACCGGCAAACTGCGAGGCCGTGCGGAACGCGGACGTCAACGGCTTAATCGAGTATATCCAGCGATGGCATTTGCGTGAATAGCAAAAACACAGCAAAATCTGAAAAGGGCAGAAATCGCATCATACGGCAGAAAAAACATTGAACGGGGGAGCGGATATTGTGGTCCTGGGGCTGGGATGAGGACGGGGGCTGAGGTAGGGCAGGAGTCCAAGGGCTTGGGGGATCAGGAGAGTGAGGACTGGGGGTTATTCCTCCTCGAGAGTGTCAATGAGTAGTCTCTTAGCCTGCGACAGTCTCGGACAGTGACATCCGCAAAGCGTCCTTAACACAACACACTATAGGCCACGCTTCTTCTATGGCGCCTTCTGTGTGAGTCCCTGGAAAGAGTCCGTACAAAACCGGACTCTGGTGGGAGGGAGGGCATCTGTCCGCGGGGTCTTTCACTTCAATTTTCAGAAATCCCAGCAAACCCGGTGCAAAAGGACACGGCCAGAAGAGATGCAGTGAGGTCTCCTCCGCTTTAGGCTCATCTAGAGGGGTAGAAGCGGGTGAAAGCAAGATATCGATATCCCGGCAGAGCCGTTTGTGTCTTTTAGGGTCCTACAGACACAGTTACACACAAAGCAGCCTCTCAGCAGGGTTGGTATATCAGGCACTTTTGGAAGGGTTCTTGTACATGACGTTATTGTGCGTTATTCTGTCCATTTTAGAGCATCAGATGAATGCAATAACTCTCCTGGTGATGCCTCGGCTGACTGTGGCCAACAGGGCCACATCTGAGCCACGGACTGCAGCACGGGAAGAATCTTATTGCTCAGAACCAGGACTATCGTCTGGATGATAAGGTTTCTAAGGCTCCATGGTCCAATAGTCAGGGCCTAGACCCTGAAAAAAGAAACACCTGAAAATTAGTGAATGTGGATGTTCATTAATATACAGCAGTTACTGTAGAACATTTATCATATAGACATCTAAATTCACATCAATTAATTATTAACTTAAGTATTTCTAGAAAATCCCCCATTCTATTCCCTGTTGGGCTGTATACAGGAGCCGCCATCTTGCTGCCCCGTCGCCCTGAGGTATTTGTGAAAATAGCGTTACGGAGCGACCTGCGCGGCTGGAAACAATCTCTAGCGCTAAAGGCTCATGCGCTGTCCGCTAAAACAACGCGGGGAGAAAACAGGAAGCGGCTTACAACTTCCTGCTCAGGCTGAGGCAGGGAGAGAACAGGAAGCGGCTTACAACTTCCTGCTTGGGCTGACACGGGAGAGAACAGGAAGCTGCTTACAACTTCCTGCTCGGGCTGACGCAGGGAGAGAACAGGAAGCGGCTTACAACTTCCTGCTTGGGCTGAGGCAGGGAGAGAACAGGAAGCGGCTTACAACTTCCTGCTTTGGCTGACGCAGGGAGAGAACACGAAGCGGCTTACAACTTCCTGCTTGGGCTAACTGGTTGGGGAGGGAGGTGGACACCCTATTCCAAAGGCTATGCCTTTGTTAGAAAATGTTATATCAGAGCTGAAAAATATAATGCCAAATAGCTTAAGAATGGATCATTAAATAATAATAAGATTGTAAAAGATTTATATACATGGGGTAAATTGTGAGCTGGTGGGTGTTAATCATAAAGATTTAATGAAAGGACCCTAAACAATGGTTACTCGCTGCTGCCTGTCGTTGGCATGGTCCCGTCTGCGTCGCCCTGCATGGCGGTGATAAGCTGGGTATAAATCTGTTTCCAGGCTGCCAGTAAGGTGAATGCCACCTGCCGGAGCTCGCTGGGTCTCTTCAGGGGATAAAATGGCTGTAAATTATACAAAGTGACCCATCTTCCTGTAATTTCGGTCGAGAGATAAAGTGTTTCTTTCCTGCTGCGATCTTCCTGAAAGTGCTCGTAGCAGTTCAGCAAATGATGGTCCCTTGCCAAAAGTACTGCACACCATGTGTTTGGGATGAAGAGGATGCAATATGTCTGTCGGAAGATACGTTTTTCTCTTTGCCTTTTTAGAATGGAAGTTCAGTATAGCTCAGGTAACATAAAAACAGGGCCGGTCTGGCCCACCGGGAAACCGGGAAATTTCCTGGTGGGCCGGCAGATCCGTGGGCCGGGCCTGAAATCTAATCTAAACGGCAGCTGGGTGCTGATGCCGTCGGCCGGCGCTACTTTAATCCTTTTTTTTAAATTTATTTATTTTTTTACTTAATATGGCAAGCCGATCCGACAAATTAAATAAAATAAAAAAAGTATTAAAGTAGCTCCAGCCGGTGGCATCAACACCCAGCGGCCGTTTAGATGAAATTTCCAGCAGTCTGATGGCCGCATAGTGATGGGAGGAGCGTGAGGGGTGGAAGCTCCGCCCCCTTGCACTCAGACTGCTGGAGCACCGGCTGTCCTGTCAGTGACTTCCTGTCAGCATAGAAAACGGCGGCCTGCAGCTACCAGAGGACGGAGGCCAAGATGGAAAAGCCCCAAAGTGGAAGAAGTAGAAGGTCAGTAAACGGATTTATTTTTTGTACAAACTGTATAATATTTTTTATGTAAAAGCCGTATACCCTCCTATATACCACTCTGCCTCCCTGATATGCTTTATACCCCCCTACATGCCACTCTGCCCCATGATATTCCCTTTAACCCCCTATATGCCACTCTGCCCCATGATATTCCCTTTAACCCCCTAAATGCCAGAGTAGCATATAGGGGATATAAGGCATTTCTGGAGGCAGAGTATATAAAAAAATTTTCAGTAGAAAATGTTTTGATTCCGTTATATTTAATGCATTTCATTTATTGGGGCCGTTTAACACTCCTGCTTTCTGGCATTTTAATACAAATAATGCGATAAAAGAATGTTTTATAGTTATTTGTATGGTAAATAGTGTGACGCAGGTATAAGGGGTGCGTGTGGGTATAAGAGCTCGAGCGCTAGATAAACTATACGGGGGCCGCTCTCCAAATGTTTCCAGGGCTGCTTTTCGGTCCCAGTCCGGCCCTGCATAAAGATCTGCAAACAGAGAAGATGCGTTCGGCTCATTTATTCGTGAACCCTGAAGGGTGGTAGATAATTAGAACAGCCAGGTGAGGCCTGGTACCTTTTGGCCAAGGGGAACAAGCAAAACCAAGTGGCCCCATCAGCCCCTTGCTGCCCCCCCCTTAAAACACACGGAATGGCAAACATTTTGCCACAGTCTCACATTAACATACACACATTCACACTTATTTTACAAATAAACATATATTAACACACACATTTACATACTCATGCTAACACACACACTTACATATACACATGCTAACATACAAACATAAACACTGATGCTAACACACTTACACATAGGCACACATTCTAAACTGTACTTACACATACGCACTCATTTATACATACACACTCATGCTAACACATATACACACTCATGCTAACACACACACTTTCACATAAATACTCATGCGGACATAGTACTGTAGTTTGGGGTAGCCGTATTAGTCCAGTGTATAAGAATGCAAAAAAACAGAATGTTGCAGAATCTTGTAATACCTTTTTTATTGGACTAACAGAAATGCTTTTGAATCGATAAAGGGAGGACTCCCGAATGCTCGTCTATTATTTTAAATACTGTTAGTCCAATAAAAAAGGTCTTACAAGATTCTGCAACATTCTGTTTTTTTGCATTCTCATGCGGACATATGAACATTTATACTCACTCCCTCTCTAACTCCCTTATCTTCTCTATCACTCTTTCTCCTTCCTCACTCCCTTACCCTTTCTGTCACTCCCTCACCCTCTCCCCTCACTCCTGTAGGCTTCTTTCTCGCACACACTTCTGCGTTCTGATTCCTTGAGTGGGTCGGTCCAAGTCGGACCGGTTCTTTTTTGGGAGTTTTGAAGCAGCCCAGGGGGCAGATACCCCGTACCTCTGGGACAGGCATATGTAATAAACTTCACATAAAGGAACGGTTCCTTTACTCTAAATGCCCGTTGCACTCTATTTTTTTTTTTGGCACATTTATCTTGTACTCCAGGAGTTTTAATCCGCCGTGAGCACCTCTGTCAAGATCCACTTTTTTTCCACAAGACAAATGTGAGTTTGAGAAAAGAAGCCAAAATATAAAGTAAATCATGCAGGTAAATCAAGTTAGTCCTCGGTGCTCGGGGATCTCAGCCTTGTTAAAACAAGAGCCACAAAACCAGAATGAACTTCAGCTGGAATAAAATATTTCCCCCGATCGCTTTGGGGACGTTCCTCTGAAAGCGTCCGCGCTTTAGTGTTACAAATTGCAATGTTCTCCTCGCTCCGGGAAGGTTGGAGCCGACAACCGAAAAACCTACTTTCTAAAAAACACTTTCAGTTCAAAAGTTTCAATTCGATATTCTGCCCCGAGGGGGACGTAACGTCTCAACGCGGTGAATAAAAGTTTGGATGAATCTGTCATAATACATTTTCCTGAAAAGTCAATGATTGAAAGAACCGGAATTAGGTTTCCAGAAAGCATCAAAAGAACTAACTTTATTTGGGTGTAAATCAGAAAACTGAATAATGAGATTGGTATAAAAACCAAAGAGCGGATCTACGGTTTGATGAATTGCCTCCCTTTCCACTTCCGAATCTGGACTCGCGTCCCGCTATACCTTATAAATAACTTCATCTCAAAAAAAAAAAAGCCAGAAATTTTTTTTTCACCGCTATAATGTTTCAAAATTACATGGGTGTTGGGGGGGGGGGTTAAAACAGAATGGCCTCTCGGTTTATTGGGAAACTGGAGGTTAAAATGAAAGGAAGAAGGTAAAATAGGAAAGAAGAAAAGCGTGATGGAAAAACACGAGTGGAGGAGAAAAGGATACGGCGCAAAAAGAAAAGGGCGAGGGAGTAGACCAGGAAAACGTATTGCCGACCCCCCCCATGTGTTCGTTTCCACCTATGACCTTGTCTATTTATTTAATAGTATAATTAAAATTAAATTCTGTGCTGTTAGACCCAGTGAGACGAAGCTGATGTGAGATGATTTACCTCCCCCCTACACGGAATTTATCAAGTAATTAATAATATGGCGTAACGCAGGCACTGAAGGTCACCGCGGAACACGGAATCCTCGCTCAGCATTAGAATTCCCGTGGCTTTTGGGCCCTTCAAACAAAAAATAAGAAAAGCGAAATATTAAGCGTTATTGCGTGCAATTTATTTAATTTATTTTTATTAAGCAAGAGAGGAATTCGTGGGAAGCTCCAGCTTGGAGCAGTCACTGCACACGTTACGGGAGGGAGCAGCTTCCACAGATCAGATCCAATCGTATCTCTTTCGTGTTTTCTGTAAGGTTCTTTTCATATCTCCTGATCATCGGGTCTTATGATTAAATCCCTTAGCGCTGTCATTGTAACCCTCGGCTTTGCTGAACATTTGCCAGCTGCCGGATCACTCCAGCTCTGCGTCTGCCTTGTGATTATTTATTGATTGATATAGCTCCGTCATATTCCATAGCGCTGTAGAATGAGTGGTTCTTCTGGATGGTTCTTGAAAGGTCTTGAGGATTTCTGATTAAAATGCCTAACTTATTGTTATCGCTTTTCTATTAGATTTTATTTTTTAGGCCCTTTATTCATCTACCTATATGTATTTTTTATTTATTTATTGCATAATCCCCCCAAAAATGGACTATATCACTTTTTTGTTGTCAAAGGCTTCTCAAGAGGAGGGAGGGCAAATGGTACAACGTTCCTTCTATATAGGGAAATAACTAATTTAGATTGTAAGCTCCTTTGAGCCAGGGCCCTCCTCACCATTTGTTTCTGTCCAGATTGTTCCATGATGCACTGCTTCTTATGTCCGGTTATCTGAAGTCATCGGTTTTTATACCCTGAGCTGCCTTCTTCATCGAAACTTGGAAAGAAAGGTCTGGGTTGGTGCTAACTGTAAAAAAACCTTCTCATTTGTGCACATTATATATACATATACACTCACACTGACACTCACACTACCATTCAAAGGTTTGGGGTCACTTAGAAATATGCGTGTTTTTTTAAAATAAAATAACACGAAATGGATCAGAAATCCAGCGCAGACGGGGTTAATGTTGGTAATGACTATTGTAACTGGAAACGGCTGATTTTTAATGGAATGGCGTACAGAGGCCCTTTATCACTCCCATCACTCCTGTGTTCCAATGGCCCTTTATCACTCCCATCACTCCTGTGCTCCAACGGCCCTTTATCACTCCCATCACTCCTGTGTTCCAACGGCCCTTTATCACTCCCATCAATCCTGTGCTCCAATAGCCCTTTATCACTCCCATCACTCCTGTGTTCCAATGGCCCTTTATCACTCCCATCACTCCTGTGTTCCAACGGACCTTTATCACTCCCATCACTCCTGTGCTCCAATAGCCCTTTATCACTCCCATCACTCCTGTGTTCCAATGGCCCTTTATCACTCCCATCACTCCTGTGTTCCAATGGCCCTTTATCACTCCTGTGTTCCAATGGCCCTTTATCACTCCCATCACTCCTGTGTTCCAAAGGCCCTTTATCACTCCCATCACTCCTGTGTTCCAACGGCCCTTTATCACTCCCATCACTCCTGTGTTCCAACGGCCCTTTATCACTCCCATCACTCCTGTGTTCCAATGGCCCTTTATCACTCCCATCACTCCTGTGTTCCAACGGCCCTTTATCACTCCCATCACTCCTGTGTTCCAACTTCCCTTTATCACGCCCATCACTCCTGTGTTCCAACGGCCCTTTATCACTCCCATCACTCCTGTGTTCCAATGGCCCTTTATCACTCCCATCACTCCTGTGTTCCAACGGCCCTTTATCACTCCCATCACTCCTGTGTTCCAATGGTACGTTGTGTTCGCTGATCCAAATTTAAGGTTAAAAGGCTAATTGATGGTTAGAAAACCCTTTTTGCAATTATAGTAGAGATAGAAATTTAATGAAAACAACTGAGTGACCCCTAATGTTTGAACAGGAGTATGTGTGTGCATATCTATATAGTGTTAGTGTGTGTTAGTGTGTATATATATATATATATATATATATATATATATATATATATATGGATGAAACATGAGTGCAAGGAAAGTTTTTTAATTACGTGACGGAACTGTTGGAAGGTTTTTCTGAAATCCTACCGTGGTCAACCAGAATCCAAGTATCGCCCATATAAGGTAATATTATCACTCTTACCAATATTGTAAAGGGCTATGAAAACTCATGTCTACTCGAGCGACGTCTCTCGCGTCCATCAGAGAAACCTAACCTAAAGCGTGCGGTGCAGGTTCTGCTTAATACCATCTGTCATCAATGATCAATGAGTGCCGTTTGCTGCTTTGTCTTCTAAAGGACACAGAAGCGGTGATTTCGTCTTATCTTAGAAACATTTAGATATTTCTAAAAATGAATAGCTAATCCGCCTCAACCAATATCCTCCAGTATAGTAGGCGAAAGATTGGACTATCAGGACATACACAACCCCACCCCGGTGCATGTGATCGTCATACATGTTACAGCTGTTACTTTGGACGCCATGCTGCTGATGACTAACTTCAAGTGCATCGGTGGCAATCAGTTCCAAGTTGTGTTGAGGGTCCATGTCTATGTATGTGTCCTATTTTAAATCCTCATTATGAAATCTATATCCAGTTGCAGTTGTGTCCCTTATTTGGCGGGTAGTAGATATGTCTAACAGCTACCCAGTAGAAGCTGTAGAGGGTAATACAGTGAGGGTATTAAACATGCATGGGATAGACATACGGCTCCTGAATCTAAGACGAGACCAACCAGACCATCATTATTCTGAATGACAGATCAGCTAAACTGAGCATTCACAGAGTTAAACGCCTCGGCTCTATACACTCTCTCCAACCCAAAGCCAATTTAAACTTCAAATAACTTTTTAAAAAGAAATCTTTTGCTGTTATTTTTATCCTTGACTACTTCACACCTCGGATGTGCGCAGCACCTTACCACCCACTCAAATGTTCTGATTAAAACCAAACGGCCTGCAAATAAAAGGCAAAAAACCCCATAAATAATTAGCTGCAGGGGTGAGAAGAATCAAGTATGAATTAACCACGACCCACTGCTGCGTTTAATCATCGTGGAGCGCGAATGTTATATAATACATCTCATGTTAATAAAACAATTGCTCCCTGGATACATTGTAACAACCGGTCGCTGGGTGAATGTTTGTCATCAAGAGTACGCGGTTAGGTCGCTGAGCCGAGCCGGTCCGGCCAATCTAGATGAGTAGGTTGAAACTCGTCTAATTGCCGGTCAAGTCGACGAGACTGAAGTTACCCCGACAACCAGCAGCGAGCTACCATGGAAAGTATAGAAACTCTCAGAAATCTTTTAGATTCTATCGTTAACCCTTTCAATAGACGTGATTGAAGCATTTTCGGGGTTAATGCTCTGTGTCTACAGTCCCCACAAGCTTGACGGGACTAAATCCTTAGGGGCACCAGCATTGAAAGAATACAAAAAATCTTCAGTAGCAATGAACCGGAAGTCAGAGGAAGTCAGAGGTGCTTCCAGGTCAGGTGCTGTCAGTTAGACTCTGCAGCAGCACAACATGCTGCAGAGCCTGCAAGTGTGGAATGAAGATGACTTGATGTCTCATAAGTGACAGCTGTCACAGAGAGACAGAGGTCATTAAAAAAAAAACACACTCACACTGGGGGAAAAAATACACAATGATTTAATAAATCTTTTTAAAATAAATTTTTCAATTTTATTATACACTCTGCATATTAAATATAATGTTGGGAAAGTTGGGCCGTATTTTTACTGCAGAAAAAACTTGGACAGCCCTGTTCTATGACAATAGGATTAACACACGCTAAGACAGACTTCTACTGAAGGAGAAGAGGGCCCTGGGAGCTTACAATCATTTCCAAAGAATGAGTAAATCTGAATCCTGCTCTGACTTCGCTGTCCCTGGCGGTTATGTGCATTCGGGATGCATGTTGCGGATCAAATAAGATTGTTCTGTTTTTTGGGAAATGAAGATTAAATTCTCCAGTTTGGTGAACTTTGCAGTAAAATCCGGACCCTCGGGCTCAGCCGACACAATCCTGACATTTAAAATATGCTGTAAAGATTTGTCCTAACAAATGCCCCGAGCCGCCGCGGCACGTCCGATGTGTAGGGGAGTAAATCAGAGCGGGTGGCAGACTGGCCAGGTGAATGTCACCAAGCCACGGGGATCACTGGCTGACCTTTACCCACTGCCACCACGAGAATACATTGTTTCCACAATGTATTCTCGTGCCTTTTAACTCTTTATCTTCAAGCGTTGTATACAGTAATATCACCCCCAGTGCTGTATACAGTAATATCACCCCCAGCGCTGTATACAGTAATATCACCCCCAGTGCTGTATACAGTAATATAACCCCCAGCGCTGTATACAGTAATATAACCCCAACTCTGTATACAGTAATATAACCCCAGCATTGTATACAGTAATAACCCCCCAGCACTGTATACAGTAATATAACCCCCAGCGCTGTATACAGTAATATAACCCCCCAGCGCTGTATACAGTAATATAACCCCCAGTGCTGTATACAGTAATATAACCCTCAGCGCTGTATACAGTAATATAACCCCCCAGCGCTGTATACAGTAATATAACCCCAGCGCTGTATACAGTAATATAACCCCCCAGCGCTGTATATAGTAATATAACCCCCAGCGCTGTATACAGTAATATAACCCCCAGCGCTGTATACAGTAATATAACCCCCCAGCGCTGTATACAGTAATATAACCCCCAGCGCTGTATACAGTAATGTCTGGTTTTATGTCATTTTGTTCCAATAAATTCCCTTTATCTGCAGACCTGGAGCCACCGTTGCTGTCAGTCATGTGATATTTTGGGTGGCTTTCCCGGCTCCAACACTGAGCTGATGCTTTATGGCAATGCTAATGAAGCCCATTCCTCCAAGTCCGTTTCTGACTTTCATTAGTCAGAGTGTCCCACTGAGTGATTAAGACTGAGCCATTCTATTGTTCCCCACAGGCAGTATGATAAGGAGTCGGGGTGTTTAGTAGATCGGGGATCAGATAACAGTGCGAGAATCATACAAATGGCTGATATGCAGCTGCCTGAAAACATGACTGCTTAGGCCTATAGCATCCATATAGATATCGTAAAATAACTTTACTCTTCCCCAATAAGACATCCAACACAAATATGAGGGCTCGGCCACAGCTGTATTGAAGACATATTTACCGCCAGGCCAACCAAAGGACATTAACCACCTGCCGGCTGATTTAGAAGATCAGGCAGTTACACTCCGTCTCTCCCAATTTCCACGGATACCATATAGTCCTAGAATATTACTCCATGTTAATCACCGGAGAAATTGAGGAATAAACCACTGCCAGCCGACAACCAAATTACCACGTCAGGCAGATACACCCATCTTATTCACCAAGAGCTTCACACCAGTTGTATCGGCCACCACTGCCTCTGTTGCAAAAATACCAATATTAGTAGGGATGCACCGATATATCGGTGGCCAAAATATATTGGCCGAAAAGGGCATTATCGGCAAAATGCCAAAATAAAAACAAAACAGCCGAAAATATTCATCCACAGAGGCAAGGCTGCTTTCCTGTGCGTTGGAATGTAGCGGAGTCACATGAATGCACATTACATGCTCTGCTTCGTTCCTCCTTCCCATATATAATATCGTTGTTGATTTGTTTTGTCCAATTTTGGTGTGTTAACTACCAAAATTGGACAGAAAGACAGAAAAATTCAAATTCAATAACAATATTAATATATATATAATTGCTAACAGCAATCACACTCCTATCATACCCAGGCAACGAGTACATGTTTGAATCTGGATATGTCTGGGCATGATAGGGATGTGATTGCTGTTAGCTTTTTCTGTCTAATTTTGGTGTGGGGGTGGTCAGTTTTGGTTTCAGCCAAGTGAATGCTGAATTTTTGGTTTCAGTGCATCCCTAAATATTAGTCAGATCCTGCTTGATACAAAGTTGTAAAGATGACCAATGAATGAGAGCGACACAAATCATTCCTGTATAGGCCTCTTTACCATTGGTTCAGAGAGGCCCATTATATTTTGGGGCAAAAACTATATTTTTAAAAATCTGAAACTAGGATAAAAAAAAGCTGGCGGGCGATCCTCTTTAAGAGTTTCCGGTAAGAGGGGAGAAGTGGGCCAAGTTTAGATAATGGGGGGCTAAACTCAGCTTCGGAAACTACTAACTGCTAACAAAAAAATACAAACAGAAACTAAACGTTTCACCCTAGAAATGTGGACTTATTGAAAAGCTAATCGCCCCGCAGGGGAACCTCATCTACAAACGCTGATATTATTATTAGCACGCTGAAGACGTGATACAAGTCGCGCATCTCACATGCGGAATCCCGCTCATCTCCCCTCCCGCGCAGGCAGGTACCACGTGCCACGCGCGGCTTTGTCTGTTGGAAGAGAGACGACTGTTTATTATAGTTTATAAATTGGTATCAGACTGGTAAAAAAACAGAAAATTGCTGAAAATTAGCAATCAGGCAGCGAGGAGAAATTACATGCTTCAAACATCATCATTTAACATCAATTTCGGTTTCAGAGACTTACAGAGAGACCACAATGATCACTCGTATCTGTGTGCTGGCAGACGGACCGCCGGCCGCTGGCAATTTGCATTTATATCGAGAGAATGGAGCGGCACCTGGTCCGTGCGATCCAGAAAATGACAAGAAATGGGTTACTGAGTAATTCAAGCAACTGTTCTTTTTACTGATTGCTCCTCAAAACTCTGACTCGAAGCCAAACAAAGTCCCACCATTTTTAGAACGTGGCGTCTGATTATTCCTGGAACAATGTTGCGCGTCGTGATGTGCCAGCTGGCATCGGGGCTGTTATATTGACGGCATCGCATCGGCTGCTGGAGTTGCGCAAACACACTTGGTTAATGAGTGATGTCAGCCAAAAGCAACAAGAACGACAGGGAGCAAGTGAATAAAAGAGACAGAGATACAGCGAGAAAAGGAGACCGAGATACAGCGAGAAAAGGAGACAGAGATACAGCGAGAAAAGGAGACCGAGATACAGCGAGAAAAGGAGACAGGGATCTAGAGAGAAAAGGAGACAGAGGAGATGCAGCGAGAAAAGGAGACAGAGATACAGCGAGAAAAGGAGACAGAGATACAGCGAGAAGAGACAGAGGAGATACAGCGAGAAAATGAGACAGAGATACAGCGAGAAAAGGAGACAGAGATGCAGCGAGAAAAGGAGACAGAGATACAGCGAGAAAAAGAGACAGAGATACAGCGAAAAAAGGAGACCGAGATGCAGCGAGTAAAGGAGACCGAGATGCAGCAAGAAAAGGAGACAGAGATACAGCGAAAAAAGGAGACAGAGATACAGCGAGAGGGGGAGACCGAAATACAGCGAGAAAAGGAGACAGAGATACAGCGAGAAAAGGAGACCGAGATACAGTGAGAAAAGGAGACAGGGATACAGCGAGAAAAAGAGGACAGAGATACAGCGAGAAAAGGAGAGACAGAGATACAGCGAGAAGGGGAGACCGAGATACAGCGAGAAAAAGAGACAGAGATACAGCGAGAAAAGGAGACCGAGATACAGCGAGAAAAGGAGAGACAGAGATACAGCGAGAAAAGGAGACAGAGATACAGCGAGAAAAGGAGACAGGAGATACAGCGAGAAAAGGAGACAGGAGATACAGCGAGAGGGGGAGACGGAGATACAGCGAGAAAAGGAGACCGAGATACAGCGAGAAAAGGAGACTGGAGATACAGCGAGAGGGGGAGACGGAGATACAGCGAGAAAAAGAGACAGAGATACAGCGAGAAAAGGAGACAGGAGATACAGCGAGAGGGGGAGACAGAGATACAGCGAGAAAAGGAGACAGAGATACAGCGAGAAAAGGAGACAGGAGATACAGCGAGAGGGGGAGACGGAGATACAGCGAGAAAAGGAGACCGAGATACACCGAGAAAAGGAGAGACAGAGATACAGCGAGAAAAAGAGACAGAGATACAGCGAGAAAAGGAGACCGAGATACAGCGAGAAAAAGAGACAGAGATACAGCGAGAGGGGGAGACAGAGATACAGCAAGAAAAGGAGACAGGGATTGTGACAGGGCCAAGCTAGCTGGCTCATGTGTCATATGAAGTTTAGCCGGGTCATGGAGCACTTTTGTGTCCGGTTCTGTATACTGTGACCCGGTAATATATTATATTGTGTTTATTGTGTAACCGGCCCAGAGACTGATGTGGATTCAGCCCCAGCCTTCAAAGAGAAGATCCTATAATCTGGTTTGGGCTCTTAATCAGCCAGCACAGCCCTGTCTGCCCAGACGGCACCCGCACTACAGGGGGGATAACACAGGTGGGGGAACCCATTGTATTCTGTAATCCCCTCACCTGACACATCCCCTGTATACTGATGGGATTTGTGATGGGATGTGGCTGATGGGATTGGGGGTTGGGTTCGGTGCACATTGCATTGAGATTGTATATAAGTTCTGTGTGTTTGTAATAAAGAGAGTTCTTCTTGGTTTACTACGAATGGTGGTCTGGATGATCCGTGGATAGCTGAGTGCGATCCGTATGAGGGACTGACTGGTGATTCCTCAGCCCTCAAACAGGGGGACCCAGCCTTGGGTAGGGTGACCCTGTAACAGGGATACAGCGAGAAAAGGAGACAGAGATACAGCGAGAAAAGGAGACAGAGATACAGCAAAAAAAGGAGACAGAGATACAGCGAGAGGGGGAGACCGAGATACAAAGAGAGAGGGAGACAGAGATACAGCGAGAAAAGGAGACAGAGATACAGCGAAAAAAGGAGACAGAGATACAGCGAAAAAAGGAGACAGAGATACAGCGAGGGGGGGAGACCGAGATACAGAGAGAGAGGGAGACCGAGATACAGCGAGAAAAGGAGACCGAGATACAGCGAGAAAAGAAGACCGAGATACAGCGAGAAAAGGAGACAGAGATACAGCGAGAGGGGGAGACCGAGATACAAAGAGAGAGGGAGACAGAGATACAGCGAGAAAAGGAGACAGAGAAACAGCGAGAAAAGGAGGCCGAGATACAGCGAGAAAAGGAGACAGGGATACAGTGAGAAAAGGAGACAGAGGAGATACAGCGAGAAAAAGAGACAGAGATACAGCGAGAAAAGGAGACCGAGATACAGCGAGAAAAGGAGAGACAGAGATACAGCGAGAGGGGGAGACAGAGATACAGCGAGAAAAGGAGACCGAGAGACAGTGAGAAAAGGAGACAGAGATTTCAAGCTAAAATTCAACTGAAAACAGTATTTTTTTTCATTCTGTTTGCCAATCAGCGCGTTTATTCCGGAGATTTCTAGTTTACGAGGTAAAGGAGGAGGCCGAGGTCAGTGGCAGCCTGTGGCAGAACCAGCATCGTCCGTCCTGAAATAAAAAAGGAAATGCGGCAAAACCGAAAGGTTAATGAATCCTACGATTACTAGATGAGCTTCTAATGAACGGAATTAAGGAGACGGTAATAGCGGCTTTATTCTTAATGACGCGGACGCTATTTACTAACATAGAAACCCAGACCCCGCAGGCACGACCCCAGGATTGCGCCGGTACATCAGCACAGAATGGGTTAAAAACTCTGCGATTTACCCACGAAATAGAGCTCCTTTACATCAGTTTTCTCAATCCCTTGACAGAAAGGGTTAAATCCATAATTTTCTCAGAATCTAGGCAAAATCTTTGTTCCCAAATACAAAAATAAAGAAAGAAAGAAAGGAAATGCAGCTGGCGGGCATAGAAATAAATGAATTATTGGGGGTATTTAAAGGGACAGCACCCACCCTGTGACATCAGTAACATAACAGGCCTGACATCGGCTCCAAAACAAAACACATTCTTCACTCCAATAATTTATCCCCCCCCAGCGCGGCGCCAGATTGCGTAACGTTCGCACAAGAAAACATTCCCCCCCCCAAATCTAAACATCGTATTTCAAACACTCAGGCGTTTGCCAGCTAGTGTCAGAAAATAAATTACCCCAATTTCCTGCGCAATTAACATCACTTCTGATTATGCGGTCTGGGGTTGGAGCGCACTCACGGCTTCATCATACTTACGCCAGAAAAAAACAACAAAAAATAAATGTTCTGACTGGGGGCAGCTCAGGTTAGGAACATTAACCCCTTCAGCTATTCGTTAAAAGGCTGACGGGAGATTTTATGTCGAGGTTTCGGCTTAAAAGATTCAGAATAACCCCAACATCATCATCATCATCATCATCATCATCATGAAAACCTAATAACTGAGGAAGTCACAATGTTTCCCATTTGTAGATCAGAAACAGCCCGCTCCGTATTTTACTTTACTGAAAGGGTGGTAGATAAGGGGAACAGCCTCCCAGCAGAGGTGGTATAAGGTAATACAGTGAGGGTATTAAACATGCATGGGATAGACATACGGCTACTGAATCTAAGACGAGATTTAACGTATATATATATATATAAATAATTAAAAAATTACCGTTACTTTATATTTATTGTTATTTTATTGTTACTGATAAATAAAATAATTTTATTTATTTAAAAAGTGGGCTTTTACATTGAATAACATTTTAATAATTTAGCTCTGGCAGACTCTGTTACTACAGGGAGAGAGAAAATTAACAATAATCACAAAATAACATGAATATTTATAAAATACATAAGGGGCGCACGTTAGGACGCGCTCATATAAAAGGATACACTGTTTACACATAAACAAATAATGCATGCTAGTGATGGTTATTGCCACAGCAGAAGCTCATGACAGCTAATGTCATACAGGCAGCAATAAGCCGGGAATACTCACTTTATGCGCATGCAGCGGGGGGGGGGGCGATGGTAAAGGAAGGTGTCTGGTTGGGTTCAGGTACAGGAGTAAACGTAGAACGTCTTCATCGTACCTTAAACACTATTGTTGTGTTTCTAGGCAAGTCATTTCTTTGGGACTGAATTACCTGCCCGAGCCTCTGCTATAAGTGACACGGAGGGGCAGTAGAGTCTGCAACAGTTGGGTCGGCAGGGGAGGCAGAAGGGAGGGTAGCAAGAATATTGAAATAAAGAGTCAGAATGAGAGAGAGTGAATGGATTAATGTGTGGATGAATTGTGTGAATGAGTGAGAGAATTAATGAATAGGTGTAAATAATTTGTGTGAATAAATGATTGTGTGAATGAAAGTGAATTAGTGAGTGACTGTAAGGCTAGGTTTCCACTTGGGTATTTTTCCTGCGTTATTTTCTTGATGAAAAACGCCAGGAAAACGGCCACTGCATTTTCCTGCGATTTGGCGTTTTTTCTGGAGTTTTTTCTGGAGTTTTAGCCTTTCTGTGGAAATTGCTTTTTTGACCTTAGGCAGTTTTTCCAGCCTTTACACGTTAGAATTGTCACCCAGCTAAAAGGGATTCGGATAAATGGCGAGTATCTGCCCCCTCCTGATGTCATTTCCTTAGTAGAGTTCTACGCCCCGGCGGACCCTTCTGTCTCTTTTCTGTGGTTTGTAAGGCCTGCTTTATTCCGAATGTCTGCTCCTCGAGGAAGATTGGCCCCAAATGATGCTGCAAATTGCAAGGGATACTCACTAGTTGAATAAGCTTGGACTCATCAAAGACAATTCTGGGTGCCATGCTGCTGATACATTACACAGAGACAGCACACAGTGTACAAGCAGATAAACCAATAAGCAGTCAGTTTCTCTGGTGTGGGAGCGGAGGGAGGGACTGCATGCTAGGGAGCGTGGAGTGGGGCCCAAAGAAATGCTTGGGTAGGGTCCAATTTTTTCACTTATATTGGCAACAGGATCTAATATTAATATATATCGGCAGCAGAGTCTAATATTTATATATATATTGGTAGCAGGGGCAAATTTTTATATATATAGGCTGCTGGGGCTAATATTTATATATATCGGCAGCAGGGTGTAATATTAATATATATGGGCAGCAGGGGGATATATATATATATATATATTGGCAGCAGGGTCTAATATTAGTGTATATCGGCAGCAGGGTGTAATATTAATATATATCAGCAGCAGGGGCTAGTATTTATATATATCGGCAGCAGGGTGTAATATTAATATATATCAGCAGCAGGGGCTAGTATTTATATATATCGGCAGTAGGGGATAACAGTTCAGCTGTTATTTTGAAGTCATATTTCAATCATAGTCTTTACTTCTAAGAGATAAGCACATATTATGTAGTAAAAAATGCACATCTAACGCATATTTATATACCGTGGGATTTCTGGGGAAACAACTTTCCCCTACTTTGGTCTCTGTCCCCCCCTAAATATGAACATGTACACTCCCCCAAAAAATGCTACATTTTGCTAAAATGTCCCAGTAGATCCAGACGTATTCACCTTCGTCTCATCTGCTTATTCTAGAAGTGAAATCGTCGATGAAAACAAAAAGCGAAAAAAATAGAAACCGATCTCTTCTCTCCTCATTAGAGTCACCATTAGAGTGGGAGGAATCTGCGATGTCGCTTTGTAGAAACACAAAAGGATTCCGGTAATGGAAGGGACGGAAAAACTGCCTTCATCCCGAGACGCGCACCTGAAATTATGTCATTTTCTTTTTGTTCCCGGAGCTCGCTGATTGCGGTAATAATGAAAGGTAATGCAGGTGCGATGCGCTGAAAGCCTCTGTTCCGGTCCTATTTGTTTCATTAAAAAAAATATGGATGAACAGAACAAGCAAAATAAGACGTTTCTTTACTAAATGGATACGTCGGTGATTCAAAAAAAGTTTTTTCCTGGGGAGAGCTGGTGGCTGAGACTCAAGGCACAGGTAGACTACCTCATAACCTGGGTATTGACTCTTAAAGGGTTATTTTAAGCTGTCAAACAAACCAAAAATATATTTTGGGAGAAGCTGCAGCTCCAGCTCAACTCAATGGTCTGTTTTTAGTGTTACTTTTGACTGCTTTCTAGACCCCCTGGAGGTGGTGAGCAGGAAAACCTAAAGGGCTTAATTTTTGTGAGCATTTAGGTGAAGACCAGCGGTCGAGATCTGACTTCTTTCTATCAATCAGAATATTAAATATATAACCCCCAATTTCTTGGGAGAAAATAGATTAATATTCAAATTCAGACTCTGAATAACGAAATTAAAACAGCTACAGCTACAGTCTTTATTAAAAAACCCAATTGGCCACCACCATTAGTTGCTACAGTAGGATATGTGTAACCGGGGTCAGATTATTTAGAACGTGTCCGGATATCCATGTTATTTGATAACATTTAAGAGACCCCCTATGCCTTACCATCATGCTATCAGGTTCCAAACCCTTTTACGAGACTAAGGGAAAGAGTAATCTGCATCTTGACTCGGGGACGACCAATGGACAGCTACGGGTAACAGAGAGATGACATGGCGTCCCGGTTACGGTGTGCAACATCTAAGCCGTGTATGTAAATATTCCCTGCCAGCTGCTTATTCCACGTGAAACAGAAACAAAAACACTAGAAGGGAAATATACTGAAATATGGAGATTACAAAGAGGCTGAAGACCAGCATGAGCACCATGATGAGGACCAGCACAAGAACCAGGACAAGGACCAGAATGAGAACTAGCATGAGGACCTAGATGAGGGCTAATATTAGAACTAGCATGAAGACCAGAATGAGAACCAGCATGAGCACCAGGATAAGTACCAGGATGAGAGACAGCATGAGGACCAGAATGAAGACCAGGATGATGAGCAGCATGAGAACTAGGATGAGGACCAGGATGAGAATTAGTATGTCCACCAGGATGAGAACTAGAATGAGGACCAGAATGAGGACAAGGACCAGCATAAGGGCTAGAAGAGGATCAATACGAGAACTAGCATGAGGACCAACATGAGAATTAGTATGGACACCAGGATGAGAACTAGAATGAGAACAAGAATGAGGACCAGGACAAGGACCAGCATAAGGGCTAGAATGAGGACCTAGAAGAAGGCCAATAAGAGAACTAGCATGAGGACCAGGATGAGAACTAGCATGGGAGCCAGGGATCACGGGCCTCTGTACGTGACACACCAGCCCAAGAACATTGTCGATGTACAAACATTGTTCTGGACTAATTGACCCAGTGATTGCCCCAGATTGTGTGGTGACAAGGATCTTTCTGTCCCCAGAGGTGGCAATACAATTTCCACTTGTCGATGGTTTATTTGATGGTGGTTTCCCTCCCATCGCTGTCTTTAAAACCCAGATCTTCGTGTGAAACTTTCTCAGATTCCATAACATTTCTTTAGAAAACCTGCCAAATCCGTCTTTTTCTGCTCTCTCTGTGCGGCGGATCCCGGTTTGTTCTGTTGGCTTCGCCTCAGCTGCCTTGCAGGTTTATGAAGGAGGTTTTAACCATCCGGCAAACCGCTTCGGACGTTGATGGACTGCGCGGTAACAGCCCCCAACTTGGCTCCCGGGGTATTTAATTACATTGCAAGCGCTCGCTAATATTAATGTGGACAGCCTACCGGAGTGCGTGTCGTGCATTGAGCCGTGTATCCGCAGACGCACACCTGAGCGGATAATTCCCAGCTGCTCATAATGTTAATTACAGCAATGAGCGCGCAAGTTCAACAACCCGGCTTTTTTTTTGTTCAGAAAACAACTGTATTTGTCACGACACGAGCCGATTGTGCGGCCGGCCGGCTGGAGAGCCGGGAATAGAGCGCTGGCAGCGCCTGCCGTGTTATTTTCTCTTCGAATTGTCTGAGACTCGCCGTCCGTTAACGTCTCGCCATTTCCAAGCCAATAAACTCAGGAAGAGACGTGTAATCTGGGCTCTCTCCCCGCTCGGCGTCTGATTGACTCTCCGGCAGGTGATCGTTAATGCGGCCGGTAATCATAGGCTCTAGACGTCACCTACTGAACGCGTCGGACGTGGGGCCGCGTAATTCATGACCGAGCCGCTAAACAATAATTAACGTTTAGTCCGATCACCGCGGATCAATCAGACGTACGATGGAGCGGAACGGAGAAAGGGTCCATCTGTGCGGGGTGACTGCGCATGCACGCGTCCGCTTTTCTGCCAGGCGATAAGGTTTATACGCAATTATCACTTTATGTACGCAATTTACAACCTCTATAAACACAACCGAGATAAAGAAAGGCTCGGTCTAAACAGAGGACGGGACTAGGAAATTCTGGACAGAGATGACACAAATCATAGAACATAACACCGTGAATGGCGTCATGTACTCAAAGTGCGTTTACCCCAATTACCCCAATAACGGGCATCTGTGCTGCCCCGAGGTATGTATTTATGGACATCTGCGTAACCAATGACGCCCGGCCCTTTTCAACTTAAAATTAGTGAAAAAAATAAAAATCTAAACTTGTAAGATATAAGAAAGAATTTCTTAAAAAAAAAAATTAAAGTAGCTTTTTTTCCCAGAAAAAAAATAAAGCATGAAAATATTTCAATTTAGTGGAAACTTTTAATATTTCTAAGCAGGCAATAAAAATTATATAAAAAAAGTTAATTTAACACAGAAAATTAATATATATAGTTAAAATAATGTTTTTTTTTTACATTCTAAGATTCATTTCTCAACGGAACGAATATTATTCCATTTAAAAAAATTGTTAATCTATAGAAATATAAAAAAAAAATGTCAACCCCCCCCCAGAAAGATCTTGTGTGTGCTTCCAGTGCATGCGCAGTTACCGAGTCACGGAGTGCGATGTCACTGTGGTCCGATTAAAGGGACTGGGGTCGTGAATAAAAACGTTATTATATATTACATATTTATGGTATATATTATTTACTGATTTATATATTGCCGACATATTCCGCAGCGCTGTACAACGGGGAACGAGTAGAGCATCACACAGAAACACAAGGACCCTGCCTAAAGAAGCTTACGCTCTACAAGCTATAACGGTGAATGAAGCTGTAATGTTTTATGATGACAGATGGGCCATGTGTGTCCTCAGGACACGTATGTACCGCAGTGCGGGGTATTTTTTTAAATTCAAAGTTTTTTATTATTTTTGGATGAGGTCGCAGCGGTGTACAACAAAATACACAAAACCGGAAGTAACAGGTAAAAGCATCAAGGTTACAGCAATTGAAACAGAGCATTACCGAAACATTAATTGTAATAAAGACACAGAAATGGTTTTCATGTATAAATACACAATAGGAACAAAAGAACAACCACCCCAACGATAGGAGCCCTTACGGAGGAGCCGTAGGGCAAGGGGAGATGTACCACCAAAGGTACAAGGCCTTAACCAAAATAAAACAAAAACAACTCATGTCCCAGAGAGAGCTACATGGTTATACAATGTAACAGAAATAGAAATAGGAGGGAGAAGAGAGAGAGAAACCGGGCGCGATCTCACAAGGAAACCACCACACTCAATTATGCCACAACGGAGAAATCCGGAGTTGGGACCAGGGAGCCCAGATTTTTTCAAAAAGTGGCATCCGCTGATCAAGCTGAAATGATAATTTCTCCAGAAGGTAAGTGTGGTCCAAATGGTGCAGAACATCAACGAGCTGCGGGAGAGTGGTCGATTTCCAATTACGCGCGATCATCAATTTGAGAGTTAAGAAAAAATGAATCACCAGCTTCCGAATAGAAGCAGGAGTATCCTCCGGAAACATATGGAGGAGCACTAATTGCGGTGTAAAAGGAAAGTGTATAAGCAATGTGGTTTCCAAGAGATAAAGCAGTCGTTTCCACAGCTGGGAGACCGGGGGGCAGAGCCACCAGACATGAAGCATAGTGCCCCTATCTGGACAACCCCTCCAGCAAGAGGGCGAGCAAGATGGAAACATATGGGATAGTCTGGCCGGGGTAAGGTACCATCTACAAGACACTTTCTTTTGGAGCTCGATATGGTTAGTATAGTGCGATACTCCGCGCATCGCCTCCTCTGCGTCAAGCCACAGTTCGAGAGGAAACTCAGTGCCCAGCTCTCGTTCCCATGTCACCATATGTGGCAGTTTATCCTCCCAAAGATATGTTAACAGCGAGTTATAACAGAGAGAGATCAGACCTCTAGGGGGAGCGGGTTTGGAACATAATTGCACAATAGGATCAGAGGAGAAAACATCAATCCTTATCGATGGAGCTGGAGATAGCAACAGATGTCTGATCTGCAGGAATTTGTAAAATTCAGAGGGGGGCAACGCGTGAGCAGAGCTAATATCAGAAAAGGCTCGGAAGGACCTCTTATCAAAAAGGTCCCCCACCACGAAGAGGTGGGCCGCAGACCAGCGGGAAAGGTTTAAATGTGGTATTAAGAGTTCCAGGGAGGAAAGTGGAGTAGCTTTAGTGATGCTTATGAGAGCCGGATATCGTTTGGCTAATTGGGACCAAGTTTGAAGTGTGCACAGAGTAGTGGGAGGGAGTGGGGGCAGTTTCGGACGATAACGAAGCGGTAACCATAAAACCCGAGCAACCGATTGCGGACGGACGTAGGAGTCCTCAAGGGTCACCCACTGAGGTAGGTTACCTCGGTAGTGAAATAGAGTTGCCTGCGCCAGGATAGCCGCCTGATAGTACGATAAAATGTCAGGTGCCCCAAGTCCCCCTTTGAACCTGGGAGAATAGAACGCCTGCCTAGAGATGCGTGAGTGACCCTTAAAATTAATAAAAGAGTTCAGAACAACCTGTATTTGACGTAAAAGTTTGCGAGGGACAATGGTCGGGACTGCTCTAAAGACGTACAAAAGCCGCGGTAGAAGCATCATTTTGACAGAAGCAATGCGCCCTAGCCAGGATAAATCAAAGGAGCGCCATCTGTCAAGGTCCTGCAGAGCTCGCCTCCAAATTGAGTCAATATTGAACTCATTCAGCTTAGACAATAAACGCGGGAGTTTAACTCCCAAGTAAAGGAGAAAATCCCTCCTCCAATCAAAGGCAAAGGAATCGTGGAGCTGGCGCAGTAACGGACCAGGCAAATGTAAGGCCAATGCTTGTGTTTTATGTACATTTAATTTATGATAAGAGACCCGAGCATACTGTTGAAATTGGGAGAGCAGCGCTGGCAAAGAGGTCAAGGGGTTAGTGATGGAAGCCAGAATGTCATCCGCAAATAAACCTAGAGTGACATCAGTACCTTTTAAAGTCGGAAAACCAGTAATCGCCGGGTCCGAGCGAATACGCTGCGCTAGGGGCTCTAGAGCTAGTATGTAAAGTAAAGGAGATAGTGGACAGCCCTGTCGCGTCCCGTTAGATATGCAGAATGGAGATGAGAGAAAGCCAGAAAAAGAAACAGAGGCAGAGGGAGAAGAGTATAATGCCATCATTGATTTAATCAGGGAGGGTGGAAAAGCAAATTTAGAGAGAACAGATTGCAGGAAGGACCAATGGAGGCGGTCAAACGCCTTTTCTGCATCAAAGGATATTAAAACAGACTGAGTCTTATTCTTAGATGCTTCCCACAGAACATTAAGAAATTTGCGCGTATTGTCATTCGCTTGTCTATGTCTCACAAAGCCCACCTGATCCGAATGAAGGAGAGAGGGGAGAATCAAAGAAAGCCTATTGGCTATAACCTTGGCATACAATTTGACATCATTGTTTAGAAGCGAAATGGGACGAAAATTTTCACACCTATCCGTAGATTTTCCAGGTTTGGGGATCGTGACAACATGGGCATATAAATTCTCAGATGGCATTCTACCGGTCAACATAAATGAGCGAAACAGAGAGAGGAGATGAGGGCCCAACACAGGAAAAAAAGTCTTATAATAAAAGCTTGTCAAACCGTCAGGTCCGGGGGTGGAATTTTTTTTCAGTTGAGTAATCGTGGAACGGAGTTCGTCTAATTCCAAAGGGGCTTCTAGTTGCGTGATCATCTCAGATGTGAGAGAGGGTAAAGCCACAGAGTCAAGGTAGGTTTTGATAGAGTCTAACGTAGGCTGAGGAGTCGAGGAATCGGCTTGAAGGTTATACAGGGAGGAGTAATAAGATGCAAATCTATCAGCAATATGGGAGGGATTTCTTAGCGGGGTCCCTTGTGAGGAGAGAACAAATTGAGGGCGCGACAGGGCCATGGAGTGGCGAAGTTTATTAGCCAACATAGAGTCAGCCTTGTTGCCTTTGGAGTAAAAGCGTTGGCGAAGCCGGAATCTCATCTGAGCAGTATGAGCTGCTTGAATCTCAGCTATTTTAAGTTTAATATGGGCAATATCTGCAATCAATTTGTCCAACGGAGCTTGTTTATTGAGGATTTCCAAGTCATACAGACGTAAAAGTAGGGAATCCAAGTCATTGTCCTGGGCTCTCTGTTTCTTTAAGTAAGAGGCAATACTAATAAGTTTGCCCCTGATCACCGCCTTATGAGCATTCCATAATGTTTCTATAGAAGTGTCTGGTTGTGCATTTTCGCTAAAGTACAACTCTAAATGAGACTGAACCTGGGATTTAACAGAAGAATCCGAAATCAGGGAATTATTGAGCCTCCAAGAGCCCCGACCAATAAAAGAATGAGCAATTTTCAGGGACATAAAGAGTGGCGCATGGTCAGACCAGGTAACGACACCAATAGAGCAGTCCCGTACCATCTGCAAAGTGAGCTTATCAACAAAAAGAAAATCAATTCTAGTATACGATTTGTGGAGCGCAGAAAAAAAAGAATAGTCTCTATCTAAGGGGTGGTGGAGGCGCCACACATCACACAATTGGAAGGAATGAAAGGAATGAGCAAGAGAGTTAGCCAACGACTTCACTTGTGTACCATATTTGCCCCGCAGAGAAGCTGAGGTGTCTAGGATAGGATCTAACAGCGCATTAAGATCTCCAGCAAGTATGAGGTGACCCTTCTTAAGAGAGTCTATTTTGGATAATAGGGTCTTAGCAAAGTGAAGCTGTGATGTGTTGGGTGCATAAAAAGAAACTAACGTGTATTCTGTGGAATTTAAAATACATTGAAGAACCAAAAATCTGCCCCGGGGATCGGTCACCTGTTTAATCAATTGAAAGGATAAATGTTTAGAAATAAAAATTGAAACACCAGCCTTGCAAGTAGGGGCCATAGAATGAAATTGCCAAGGATAGTCCCGTAAGAAACATCGAGGCTGTTTCGAATGTTTAAAATGAGTTTCTTGAACACAAACAATATGCGCCTGAGCTTTCTTCGCATCTTTATATAGCAGTCTACGTTTATGTGGCGTATTTAATCCATTCACATTAATGGACATCAAATTGATAGAGGCCATGGGGGAGTCAATAAAGAAAAGAAAATAATCTGAGGCAGCAAACAAAAATAATTGAAAATGGCAGGGAGCACGAAAACTCCCGAATGAGAGTGATCGAGGCCCCCGAGGAAGATCGCAAATATATATAATAGTAAGAACCGCGCCCGGTCCCTATAGAAACACCAGCACAGAAGAAATAAGCACAATCGCGCGGTAATATCAGACATAGTATTGGAGCATTGTAAACAAACGAAGCTTCGCTGAGAGCAAAGTAGTCCCAGATAAATACATAAACCAGGAAGGCCGAGTACATAAAAATAAAACATATAAAACAACAATGAGTGCAAGCGGTAACAACCCGCGGGAGGGACCTCCAAACAGAGAGGCAAACTCCCAACACGCGGCCTCTGACAAAAAGGACCGCCTAAGGGGGAGGCAGAAATACGTCCCTGAGCTCTCCAACAGGGAGAAACCCAAGGGAAGAACGTGGCGAGTGGTAGAATAGAGAGTTAAGAGGGTGGGAGGGAGACCCCCAATGTACAGCAAAAAAGAAAAAGAAAGAGAAAACGGCAAAAACAATAAGAGCAGATGGAACCATAATGTATGTGTCGTGTAATGAGCAAAGTAGAGCCCGCACAAGACCTGAGGTACAAGTAACAGTGTAAAGCAACCTCCCGGGAGAGAGCATGTAGCGAGGCCGACAGTTAAGGACTCGTTAAGAAAAGTATGAGTGTTTCGGGTTGCCAACCAGCTATGTAAAAACAAAAACAAAACAAAACAAAAAACAAAACAACAAAAAAAAAAAAAAAAAAAAAAAAAAAAAAAAAAAAAAAAAAAAATAAAAAAGGGGGGGGGAGGTGTGTAGGAGAGCAAAACGGCGTCAGCTGACCATCAATCAAAAAATAATAATAATAAAACCAAAAATCAAAAGTAAAAACCCATAAAACCCCCCAAAATAAAACCAGAAAAACCAACAATACGAGAAAACAATGGAAGTTCGACACAGAAACCAAACCGTAGCATATGAAGACTAAAGCCGAGAGAAGAACAGATCAGCGTCGGATCAATAGAGCGGAGCAGAAGATCGCAGACGTCCTCCCGAGCTGTCGTCAAGATATGCACGCAGTCCGGTATGGCGAAGTAACAGGAGGCAGGTAAGGAGTCCAGAAGGAAGATGAGCAGAGTCCACACACCAGGCAGTTAATCTTGTGGTACCGAGCGTTGAACAGGAATCACAGTCCAGTCCCGGGTGAACCGTTGAGGAGATGTTGTAGTAGGTGGTGTCTTCATGGGAGTCGATGGAATGCGGGGTTGAGCGGTTTCCAGACCCCAGGTCGCCAGCAGAGTTAGGCCTTCCTTGGGAGATCGGACCGAGTATGGTAGACCATCTCGTGTGATCAGCAAACGAGTGGGGAAGCCCCACCTGTAGAGAATTTTGTGGGAGCGCAATGTTGCAGTTATAAGTGAGAGAGATCTGCGCTGTTGTAATGTGTATTGGGATAGATCATTAAAGAATTGCAGGTGAGTATATTGGTCGGGAATATTCTTAGCGAATCTCACCTTTGACATGAGCCTTTCTTTAAGTTCATAAAAATGAAGGCGAAGAATAACATCACGAGGGGGCGAGCCTTGAAGGGTTTTAGGTCGAGGCAAGCGATGGATGCGATCAATGCAGATTTCCTCCGATTGCGGGAGATTCAATATAGTTTGGATCAAAGAGACCGCGTAGGATCTCAGGTGATCCGGAGTGACGTCCTCCGGGATACCTCGAATGCGAACGTTGTTTCGGCGAGAGCGATCCTCCAAATCACTAAGTTTCAAGCGGAGGGTCTCTACCTCCGATGTTAGAGAGTTACAAACATCCGCAATAGAGTTATGTGCCTCGGAGAAGTCATCCATCTTGGTTTCCAAGTGATGTGTGCGGTCCCCAAGATCCTGTAAATCTTTATGAACACTCGAAAGCGATTCCGCAATATCTTGGCGGAATTTGTGGCGCATTTCATCAAGCAGCAGTTTCATCGAGGAAACCGTGACCGCTTGATCGTCGGGGTCATCCGTGGATGGAGTCGGAGAGTGGGATATGTCAGGCTCGGCCGAGGGCAGCGTGGCGTCGCCATCCTCCTCCACACCGCGAGCAGCTAGTAAAGCGCGGGAAGCCGCCTTTCTCCTCGGCTTCGGGTCAAAATAGTTGTGAGTAGTCGGTTTAGATTTATGCGTGGACATCCTCAAAGGAGATATTGTCTAAAAAGGGAGCTCAAAGCGATTCAGGATAGTTGTATTTGCCGTAGAAAGGTATGAAAGTTGGGGGAGCTCCACAGCCGTGCGTCCTATTCCTTCGCCATCCAAGCCACGCCCCACAGTGCGGGGTATTGCCCTGGCAGATGTATTTTTAAGTGTTTGCATGTGCTGTAATCAGCGCAAAGCTGTTAACATCCCTCATTGTATACATATATGTGACATCGGCTAAACATTGCGGGGCCGTTTACACACAAGGCGCGTCACAGCAGGTCGCCCGCGGCCGACCAAACAAAACAAATTCACTATTTAAATGTTTGAAACGTCGCCCCCCCCCCCCCCCCCGGATTATTGGTCTTTTTTATCAAATTTATAAATTCTTCGCATACAAAAATAAAGCGTTTTTTTTTAAACATCAGTAAACTGCAGCGTACTCCTTGGTTTTAACTCTTTCAGCTATAACTCAAAGTATTCTCGTGTGCACCCATAGAGCGGAGGAGTGGAGCTGCCCGGATGCTTCTCGTTCTCCGTTTAGGCTGAGGATGCTGTGATTGACGCCCGTTCGCCGTGGGCTGATACAGTTTGAAGTGGGAGTTAGAGTTGGTTAGTGATGAAGCTTCACTAAATATTCTCTCCTTCCACGGAATGAAGGTTGTGAAAGCGCTTGGCGTTTATTGTTTACCGAGTTACATTGTATCAGACGTAACAAAAACATTCCAACGGTCTGAAAGCCTGAACTCGCCGAACAGCAGACACTTTAAGATGTGATTTTTGGGCTAATAACCTCAGATATTATGATATTTTGACATTTAGAATATCGTACCCAGAAAGACCAATTACTGATTGCAAACACAAAAACCTGCCTGCAGATCGGCCCCATCCGGCCCCCGTCTAGTCGCCCGTTTCTCCTGCTGTAGAGACTCAAACCTTAATCAGTCGTTGGTCTCATCTTAGATTCAGGAGCCGTATGTCTATCCCATGCATGTTTAATACCCTCACTGTATTGCCCTCTACCACTTCTGCTGGGAGGCTGCTCCACATATCTACTACCTTCTCAGTAAAGTAAAATGTCCTTACATTCCATGCCAGCAGCAGTGTGTAGATGACTGTCCTGCTTTATTTCACTGCAGATTCCCATAAAAATCTCTTATTAATTGCTTTAACCAGGACCTATTTTTTATTAAAGTCAGATTCATAGCAGCGAGGGGTTAAAACCTCAGCGTTTAAAATCCAAACAGTAAAAGTAATTAAAACAGCCAAAAAAACGATGTCAGACATAAAAGGGACTTTTATGGCATCATTCTCACCGGTTGGCTGATCAAATCACTGTAAGCAGATTAAAGAGACCAGTCAAACGCCAGCTCACTGATTTATCTATACATTACACAGGGGGCCGGTCACTGATTTATCTATACATTATACAGGGGCCGGTCACTGATTTATCTATACATTATACAGGGGGCCGGTCACTGATTTATCTATACATTATACAGGGGCCGGTCACTGATTTATCTATACATTATACAGGGGGCCGGTCACTGATTTATGTATACATTATATAGGGGCCGGTCACTGATTTATCTGTACATTATACAGGGGGCCGGACACTGATTTATCTATACATTATACAGGGGGCCGGTCACTGATTTATCTATACATTATACAGGGGGCCGTTCACTGATTTATCTATACATTATACAGGGGGCCGGTCACTGATTTATCTATACATTATACAGGGGCCGGTCACTGATTTATCTATACATTATACAGGTGGCCGGTCACTGATTTATGTATACATTATATAGGGGCCGGTCACTGATTTATCTGTACATTATACAGGGGGCCGGTCACTGATTTATCTATACATTACACAGGGGGCCGGTCACGGATTTAATTATACATCATACAGGGGCTGGCTCAGTTCTTCCTAATGGACACTGAAGGCTGGGAGAGGGAAAGTTTCACCAAACACCAAACGTATGGTTCAGTGAATAAGTTGTATGTAAGGTTTCTGTATCCTGTGGACATGCGCGGGTCCCGGTGGCCGATTCCTCTCCATCATGTAATTGCAATCAGCGCTTCAGCGGCTGATTTGGGATCTCGCGGCCCCCTGACTGCCGGAATATGTGATTATTATGCACAATTTACATTTACACGCGGAGACGCCGCGATTCCACGAAATTAGGAGAATATAAATAATGGGGGACAGGTTTACCATTTTAACACTTTAACTATTTCAGTACCAGCCGGCGCGTTACCAAAAAGACGGAATTTTCCCAAAAATGACATTTGAGCAAATGAAGAGTGAGATCGACGTTCCGGACAGCGACGCTGTGAGATCTGCCACGGATCCAGACACAAAACCAACACCTGATCGTCAGGTCGAAGCTGCATCGATGGTGTCTTTTTAATGTGAGCGGCGGATCTTGCTAGTACCGGGTCGGACCCCCTTTTGCCTTCATTCTTCGTGGCAGACTTTCTACAAGGTGCCGGAAACATTCCTCAGAGATTTTGGTCCATATGGACATGATGACATCACACGGTCGCTGCAGATTTGTCAGCCGCACATCCATGATACGAATCTCCCGTCTACCGCATCCCAAAGGTGATCTATTGGATTGAAATCTGGTGGCTGTGGAGGCCGTTGGAGTTCAATGACCTCATCGTCATGTTCAAGAAACCGGTTTGAGATGTGAGGTTTGTGACGCGGTTATCCTGCTGGAAGCGGCCATCAGAAGATGGGGACACTGCGGTCATAATGATGCCCACGGGGGGGGGGGGCAGCATGGGCTATAGTGGGCCTTGACTGTTGTGCGGAGGAGGGGTAGTGTGACAGGGCCAGGCTAGCTGGCTCTTATGTCATATGAAGTGTAGCCGGGTCACGGACCACTTTTGTGTCGGTTCTGTATACCGTGACCCGGTAATATATTATATTGTGTTTATTGTGTAACCGGCCCAGAGACTGATGTGGATTCAGCCCCAGCCTTCAAAGAGACGATCCTATAATCTGGCTGGGGCTCTTAATCAGCCAACACAGCCCTGTCTGCCCAGACGGCACCCGCACTACAGGGGGGATAACACAGGTGGGGGAACCCATTGTATTCTGTAATCCCCTCACCTGATACATCCCCTGTATACTGATGGGATTTGTGATGGGATGTGGCTGATGGGATTGGGGGTTGGGTTCGGTACACATTGCATTGAGGTTGTATAAAGTTCTGTGTGTTTGTAATAAAGAGAGTTCTTCTTGGTTTACTACGAATGGTGGTCTGGATGATCCGTGGATAGCTGAGTGCGATCCGTATGAGGGACTGACTGGTGATTCCTCAGCCCTCAAACAGGGGGACCCAGCCTTGGGTACGGTGACCCTGTAACAGGTAGGCTTTTTGGCGGGAATTTCAGGGGGTGGAGTTGGGGGAAGATTATATAAGTGGCTGCTTTCCCGGGCTCAGGAACCATTCTTGTGGTCTGTTTACCTGGTTGCGAGTCCCACCCTTTATTTTGTTTGTTGGTTTGTGTCGTTTGTCACAGTCTGGGGGGCGGCAGCTTGCCCGGTATCCAGGGGGTTAATGTGGTGGTAAGTGAATGGTTGGTAACATCTGGTGGGGGGTTCTTGGCTGTCAGTGCTGGGAACCTCAGGTCAGGGTGGGGGCATCCGGGTCCCTTCCTTAAGTGGTAT
Organism: Sceloporus occidentalis; assembly: GCA_023333645.1. Lineage (NCBI taxonomy): Eukaryota > Metazoa > Chordata > Lepidosauria > Squamata > Phrynosomatidae > Sceloporus > Sceloporus occidentalis. The sequence goes on along the minus strand of JALMGF010000308.1, from coordinate 373,282 downwards.
TTGGTTCTGGTACCCGGATTGCTCGGCAGGCTTGGTGTGGTCATTGTGTTTATTGTATATATTTACATGTTGGTGTTTGAGTCGTTGTCCTTGGTAACGCACCGATGTTTATTGTTTCAGGTTTTGGCGGGACAATGACTACCCATATATTACATATTACCCATGACAATAATAAATAAATTGGCTGCGGCCTTTTCTTATCCATATTCTATGGAGTGCGGGGTCATTATTGGGGTTAATGGGGGAGTTAAGCCTAGCCTGGAAAATCGAAGCTACAACAGTCAAGGGATGGACACGGTCAGCAACAATACTCAGGTAGACTGTTGCGTTTTAACGATGCTCAATTGGTACTAAAGGGGCCCAAAGTGTTCCAAGAAAATGCCCCCCGCACCATTACACCACCACCAGCCTGATACGCGGCAGGATGGATCCCGGCTTTTATCTCAGGGGAAGCTTTCAGTTCCAAAAAATTTTAAAAAAAAAAGGCCACCCCCAAAAAATATATATAAACAAATATTTTTAGAAGTCCTAAAATTAGTGCTTTATCTTAAAACAATTCTCGCATGTTAAATGCCCATGGGGTGTCTACTTTTTGAAAATGTATGATCTGATGGGGTAAATTGAATTGGCCGGGTTCAACAAAGTCCCAATTAACAGGGGGGGAGGATGACCACACGTCCCAAATGTAGCTTTCAGCCCCCAAACAACCCGACAAACCCATGCATGTGGGTATCGCTGTACTCAGGAGATGTTGCTGAACACATATCGGGGTGTCGTGTGACAGCGATATATACCAGGAGCTGCAAATTCATACATGAAGTAAAATGTGTGTGAAAAAACCCCCAAAATAATGACTACCACAAAGTTTGACAAAGACTGGTGATAGAATTAATGTTTGGAAAGTAGGGCTGCAACTAACGATTATTTTCATCATCGATTAGTTGGCCGATTACTTTTTCGATTAATCGAATAAAAAAAAACAACCAATATGCAAATTTTTAGTTTATTTAAAATAATGTAATGAACAAACTGGGTGTTAACAACAAACATCAGAATAAAAAACGTAAAATTTACATTAATGTGTCATTAACCCTTTTATCGCTATAAAAAGGGCATTTCCCTAAGAACCCAAACATAATATTTCTCAAACTAGGTTTTAATTAATATGGAAACTATTTTTTCATATTTCATAAAAACTGATTGAGAAAAATGCATTTCTTGTTTTTATTTCCTTTTATTTGCCAACCTGCCCCCCAGTTATACACATGTGACCCCAGACTTGCCACTCTGCCTCCCTGATATGCCCTATACCCCTATATGCCACTGTGCCCCCACATATGCCTTATACCCCCCACATATGTCTTATGCCCCCCCTGATATGCCTTATACCCCCTATATGCCACTATTCCCCCGATGTGCCTCACACCCCCCCTGATGCAAACAGACAACCACCGCTTCTGCCCTCCACTTCCGCCGGTGCTTCTATGATGGATTATCATTGTCGATTTTATCGATTATTAGTTTCAGCCCTAATGGAAAGAGTTAAAATCCTAACATTTGAAATACCCTGGGGTGTTTAGTCTTCAAAAATATATAGTTGGATGGGGTAAATTTGATGGGGTAAAAGATACTCAAAATAGCAATTGGGGCAGAATGACCAGATTTGGAAAAAAATTGTTATGAAATAGCGAAACACTACTTGTACTTATTGCCCCATAATGTGCAAAAAACTCATAAAACATAAAAACATTTCTAAACTCAGGACATTTTTCACCATATTTTATACTTCTTTAATGGTAAATGATATGATACAATCAAAACCCTTCTTGTCCTGAAAAAAACAATATATAACTTCTGTGGGTTCAGTAAACGGGAAAGAAGAAAATTACAGCTAAACACGAGCAGCCCCTTTATATATAATGTATAGATAAATCAGCGAGCCGGCCCTGTATAATGAATAGATAAATCAGTGACCGGCCCCTGTATAATGTATAGATAAATCAGGGACCGGCCCCTGTATAATGTATAGATAAATCATTGACCGGCCCCTGTATAATGTATAGATAAATCAGTGACCGGCCCCCTGTATAATGTATAGATAAATCAGTGACCGGCCCCCTGTATAATGTATAGATAAATCAGTGACCGCCCCCCCTGTATAATGTATAGATTACATTAAACTTGCCGGGGCGGCTGAAACATCTGCCGAGCACATGGAGGAACGCGCAACCGGAAAACCCAATAAAACATTTTTTACAGCAAATTTCTGGCCGAACTTCAGTGGAATGATTTCAAACCCTTGACCCAAAGATCAGCGAGAATTAAAAAGGGACAAATCAATGTACCTAAAAGCGCTTCGTTTTAACAATTTAAAAGGCTTCGGAAAGACAAGAAACAGTTTGAAGCCGTTAAAGTTTATCGGCGGACGTTTTATTCGGATCGCAATTACAGACATATTACTAAAATCCCTTTAAACAATCCCAGCCAGGAATGCGACTAAACGCCGCCGCGTCCGTGGGAAACGGTGGAAATTCGGGAGGCTCTCTGGGGATCTCAACTCCCATCATCCGAAGCCGACAGAACGGGAACTGGTGCAGAATGCGTTACTTCTAGTCGCAATATTTAGACACAATGTAACAGTCTTATCGCAGTATTATTACCATTTGCTGTGGTGATCCGTTGGCTGGGGATAGTGGGAGTGACGGAGTGATGGGGGTTACGGGGGGGTTCTGTAGGTGACGGATCATTATGTCGGCGGGGTTATGATTAGAAGGGTGGGGGAGGGGGTTAATTGAATTGTTCGGTTCTGTGATCCGTTCCCCAAACATTGTTAATCACCCTGAGATGTTCTAATAAAGAACCTTCATGGCTGGCTTGAGATACATCCATAGAACCAGAAGATGATGTATGTGTGGATACCGGGCCTCAAGGTCACCCAGAAGAAGGAGTGGAGGGTACAGCCGAGCAGGATTCGGGGGGGGGGGCGCACCAGATGTAACAAAGTGGACACAGATAGTGAGGAACCAAGAGAGTCTGAGGTCAGGGCAGGCAGAGGCCAAATGAGTCCAACATCAGCGCAAAGAAAAGAAACCCAAACGCTTTGATTTGTTGAAATATTCGCGCATGCATGAATAACCACAAGCTGCCATAAACTCCGAAACGGAAGGTGACGACATCCAGAGGAGCCCAGAAAACACACCGATATAAACCTTACTCGTTAAACGTCTTAAAGGTAAGAGATTTAGGTGTCATGTAAGGAAGTTTACATTCCTAGATAAGTGGAACATCCTCCCAGGAGAGATGGTAGAGGCTGATTTATAGAGGAGAGATCTACACAGGCAGGGCTCCTAGGTTTACTTACAATAAATAAACTCGAATGTAGCCCAAAAATCACTGTACAGCGTTCTAGAATGGATCTTATGTCGTAACTTTCATCATCTACAGCGTTACTTACATTGAACTCATTTGCCCCAGCACCCCAGACATTATTATTATTATTATTATTACATCATGGCTGCCCCCTGCCAGGGGCGATACTGAAGACTGCATGATGTCAGCAATCAATCTCGGCAAACTGTAAGCGCCGGTGTTTAGCCTGAAATTAATGAATCAAATAGTGGGAACAGACAGACACGGCTTTAATATTACTGTTACCCCCTACTCAGGGAAATGGCACCACAAACCACCAGGTGGCGCATGCAGAAACCTCACAAGAATTTATTTGTTCTTTCTTGGTCCCCACCTGGGGCTATACTACTACTCTTGCTACTACTACTACTACTGCTAATACTACTACTAATAATATTAATAGTGATAATAGTAATAATAATATAAACACTACTATTACTGCTACTGCTAATAACAATAATACTAAGATTAAAATGAATACTACTACTACTAATAATAATAAAATGAATACTACTACTACTATTAATAATCATAAAATAAACACTACTAATAATAATAATACAATTAATACTACTACTAATACTTATAATAATAATGAACAAATATACTACTACTACTAATAATAATAATAATAGTAATAATATAAACACTACTATTACTGCTACTGCTAATAACAATAATACTACCACTACTACTAATAATAATAATAATAAAATAAACACTACTACTACTAATAATAAAATGAATATTACTACTACTACTACTACTACTAATAATAATAATAATAAAATAAACACTACTACTACTAATAATAAAATGAATACTACTACTACTACTACTATTAATAATAATAAAATAAAATAAACACTACTACTACTACTAATAAAATGAATACCACTACTATTATTAATATTAATAAAATAAAAATTACTACTATTACTACTACTACTGCTAAAAATAATAAAAAGAACACTACTGCTACTACTAATAATAATGAATACTACTAATGATAATAAAATGAATATTACTACTACTACTAATAATAATAATAAAATGAATACTACTACTACTACTACTATTAATAATAATAAAATAAACACTACTACTAATAAAATGAATACTACTACTATTATTAATAATAATAAAATAAACATTACTACTAGTATTACTACTACTGCTAAAAATAATAAAATGAACACTACTGCTACTACTAATAATAATGAATACCACTAATGATAATAATAAAATGAATATTACTACTACTACTAATAATAATAATAAAATGAATACTACTACTACTACTAATAATAATAATAATATGAATACTACTTATACTAGTACTAGTACTACTAATAATAATACAATTATTACTACTACTAGTACCAATCAAAACAATAAAAAAAATACTACTACTATTACTAATAATAAAATTAATACTTCTACTACTACTAATAATAAAATATCTACTACTAGTACTACTACTAATAATAAAATGAATGCTGCTACTACTACTACAACTAATAATAAAATAATTGCTACTACTACTATTACTACTACTAATAAAATGAATAATAATAATAATAATCGTAATAATAATAATAAAAATAATGATGATACTGCCACTACTCCTCCTCCTACTACTACTACTACTAATAGTAATAATAAAATCAATAATAATAATCCTAATAATACAATTAATAATGATACTACCACTACTGTTATTACTCCTCCTACTACTAATATTACTTCTTCTAATCAAATGAATAATAATAATACTATTATTATTATTATTATTAAACTAATGATGCCTATCAGGCTGTGAGTAAAAAAATTTGTGGTTTTTTTTGTGAGAAAATAGTTTAGATTTTTTTTATCATGTCGTAGAAACGAGTCCTGATGTCTAAAGCCCTCCGAGTGCAATGTTACAGCATTCGCATGATTGATTAATGTGTCAAAACTCTCTCTCGCTTTTGATAAATAGACTTTGTAGAATAGTGCAGGAATTGGGGAGGGCTTTTTGCATTTTTTGCCAGTGTTTGATAAATGGAGTGCCGAGTCGCTTATTTCACCCCTGGACATTTTTTAATTCCCGTCCTGTGTGAGACGTTGGACGTTTTCTTAATGAAGTTAACGGAACCACAGCACCGAGCGAAACACAATGCAAAAAGGAAAATAAAGTCAAGAAAGGCAAAGAAGGGTTCATTCAAGGTGTTTAGATTATGGCCTCTTCTGTCCATGGAATGCCGCTGTCCGTGGTGCTGAACCAGAGCTCTGCAGACTGAAACGGTCCGTCTTCAAATTAAACAGAATCTGAATTTACTGATAGGGTGGTAGATACATGGGACGGCCTCTCAGAGGTGGTAGATACATGGAACAACCTCCTGGAAGTGGGAGCGGCTAATCCAGAGCATATCTCTTTATAAGTACCAGTCCTACTTTGATCTCCAAATCCCTGATGCCCTCCCTCATGTTGCCTTCTCTGCCCTCTGATACCCCTCTTTTCTCCCCTGATGCCCCTCTTTTCTATCGCAGGGTTCTACAGCCCTAAAAGCCCCGATAATGTGTATAGAAACAGCAGGAAATGGCTTTATAAACTAATCGGGGTAAATAAACCCCATTATTCTTTTAAATGCCCCACTCAGTTACACAAATACCCTGCAATAGGGCAGAAAGCCACATAAACAATCTAAGTTAAGCCCCGCCCCAAGCCACGCCTCTAACCAGAAAGTGCCCCAAAACCCTTTAGTGGCAGCTTTGCCCGGTGGTTTATTACCCGTAACACCGTAATGGTCGCGTGTTTATCATTTACATCGAGCCGCGTTAGGGATAATGTGCGAACGAGACGGATTCCGACCCAAATGGTAATAAAGGCAATAATCCAACATTATTTAGAAAACAGGCCTGGCAGACGGGAAATATACGGCCGCCGGCGACGCACGAAGCCTCGTGGAGGTGACAATTCCCCTGAATTATTGGAGCGTTGGAAGTCGTCGCGGACGGGGAATGGAATACATTAGCGCTTAATGACTCTGGCGGAAATTTAATGACCTGATCGTTTACTCCAGGAAGATCAATGGATTGCAGATGCGGCCGTTACCAAGAAGGGTTAATTCAGCATTTTTCTTTCCGATTATTGTAATTCGGACGTTAATGGCTAAAACGCGACTGCTTAGAACCAAATAAACATATCATTTAATAACTGCGTCTGGAAAACGACGAGAGACCGGAGCCAGGCGAGAGTTAATAGAAATATACTCAAAATTCAGCAAACAAATATTATCAAAATAATAATGGGGCGCCTCGATTGGTCACATGATTCCGATGACATGAAACTGTCCCGTGTAAAATAACATCACAATTGAATTTTTTTTTTACATTTTTTGATTCTTTTTATTTAATGTTTTGTTTATTTGGGGTATTTTCCAGCTCTGAAATCCACAAAAAGCACAACCACTGGCTTTCATGCAAATTACCCTCTGTTTTCCCATGATCCCTCAGGGCAGACGGCATTGGGATCCTCCTGTCAGCCCAAGTTGTAAGCCGCTTCCTGTTGTCTCCCTGCGTCAGCCCAAGCAGGAAGTTGTTTCCAGCCGCGCAGGTCCCTCCGTAACGCTATTATCACAGATATCTCAGGGCGAAGGGCCGATTTAACCCCTTGATGGGGCAGGAAGATGCGGCACGACAGAGAATCATCAGGATTTAAATAATAATCCAGGTTGTTTTATAGGCAGGTATTCTCGGGCCGTAGCGGATAAAACCTATTCTATACCTCCACCAATTAGGGCTCTGCGCAACCTACTAAATAATCGATAATTGGAAGCGTTTGGCTGAGGGTGATGAGTCTTCCTTGGCTCAGGATAGAGTTAAGCCATGTCTTTGTCAACACAATTCCAGAAAAACAAATGATTTTAATCATCATATTGGGGTTTTTTTAGATGAAAATGTATCAAAATAGTTCTGTTTTAGTGCAATAGTTTTGCCTGACGATTATTTCACAAAATTGCTTTTAAAATGTTTCCTTTCACTCGCGTGACAGGTGAGAGAAAACCCGTTTATGGAGATATTAGGTGACCCGTCTGTCTTAAATCTTATAAAAACACATTTCTGGAGAGAACGTTTCATTGCACAGCTTAAGACCCCACTGATTAAAGCTGCTGTCCCACCTTCTCTACTAAATTTAACATTTTCTGACGAAATGCAGCATCGGAAAGATCTTTCCCGGTTCTGCTGTTCTTTTTTGCCTCTGTATTTAATTTTTGAGGGAATGCTTGATTGCCCTGTGACACAAAAAACAGGCAATTAAAGGTTGTTGCCATAGAAACAAAAATACTTGGTCACATTGGAGGGGCTAATGGGGTATAAACACCAATGCTGCAAGTGCAGGACATGCGGAAGGGGGGTATTTCAAAGAGCAGATGCAAGAAGTAACATTGAGGGGCTTCTGTTCATAGAATCCCCACATTTTATATAGCCCAACGTCCTTTTAACGTGCCAATTAAATTAGTTTCACCCCAAAAATACATTGGAAGCCATTTTGGTAGATAATAATAATAATAATAATAATAATAATAATAATAATATTTCTTAATAATAATTTACAATATTACAAGAAATTACAATATTATTATTTTATTTATTTTTATTTTTTTATTTCTAATATATTACATATATATATTAACCGTTTGTAGGATTATTCACAGTGGGTTCCAAAAGGAAGAAGCGCTAATAACCTAATAACAGAAAAATGGAGACACACGGACGGCCCCGAAATAAATATATAAAACGGAATCTTTGCCTGTTTTGTGCGCGCTGGCGCCCTCCTCCTGCAGGGTCAGGTATGCGGCCCCGCTGAGCGCCTCGGCTACTGAGGATCCTGGGTACGGAGCGCCCGCCTCGGCTCGCCCCTGAACTATAAATCACACATTAACACAGACATTGGCATATAGAGGTGTGACAGGGCCAGGCTAGCTGGCTCATGTGTCATATGAAGTTTAGCCGGGTCACGGAGCACTTTTGTGTCCGGTTCTGTATACCGTGACCCGGTAATATATTATATTGTGTTTATTGTGTAACCGGCCCAGAGACTGATGTGGATTCAGCCCCAGCCTTCAAAGAGACGATCCTATAATCTGGCTGGGGCTCTTAATCAGCCAGCACAGCCCTGTCTGCCCAGACGGCCCCCGCACTACAGGGGGGATAACACAGGTGGGGGAACCCATTGTATTCTGTAATCCCCTCACCTGATACATCCCCTGTATACTGATGGGATTTGTGATGGGATGTGGCTGATGGGATTGGTGATGGGATGTGGCTGATGGTATTGGTGATGGGATGTGAGTGATGGGATTGGGGGTTGGGTTCGGTGTTCATTGAATTGAGATTTTATAAAGTTCTGTGTGTTTGTAAATAAAGTTCTTGTTTTACTACGAATGGTGGTCTGGATGATCCGTGGATAGCTGAGTGCGATCCGTATGAGGGACTGACTGGTGATTCCTCAGCCCTCAAACAGGGGACCCAGCCTTGGGTACGGTGACCCTGTAACAAGAGGTTTGGCTTATAGAGGTTTGTAATATTCCAATTTTGTAGAATTCCCAGAACGTCTCACCGAGCTGAGAAGATCAGAAAGTTTTGATCTCACGTAGAATGGAGCCCCGAACACCCGATAGAAATCAATCACGGAGGGGAGAGCTGACACCAAGCAGCGCGCGGAATAACGTAACCTTTTTGCGAATACGCTGTTATTATTGATCGGCGTTTGGGCCAAATACCAGCATGGCGCGCAGCGGCCACGCGGCTGCGAAAAGGTCGGATGTTAATCTTATTTGCTGTAATTCCTTAAAACTAAAAAGCGCTGAGGTCGGCCCGGATTTAGCGGCTGCTTCGGGATAAATAAACGTTGCCGAGTTAAAGAAAGTTACTACATTGCATCCGGAGAACGCCGATAACCCGTCCTTCACCCCAGGAACCGGCACGGCAACCCCAGCATTGTCCTAGAAGCCACGGAAACCTGGTCGTGGGCTCGGAAATGGTGGACGGTGGACATGAATTCGGGTTCTTGTGCTTTACGTGGATGATCTAGAGTTAGAAATATTTATCTTAAAGACGGCGTCTCATCTACCTTCCCAGAAATAATTCATTAATCAAGTAAAATGTTCTCACTCACCTTTTTTTCCTGGTTTTAAACCTTAAATGTCTTGTGACATAAAGGCAGGCACTCATTGGTTGTTGCCATAGCTTCCTAAAAGCTTTTGCGTTTTTTCCATGTGCTTAAATCTTCACAGTGTAATTAATTGTTTGTCTCAAAATGCCCCCCCGCCATGTATAGAACATTCCATGCATTGATGGCAGGGGCAGACAGGTGGTCTTTCCGTCAGTCTGGGGACCCGGGGCCGACCCAACGTCCCCACCGCTGGCGAGAGCTGCTTTATGTTAAACATGTGGCCGACTGTCTCATTGTGAGACAGGTTTGTGTTATAATGAGACACGCGGCACTCCAAAGCACGCAGGTAACTGAGCAATTTAAAGAGTGGGAGAACATCCACCGACCCGCCGGAATACCCCATAAAATACCACATCGCTAAAAGGTTTTATACGCGGAGACCGTTTCAGTCCCTGGTTTGGATTTGCCTGCACAGACGATGCTATTCATTGAAAACCAAGACAAGAGAAAACATCTGCACTTCATTAGGAGGTTTCAGGGCTACTGATCTATTTCAGTGGCCTCAGTAAGTGTGCAATTATTTTTACGCTGTGATAGGGCCTAACACATATCCCATTTTTCAGTGGAACAGCCTTCCAGCAGAAGTGGTAGAAGGTAATACAGCGAGTGAATTTAAACATGCATGGGATAGCCATACGGCTCCTAAACAGAGCTGAGCCTAGGCGGGTGCACCGCACTGACAAGCTGTTTGGTGGCACAAAAGGTACTAAGAAGCTGTTTGAAGGCTAACCTGGCACTGACCACCTTTTTGGGGCACAAAGATGGCACAGACAAGCTGTTTGGCCACAAAATGACAGTGATGAGCTTTATGGGCACCAATATGGCACTGACAAACTGTTTATAGGCAAAGCTGGAACTGAGGGAAGGGGGTTGCATGTTACTTGGTGAAGTCTAGGTGCCCAAAGAGGTAGAGTGGTTGGCACAGAAAATGGGTGTGGTTAGAATTGATATGTAAAGGGAGGGGTTAGCAATATAGCCACACCCACCTGGGGGTTACCAAAACAATTCTTTCACCCAGGCGTCAGTGACCCTAGAATCTGCCCGACTCCCAGACCTGAGACGAGACCAAGGAAGGATTAAAGTTTATAGATTGTAGGGCAGAATTCGAGGTTTCTGTGAATTAAACGTAAATCCACATTATAGATGAATTTTATTAATTTGAAGACGATACTTTAGAATTTCCCAATTTCTTTAGAAATAAGTGCTGAGCGTAGAGCTTTTTACTTGGATGTTTCACAGTTTCAGTTATTGTATCCAAAGCGAGGACGGTTTTGCAACATCTGTGGGAACCGAAACTATTTGCCAATTTTTTGGTTAGAAAAGTAAAGTTGTTTTTCTGGGAAATCTCAGCTTGTGGCTCAGAAACGCTTCCTGACAAAGTATTTGCCAATTCTTTGACAATCGCTTAAAAACCGAAATTCGATTTACTAATCAGTGGCAGAGGTTTCCGCGGACGCTCCAGCGGCGTAAGCCGGATCCTCGCCCCCTCTGGTTCTGTGACGCGATACTTGTCGTGTTACCCGTTTGTACAGCGCAACGGAATATGACGGCGCTATACACAAATCTATAAATAATAATAATGACTGGGGGGCGGGGAGGGTTTCCAGTCCCTCCAAACTTCTCCCTCTCTCTCCCTGCTCTGTTTTAGTGGAAAAGAACCCAATATTCTCATTCTTTTAAATGTGACGTTTTTGGCTCATTTTGTCAAAAGTGGTTATTATGGAAAAATTTTCAATTTTAGGGAGTTTTATTCAGCCTGGGAATTTTCATACTTTGTGAATAAAGAATTATTCAGCTGGGTCTGTTTGTAGAAATCTGCCCTTTGTGGGGGGGAATTAGAAGAACTTTAGTGCTCATTACATCAAGCTGTTGGCCATCGTTAATTCAAGAGTCGTCATTACGGGGTTAAACCTTTTTCCGCAATCAACCTTTACAAGGGGTAATAGACTAGAATGGCTCCTCCAGCCAGGGGCAGTAGGAAACAGGACATTTGTGTTGTGCACAGGGATATGCATATGGCTCCTACATATATAGAGGGTGGTAGATAAGTGGAACAGCCTCCCAGCAGAGGAGGTAGAGGGTAATACAGTGAGGGTATTAAACATGCATGGGATAGACATACGGCTCCTGAATCTAAGACGAGACCAACGACCAACTTTCCGTGCCTGCTTTTATGTCACGTGACATTCTACGAGTGATGACGCAGACAGACCGTGTCATAGGTTTTAGGTTTTATCATTTTCCTCAAATTTACACAAATTTGTCTTTTTTTGTTTTCTTTGTGACAAATTTAAACCGAAATGCAGGAAAAGTATCATCCGGAATCCGCAGGAACCGTAACATATAATAAATGTATAAATTCACATAAAGCGGCTATAATATGCCGAGAAATCTGCAGCCGGCGCGCCAGAAACACAGAGGAGAGGAAAGGTGAGACACGGGGAGGGCGTTAAATGATCCTGCGCGGCGAAACAAACAGATTTCCCGCAGGAAATCAGAAACGCCATCAGAATGCGAGGCAATGCGGTTCCCTGCCACAGAATGCCACTAATTGTATATATTATTCCTAATAACGGGGGCAGGGTGTGAGGCGCCCACGGGGGCTGGGGGACATAAATAGAATTTTATCAAAATGCAGAGAAGCTGCCATCATCCCCCCCCCTGCCCGACAGAGAGGTGCGTGCCGGGGGGGGCGGCAGGGGACAGTTTGCAGGTATTAGATACCCCTGCGGGGGCCCAAAAAGCATTAGTAGGATAGAGGTAAAAAAAAGCCTTTTATTGGGTAATAAAATTAATATATTGATAAGGCTGCGTCCCATTTAGATGACCAGTCACTACACGTTATTCCTCCCCAATTAAGGTTATTTAAGTGAGGTTACCTGGCGGCAGCAGGAGCCGGTATGTCGCGGAGGAAAAAGGTCTGGGGCTTGATAGAAAAGTTTCTAGATGTATTGGCAAAAAGTCTTATATTAACCCCTTCATGTACAGGCTTACAATGCCTTGTCCTTCATGGGTTAATCGACAGCCCGTTGACCTTCAGGGGTTAATAGAGCGCGGGTCAGACGTTACTCGGGGTTTCTGGAATCCGTACCCTTCATTTCGGGACACTGAAGGTCGTCAGAATCCCCTCGAAGCAAGAAATGATCCCGTTATAAAAAATATAGAATTCACGGCGTTTCTGTCCCAAACTGTGCCGGCGTTTTACGATAATTTACATATTTTCATCATATCATTTTTTTCTGTTTCTTTCTTTTTTTGAATTCATTTTGCTGCCTATTAATGATAAATGTAGCTCATTTATGGTTTGTTTTTATTTACTGAAAATATAAAAAAACATTAGTTTTTTTAACAGAACAGATGAGAAAATCACTTAATATAATGTAATATGAGAACAGAAAAGGGATAAAATAATAATTTGTAGGAAACGTTGATTTTTGAGTGAAAGACCCTCTGGTTGAGTCTTTTGGGTCATTTGTATTCGGATTCGTTCAGCATCTTCACCTCGCAACCGGCAGCGAGTTCTGTGCTCTGAGAACCGTCGGGCTTCTCCCTGGAAGGCGATTGGCTCATGTGACCCAACGGGGGGTCTAACGCGGACCTTCTCTGAGCCCGCGCTGGCGGTGAGTTCATTTTCCACTGATGTTAGCCGGGTATCCGGCCCCCATCTAGTTGCCCATGTCTCCTGCTGTAACGACTCAAACCTTAATCAGTCGTTGGTCTCGTCTTAGATTCAGGAGCCGTATGTCTATCCCATGCATGTTTAATCCCCTCACTGTAATACCCTCTACCACCTCTGCTGGGAGGCTTTTCCGCTTATCTACCTCCACTCACTAAAGTAAAACTTTACTTGGCACACACGCCAAGCCCAAGGGTACATCCCCACGCGCTCACTCATGCGATTATCAGAAGGGCCGCCGTATCTCGAGTCTCTTTATTCTGCAGATCTTACGATGTAAGCGTCTTTGTCCATTTTTATGCATCGCGACTTCTCCAAATCTGCGGATTTTCTGCTGGGGGAGGGGTCAGGGGGGCCGAGATCCGATCCGCTCATCAGGACCTCCCGGTCTGGCCAGGTCTCAGAATGCCCCGTTCGTCAGGCCCGGCACATGCTTTCATTTATCTCCTCCGATTATCCGGCCCCCCGCTGAGCCCGGCGCAGGAGAACGATTATTCTTCCAGTCTGAGCTCAAAAAGCACTTTTAGCCTTATCAACATTTAGCAAAAATGCTTATTTTCTCAGCGCTTTCACCGCCGCGTTTCCCCGACCCGTCTTTTCCGGAGTGATTTAATTAGGAGAGATAATTGTAAATCCAGAATCCTGGGGTTTTCTTATCATAAAATGAGAAAAGAATAAGAAAAAAACCCATGAATTGGAGTTTTTATACGATGAAAACTCTCTGTCTTATTAACTGTTTCTAGAATTACAGGAATTAAGAAAATGCGTTCCATTTCCAAAAACCTACATTTATGAGGCTGCCCAGGACCATGTATGAAAGAGGGGCGGCTTTATATGTACCGCATAACATAGTATCTGCTGGCAGATCGGCCCCATCCGGCCCCCGTCTAGTCGTCCGTTTCTCCTGCTGTAACGACTCAAACCTTAATCAGTCGTTGGTCTCGTCTTAGATTCAGGAGCCGTATGTCTATCCCATGCGTGTTTAATACCCTAACTGTATTACCCTCTACCACTTCTGCTGGGAGGCTGTTCCACGTATCTACCACCAGTGTTCCCTCTAAGCTGTGCGCTTGTGCGCGCGCACATAGCTTTTTTTAGAGAGCGCACATGTCCAAAAATTGTGCGCACAACAGTTTTTCCCAAAAAAAGAAAAAAATTATATTTTTTTGAAACTTTATGCGGCGCGGATATTGTGCGCACAAAATTTTTGCTCTGTGAAACTTTTTGCACAAGAGAAATTTTCTGCGCACGCCAACTAAGAAAAATTAGATGGAACATTGCCTACCACCCTCTAAGCGTTGTAAAGATTTGGAACTATTTTGATCATTTCCCTGCTCCGCCACCCGCTCCTCCGCCCGCTCTGTCTCTTTTCCCCCTGTGTTTGTTTCCTTGTTTCAGAGCAGAGACCGGAATCTTCTAAGTTGATGGGCGCGGAATACGGACTTTTCTATTATTTATCTCCCCGCGGGGGCTTCGCTAATCATTGCCGGCAGCCCCGCTGGAAACACCCGCCCCGCTATTATCTGCGGACCGCTCGTGAACCCCGCCAGGGAAACAAACCCGACCCCCCCTTCTTAATTTAATGTTTTACAAATCCTTTAATCACTTTACGCCGGTAACGCTGAGAAGGAGAAGCGCGAGACGCCATCCGTTACTGTCTGCCTCCGGCGTCAAAAATTCCTCATTCTTATCGGCTTAAACCGCTCTGTTCTCGGTGGGGGCCGGCGTTGCGCTGCGTAGCTTAATTTATCACTGCCAACGCGGGGTTAAAAAAATACCTGAGATTAACGTCCCCGGCCGGGGAGGGCGAAGGCAAATTTATTAAGTAAAGAGTATTTCATTCCCTTCACCGGTTTCCCCTGTAAATCTATTTCAGTTGTTTGCAGCCCGATTGATCAGCAGCTGGTTTGAAATTGAGTGGCAGTGATTAAATTAACCCCTTAACGGGTAAAGAAAAAGAAGTTTTAAATATCGTGAGAAGGAGGACGTTCCGTAGGGCGGCCACACATTAAAGACACTTATTATTTATCCAAAATGCTTAGAACACATCTCATTCGGGGCATTTAGCTGGGGGTGGGGTGGGAAGAGGGGCAAATGACAATGGAGCTGCGTCCACAGAATCCCCCCATGCAGGGGAGACACCACAAAAAAGGCCGAGTGTGATGTGTGAGTGTACACTGTGTGAATAAGGGCGAAGAGTAGTTTATACATGGATGAACTGAGTGGCTGAGAGTGATGTGTGTGGACATAAACACTAGACTTGGGCACCAGGGGGCTCTTCGTGTTCGTCTTCGTGCTCGTCTTCGGCAAAAAAAAAAAATTCGTATTCCGCGAATATTCGCCTGGTCCTGTCTTCTCTTCGGGCGAATATTCGCGGACACTCTTCGTGCTCGTGTTTTCTTCGTTTTCCCCGGTTAAGGGGTTAAAACGGGGTTAAAGCCGCTCTGGCGCCAGGAGTTTAAATGTCCGTATGAGCAACTCTATTGGTCGTCAGCAGGGGGCTCGTCTGCCATTGGTTGATGGCAGACGAGCCCCCTGCTGGCGACCAATAGGGTCGCTCGTACAGACTGTTATACTCCAGGTGCCGTAATTGTTCGGCAGATCCCGCTGGTCTCCCTGTTCTATCATTTATTAACTGATAGAACAGGGAGACCAGTGGGATCTGCCGGGTAAGTTACAGCATTGGGGTTTTAAAAGTCTGCACGAGCGACTCTGTTGGTCGCTCGTGCAGACTTTTAAAACCCCAATGCTGCAACTTACCCGGCACATCCCACTGGTCTCCCTCCCTGTTCAATTAATTAAATGTCCGTACGAGCGAACAATAAAGTCGCTCGTACGGACATTTAACTCTGTACAGGGAGGGAGATGAGTGGCATCGGCAGGGTAAGTTGCAGCATTGGGGTTTTAAAACCCCAATGCTGCAACTTGCCCTGCCGATGCCACTGGTCTTTAACTAATTGAACAGGGAGGGAGACCGATGCCACTGGTCTCCCTCCCTGTTCAATTAGTTAGTCCGTGCCGGGTTAAATGTCCGTACGAGCGACCAATAAAGTCGCTCGTACGGACATTTAACTCTGTACAGGGAGGGAGATGAGTGGCATCGGCAGGGTAAGTTGCCGCATTGGGGTTTTAAAACCCCAATGCTGCAACTTACCCTGCCGATGCCACTGGTCTCCCTCCTTGTTCAATTAGTTAGTCTGTGCCGGGTTAAATGTCCGTACGAGCGACCAATAAAGTCGCTCGTACGGACATTTAACTAATTGAACAGGGAGGGAGACCAGTGGCATCGGCACTGCCGATGCCACTGGTCTCCCTCCCTGTTCAATTAGTTAGGGGTTAACTTTTTTTTAAAGGGTTAAGGGGCCGTGCAAGTGAGCCTATTGTTCGCTAGCACGGCCCTTTAACCTATGGATTTCCGCTCCCGTTAACCCCTTCGATGCTGTTAGATAACGCAGCATCGAAGGGGTTAACGGGAGCGGAAATCCATAGGTTCGCTGTCAGGGGCTACAAAGACCCTGCGAGTGAGCCTATTGGTCACCTGCAGGGTCTTTCTCTGGCATCAACCAATTGGTTGATGCCAGAGGAGGTCCCTGTAGGCGACCAATAGGCTCATTCGCACTGCCCTGTAGCGTGACGGCGAACCTGCGGATTTCCACTTCCGGGAACTGCCGCGATGCAGCGAAGCCAAGAAGCCAAGACAAGGTAAGATGAAGGGGGGGAATGGTAGATGAAGACGAAGACAATCACGAAGATCTTCGTGGTGTGTGTCTTCGTCTTCGCCTACGTTTTACCGCCGCCGTCTTCTCTTCGGCGTGTCTTCGGAACGAACACGAAAACGCACTCTTCGTGTTCGTTTCCATGTTTGCCCGAAGACGAATGCACAAGTCTAATAAACACACACGGTACACATACACACCGATCATACACACCAAACATACAGTAACTGTACATACGCACCGATTATACACACCAAACATACACACAGTACACATACACACAAAACATGCAGTAACGATATACACACACGCAGTACACGCGATACACGCAGAAGGCGCTTCGTCGCACTTGTCTGGTTACCTCCCAGTAACACAAACACACAGGACACAGGAGAAGAGGGCTCTGTTCTCATGAGCTTACAGTCTGTTTGGAGGTTAGGGGGTTAATGAGACAGATTCTCCGTAATACAGATTATTACCATAAAGCAAGATTCTGTAGAACGAAGGACGCAAAGGAGGAGGGGCTTAACGCTATCCACACCTCCCTTAAAATACACCCCACCCATTTCTGATAAACCCCGCCCTTTTTGGAGCGCATAGCGGTCTCTCTTCCATGCGTTTGTATCTCGTGACGGACGGCCTTCCTTCAGAACATTCTTACCCATTAATGGGCATTACTGTCTTTTATTATTATTATGAATTATTTGGAACCGCTAGCATCCGCAGCCCTGTCCCTAAATCCTCAATTCCAAGGCTAAAATCTACCCAAAGTACAGGAACTTTCCGGAACAATGAAAAGGTGACGGATGAAGGCCGTTCATCACGAGACGGGGGGCAGCCGGCTGCCTCGCACCGCTATCCTGTAACGCTCTCGCTTAATGCCGTTCCCAGACAGATGTCAGGCTGAGCCAATGGCTGTTAATTAGAACGGCGAGAAGCGGTGGGCATCCAGCAAACGCAAAATTTACCCCCAATCATTAAAAAAAATAATGAAATGAGACGGATTACAGTGATGGGAGTTGGCAGAAATGAAAGAAACACAGCTTTCAGGATCATTCAATTCATTTATTTCATTCTCCTGCCGCTTTCGGTTTCATTTCATTCAATGTCGTTCTTTTATCTCAGCTGAGACCGGAGGCAGTCTGTGGCAGAGCCAGCATTATCTGATCAGTCTCCCCCCCTTCCCCCCACCCTTACAGGCTGCAGGAACCAATCAGCAATTATTAGATTTATTTAGTGTGAATGGCTGTAAAAAAAAGGGACAGATCTGCTTTAATAAAGAAAAAATAAAATTAATATTATGGCTCCAACACCACACCGAGCTGACGCTTTATGGCGATGCTAAGGAAGTCCGTTCCTCCATAGACTTTCATTAGTTAAAGAGTCCAGTTAGGTGACTAAGACTGAGCCATTCTATTGTTCCCCACAGGCAGTATGATAAGGAGTCGGTGTGTTTAGTTGATTGGGGATCAGATAACAGAGCGAGAATCATACAAACGGCTGATAGGGGTAAAAAAGAAAGACTTTTTTTAAATCCATTCCTCTTTAAGTAATCTTTAGGCATGGAGGAGTTTTGTTATTTTTTTGGTGTTTTTTTATATAAAGCTCCCGTTTTTATATGCACAGGGCGCTTTCTGACGGGGCCGGCACCAGGTCGTAATCAGACAGTGCAATTACCCGGGACCCCGGCGTGCTCCGGCGCTCTGCAATCACGCCAAGGATTTTATATCAATCAAATGTATATTGTCTCCGGCCCCGAATTACAAAACCGCAATGACCCCAAAATCCAGTGGCTGCCATTAAAATATCCAGAAAAAAGGGCAAAAAAAGAGAACGGCGAGAAGTAAAGCCGCGGACATTCCGACTACATTCATGTTTGAAGAATATATCTGAGTATAAAGAGTATAATAAATACCCGGATTCTAATATTATCCATATTTACAGAGACTGAGCAACCACAACATTACTGGTGGCAGAAGTGGGTGTGGCTAGAAGAGGGCTGGGCGGAGCTTTGTTTTTAAAGTCCCGTTTAAAGGGATTTAATAAAGTACGGGGGGGTATATTTAAAAAGAGGAGAAAAGTTACAACAAGAGACTGGAATCTAACACTAGAGGATCAGAGACTGAGATGGAACGGAAGGAAGGTTTCCTTTACTGTGAGGGTGGTAGATAAGTGGAACAGGCTTTCAGCAGAGGAGGTAGAGGGTAATACAGTGAGGGTATTAAACATGCATGGGATAGACATACGGCTCCTGAATCTAAGATGAGACCAACGACTGATTAAGGTTTGAGTCTTTACAGCAGGAGAAACGGGCGACTAGACGGGGGCCGGATGGGGACGATCTGCCGGCAGGTTCTGGGTTTCTATGTTGTAACTTATTGATGTCACCAGCCTATAACCTGCACACAAACAGGGGCCAGAAAGGCAGCTCGGTGGGCTAGTGGCTGAAAGTCAGGACTGTCTCATAAAAACAAATTGGACAGTTGGGAAGTGATCGTAAATAAACGCCAAATTCTTTGACATCACTTGAGCAATTTTTTTTTTTAAAAGGGAAGAAACACGTCAAAGCGTAAAAAAAATCCATGTTTTTTGATTTGGGAGATAATATCAGAAGCAGCTTCACAGGCGAGGTGAGAATTCCTCCCCGGCTGATTGGTTCAGAATCCCTTAATCCCAGACGGACGCAGATCCCCCTCGTAACCTGCATTTAAAGTTTGAAAGTCAAATTTTCAGTTTTTATGCCCAAACTTTCCGCCGATCGTCATAAAGAGAGACGTTCCGTTTTAATGGGGCAGGACTTGTATTTTATAACTAGTTAATAAAACGCTTGCGAGCTACGAGCCCGAGGGGCCCCCGGGTTATTTGGTACGTTCCACCTTATTAACTGAAAGGAAGAAAAAAATGGTGCTGAAAAAAATGCTTTCAGAAGAGCTAAAACTGAAATAAATAAGGTAATGGATTAACGGCAACGGATTAAATAGAAGGGGAATGATCAGGGCCCATTCCGTGTAATTACGGGAAGATATAAGAACCTGCCGAGCCGTCAAAGTGTTAATATATTCATCGTTAATTAAGAATTATAAACGCAGGGTCTTTGTTCATTAATTGGAACAGAAATCAGAAAGGAGGAAGAGAAATCAGAAAGGAGGAAGAGAAATCAGAAAGGAGGAAGAGAAATGTAAGAGATGTGGAAAAAGAAGGTGGGAAGATGGGGGGGTCTGATGGTAGATTTGTGTGTGCATATACATATGGTGAGGCATGTGTATGGGCACTTGGGCAGGCATATGTGTGTGTGTATAGGGCAGCTGTGTATATGTGCGTGTATGTGCATACGTGTGCATAGGCAGTGTATATGTGTACGTCTGTATGGGCAGTGTATATGTGTACGTCTGTATGGGCAGTGTATATGTGTGTATATAAGGAGTGTATTTGTCTTATAGTGTATACGTCTGTGTAAGTATGTGCAAGGGCAGTGTATATATATGGGGAGGCGTGTGTGTGAGCAATTTATGTATGTTTGGGCAGGCGTGTATAAGGGTAGTGCATTTGTGTGAGTACTGGCAAGTGTGTATGTGCAGGCAATTGCAGCGTATATGTGGGCAGGCATGCGTAAGAGCAGTGCATATGTGTGTATGAGCAGGCATGTCGTACTTAAAGGGAAGATTATGATTCCCTGTAACACATGTTTAACCCATTGTGTGTGTGTTTGTTAGTGTGTGCATGCGTGTGTATGTTATTCAAGTGTTTAAGCGTGTGGATATGTTCCTGTGTGCATGACGTGTTAGGGGTCTTAGATGGTTCCTTCAGTACATTATAGTAATCTCTGTGGCCGTGTCCAGTGCGGTCCATCTGTGGTTGTAAGATGTTTCTGTTTCTGTGGGAATTTTCTCCCATTCATCTAGGGAAGGGGCGTCCAAGTTGTTTCTGCAGTGGGCCACTTCATCAGAATTGTATCCGTGCGAGGGCCGAACTCATTTTTCACTGAGAGAAAATACGGCCTTTAATAAGATATGCAGATTAAAATAAAGTAAATGACACAAAACCTTTACTTTTCCTCTCACTGATTTCTGGGATTTCTGGGCCTACAAATTCAGGATTCTGGAAAAGTAAAAATAAAATAGTTCTATTTATTTTAGCGATGCACTAAAATGAAAATTCTGGACCAAAACCGAAAATTCAGGGTTCACTTAGCCGTTACACACCAAAATTGTACAAAAAAATTATATATTAGGATTGTTAACGGCAATCTCAGGCATATCCAGATTCCAGCATGTACTGGTTGGCTGGGCATTGTATTTTTTGTCCAATTTTAGTGTGTAACCACGCTTTTATTAAAAGTAACACAACAATATGACTTGGCATGATGGGAGTGTGATTGCTAACAGCAAACACACTCTTTTAATACCCAGGCAACCAGTGAATGCTGGAACCTAGGCTGTTAGCAATCACACTCCTATCATCCCAAGTCAGCCAATACATGCTGGTACAGGGTGGCTGTAAGTGCAGACCCCATACTGCTGGCAGCATCAATACACAAGGGGGGCAGCTAGCCAGGTTTCAGCATGTACTGGCTGACTTGGCATGATAGGAGTGTGATTGCTAACAGCAATCATAGTCCCATCATGCCTAGGTTCCAGCACTTACACATCCATGCTATCACATCACACAAATTCATTCATTCACAGATTCATTCCCTCAATCAGACATACTCATTCACATAACCCACCCCACCCCCTTACCTGCTCTACAGCTCTCGATGCCGCTCACAGACTTCAGCAGGGGGCGCGGCCTCCCTCGTTCTCCCCACAGGAGGCGGGACTGGAGCAGAGAATAGACCCTCCCACAAGTAAGCAGCAGGGCTCTTGTGATCCTGGCTGCCGATCTCACGCGGGCCGGACCTCGAGGTTTTGCGGGCCGCATTTGGCCCGCGGGCCGCATGTTGGACGCCCCTGATCTAACGTTTTATGAGCTGAAGGTGATATACCAAGACATTTTGGACAGAACTATGCTTCTAACTTTGTGGGAACAGTTTTGGGGACGGTCCTTTTCTATTCCATCATGACTGTGCCCCAGTGTACAAAACAAGGTCCATAAAGGCATGGTTGCAAAAACTCCCCACAGAAACTCTCCAAAATCTTGTGGAAATCGTTCCCAGAAGAGTGGAAATCGTTATAGCTGCAAAGGGGGGCCGACTACATATTAATGTCTATGTATTTATAATGCGATGTCATAAAAGTCCCTGTTGGTGAAATGGTCAGGTATACCCTACCAGTAAAAAAGCTATCCCCCCCCAGATTTTTAGGGGTTCCTACGCCCATGTCTGTGTCCCTGGGTCTCTGAGTACGCTTCGTCTTTCTCCAGTGAGGAGAGTAGTGTTTGGCTGTTCCAACTCCCCAGCCACTTCCCTTCCGACCTGGGGCTAGCCCTATCTGTGTCTGCAGGTAGCCCGGACTCCACGTGTGGCTAGCCTTGCCTCCTCACAAAGCCACCCCCCAAAATGTAGAAGTCCGGGTAGCATACCCCTGCCACGCAGGGGGACTGGACAAAGTAAACAGGGACATTTGGGAGGTGTTCTTTAAAGCCCCAGCCTGGCTAATGGGATCCATAAAGTGTATTGAAAATAAATCATACATCATATTTTTTATTTTTTATTTCCCTTCTCTGTTGATCTCTCTTCATCCGGTTAGTTCTTTCTTCTGTTCTATCTTTCTTTCACCATCTCTTTTTCTATTTCTACCTTTTTTATTTTTTCTTTCTCTTTCTTTTTCTCTCTCTTTCTCTTATTCTCTCTCTCTCTCTTTATCTTTTTCTTTCTCTCATTTTCTTTCTTTCTCTCTCTCCCGTTCTTTCTTTCTTTCTCTCGTTCTTTCTCTCTCTCTCTCTCTCGTTCTTTCTTTCTTTCTCTCTCTCTCTCGTTCTTTCTTTCTTTCTCTCTCTCTCTCTCTCTCTCTCTCGTTCTTTCTCTTGTTTCCTCTTATAGAAACATGGAAGCATAGACCCTGGAACCTGTTGGCACATCAGCCCCATTCATTGGTCTCGTCTTAGATTCAGGAGCCGTATGTCTGTCCCATGCATGTTTAATACTCTCGCTGTATTACCCTCTGCTGGGAGAATTTCATGTATCTATCTTTTTTTTAACTCTTTTTATTAATTTTTGAACAAAGAAAAACATCATAATGTCACATCTTCTGTGTCATAGACTCACTTATCTATCTTAAACCCCCCCCCATTATGTTCAGAAGATTAGGTGAAGCCGAGAAGCCCTTTCCGTTCTAAACGATGGAGTAAATATTTATATAATGTGTGATATGTGAGCGTTGTACGGGTCGGTAATAACGTCTCGCGTACAGAGCCTGCTCGTTAGTTTTTACATTCACATTTAATGAAAACCGACCGATGTGTGAATCTCACTTCTAATTCCCCTTCTGTAAAGTTAATTATTATTTATTGCCCAGCAGCCTCCTTATTAAACTGGAATCTCCTTGTAAATATCTGCCCCTGTTCTGCCCTCGGCGCTCCTGTGTGGGGGATTCCTGGCTTTACAGAAATTTATATCTCAAGCAAAATCGCAATTCTCTAAAAATCCCCCAAAAAACTGCGACTGTATCTGTGTTCCAACGTCTAAAAATCATCTAAATAATATATATATATATATATATATATATATATA
This sequence comes from Sceloporus occidentalis, assembly GCA_023333645.1. Classification (NCBI taxonomy): domain Eukaryota; kingdom Metazoa; phylum Chordata; class Lepidosauria; order Squamata; family Phrynosomatidae; genus Sceloporus; species Sceloporus occidentalis. The sequence continues at coordinate 349,592 of JALMGF010000308.1, read as the reverse complement.
TATATTATTATTTTACTTTGTAGTTTGCAGATCACTTTTTTAATTTTAGTAAAATTTGTCTGAAATCCAAATAAAAAAAAAAATAGGATTTTTTCCCGAATATGGTTTTTTTTGCACATGCTATAAACAAACTTAAAAATATAAACTTATAAACATCATTTTTTTACCCCAGTAAAAGGATGTCATTTTTGTAACAAAGCATTAGTCAGAGTTTGTCGCAGTGATGCGCGATTGGAAGGTACTCCCACTCTCATCACTCACAGAAAAAAAACACCTCCCTTATAGCAGAATCTCAGCACGCTTTCAAAAAGAAGCAATAATTCTGATTGCTGATTGGATCAATACGATCTCCGATGACATCAAACGCCCACTTCCAGCAGGTAGCCGCTAAGTTAGGTGATTTTATTGATCAGGCACCAGTAAGACTTTATTAGGACCGGGCCAGGTGGGCTCGGATGATTGGAAGGCATGGAGGTCATGGAAAGGCACATAAATATTTGGGTGAAAAAGTTTCCAAATGAGTTACAACAGATCCTCATTTCAGTTCTGATTGACTTCAGTCAAGGACGATACTGATTTCCATCCAATAACGAGGACGCGAGGCGTATCACCTCTACGCTACCTCGGAAATCGGCGGCCGGCGGGATACGTTAAGGGCGAGTGGAGCCGCGATGGCTTATTAATATTCCACACGAGCATTAACGACGTAAACTCAGCCTTGTTAATGAACCTGATTCACGGACTTCTGTCTTTACATAAAAGCGTATTAGGAAAAATAAATTATTCTGGAATTATATAATAATATAATATTACAGAGCTCTTCGAAGGGAGCAAGGAGTGCTGATCAAAGTCCAAAGTTATTTCAAAAGCCAATACCCCAGCAAATGGGAATTAGAGGGAGTCAGTAAATAGTTAAATGATTGGATTCTGTGGTTTGTAACAAATAAAAGTTGAAAACTATGATTATTTTTGAGTTTTCGTAAAGATTCTATAGTAGGATTCAGACTCGGAGCCAAGGAAGTTTATATAAAGGCTGCGATGGTTTCTTAGTATACAGAAGATCATTTATTTCAAAGGAGGAGAAATCTTAGAACAAGAGACCGGGATCTAACGCTAGAGAGTCAGAGACTGAGATGGAATGTTAAAAAGTTTTATTAGTCATGATTTTTTTTAAAGCAATTTATATATCATTTGCTACCCCCCCTTATGCAGCACGCGGGAGCCGCCATCTTGCTGCCCCGTCACAAGGTAAAATCTCCCCGTCGTCCTGAGATATCTGTGATAATAGCGTTACGGAGGGACCTGCGCGGCTGGAAACAATCTCTAGCGCTAGAGGCTCATGCGCAGTCCGCTAAAACAATGCAGGGAAAGAACAGGAAGCGACTTACAACTTCCTGCTCGGGCTGACAGAGGGAGAGAACAGGAAGCGGCTTACAACTTCCTGCTTGGGCTGACAGAGGGAGAGAACAGGAAGCGGCTTACAACTTCCTGCTTGGGCTGACAGGAGGGAGAGAACAGGAAGTGGCTTACAACTTCCTGCTCGGGCTCATGTGGTAGAGAACTGGGAGTGGCTTACAACTTCCTGCTTGGGCTGCCGGGAGGAGTTTGTGGCCTGCACTGAGGGATCATGGGAAATGGGAAAGGGGATTTACATGAAAAGCTCAGGCTGTGTTGGACCTCAGAGCTGGAAAATATAAATCTGAATAATCTGACGGTTCATTTGTGACAATCCTCCTTTTGTATAAAACACACAGATACAAGCACATTAATGTACGACTGATTCTGGCTATTAATAGAAGTCCGTTGAGTTAATTCATTGTAACTGAACGTCCTTTGAAGCACAAGGAGTTAGTCAGAGATCTTTCAGAGTCACTTGTCTTCTAGGGTAAAAAGCCAATTCCAGATCCAGATAGAATTTTAATATTTATTTTCTTCAAATCAAAACACGCCAAACAAACAAAATAAATCCAGCAGCTCTCCTGGCTGGCAACTTGTCTAGTTTTTAGCTGCATCTGTCATAGATCCAGTTTATTGTAATTTTGGAATAAATATACGTCTTATCAGATCGCTTATGTGGACAGTGGCTGTTTGACACACCACACATCCACTAATATTGATCATTGGATCCATCAAACAGAGGAGGACACGGATACAACCAGAACATCACCAGCGACTACGGGCAATTTACACTTAGTGTTAGTGTAAGTACAACTCTATTTGTTGCGCCTTTAGCGACATATGCAATGCACACTATTGGTTCCTCTCTTGTTCCTTTCTTTGACATATATCCCATACGTGGACCCTGCGACGCATTGAACTACACAAAAACACTGTGAGTGCAAAATCTGCAATACGCAGGGCACATCAATTTCCTATACACCTGCACTATTGTTTTTTTCTTTTTCTTTTCATTTTTTTCTTTTCTTTTTATTAAGCGGAATACAAGAGCGCCCCCTATCGAACCTTTTGCTGGCAATAAGAAGAGCCAGTGAATTGAACCAAGCTGGGCTTTTTAAACCCTCCTGATTAGACCAGGTGAGCTGTACTTGGTCACCTGTAAATCCTGGTCTGGATTTGAAAAGCTGTTGGAGCACCAGCCCACCCTGCTCTTCTGGATACTCCACCCCAGGGACCCCTTACACAATTTACAAGTCACTTCCTATATTGTAGTTTTTTTTATTGCGCTTCTCTTTCCCTGGGGCTTTAATTTTACATTTAAGGACACGCAAAATTAGCCAAAGTAGGGCGAATATACCGCCCATCCACTACTGTACCGGCCTTTCTGTCACATCATATATTGATCGAGAAGAAGACAAATAAATATACTTCTTTGTAACAATTTATAGAGTAAGAAAGTCTTTCGGACCCAAAGAGAAGATTAAAACCTACGAGAATAATCGAGGCAATCGGAAATAACGAACGGATCCCGTTGGATCCCCGCTTGGGCCCTTCGACCCGTCGGTAAACGCTCCGTCGATATTCGTATCTGCAGAACGTCTCAAGAAAAAAGAACGATAAGGAAATCGCCGAGTCCTGTCTGGGAAGTAAAAGGCTTTTATGAAACGTGTTCTTGAGTCGGCTCCCGGCCGGTGTGACAGCTCTGAAAGATGTTCCGTTGCTGGTGTTTTTTTAATTTATTACAGCTAAGTTGAGTAGCCGACATAAAGCGAGGACAAGGGATAGGAAAACAAAGAGTTGGAGAGTCTGAGTGCAGCGAAGTGCGCCGGAGGTCATTAACTATTCTTGAAGCTTCTCTGTGTTCTGGAGCTCGGCGAGCAGAAGATGATGGTTATTGTCAACTTAAAAGCTTTGGACCTGATGATTTTTGGACTGGATTCAAACCAAATGCACTCGTATAAGTAATTGCCAAGCTCCGCATCCCAGCGAGGCACAGAGTTTCCTTCATTTCTTTTTATTTTTTTTTTTACTTTTATGATTAATCTATAAAAATATAAAATAAAATCTAAATCTGAGATGGTGAGATGTATTCTCCGTGTAAAGAAGCTTCTAGCAATTACGATCTGCAGTCAACCTTAATCAGTCGTTGGTCTCGTCTTAGATTCAGGAGCCGTATGTCTATCCCATGCATGTTTAATACCCTCGCTGTATTACCCTCTACCACTTCTGCTGGGAAGCTGCTCCACTTATCTACTACTCTCTCTAAATAGAATGAAGGCTGCCTTAGTCCCTATAAAAGACACACGTGGAACGTTAGCTTCTAATAAAAGTTAGGGCATTTTATCCTAAGTCAGTTTTACTCTATTCTAACTATATAATGGTGTCAGCTCCCAACATTCCAGTGCTGATAAAGCGTTTCCAGGGGCCGATACTGCTGCATGTCTGATCCTCGGGACCCTCTTGTGGTGCAGTGTTTACCGGACCCTCGGAAATGTCTAGAAGGCTCTTCAATTAACAGGAGAGGACATGAAAGGTAGAATGAGAGATCGAACCAACTGTGCTGGGAAAGTACTGGACATTCTAGGCAGCTGCCTATGGGGCTCAGCCAGGCAGGGGGTACTAAATACACTCAAAGCCCTTGGGCTGTTCCTGGTATTATTGCACTGCCTCCATTTCCACGTCAGTTTGGATTTCAAAATTCAGAAAAGAACGCTTAAAGAACAAAAAAAAGTCAAAATCCAAAGGTTTGGGGCAGACGCTGCACGTTGTTCTGGAAAGTCTTTGGCTTGACGGATGATGTTCTGGTGCAGTATTGATAACTATCTACATTTTCCTGCTACATTGGGTGTCAGGAGGCAGAAATCACCCCGCGCTCAAGCAATTTGTTCAAACTGTCACAACCCTGGCAGATAAGGCGCTCCCTCCCCAAACACGGAGAAGCCGCTGCTTTATCTATTTCTATGAAGTTCTGATGGCGCACAATGCGGCTCGTGGAGCGTTTACAGGATTTCTATAATATGATTTACAAGAAGCTTCTACAGAAAGAGCTTCACAAAGTCCCAGCCTGGCCGATGCCATCGACAAAACACAAAATATTCAAAATAAACGATACATAATAATATTTTTATACACACCTCTTCGTTTTACTCTTGTCTTTCTCTTCTACTCATTCTCTGTATCTCCTTTATTTTTTTCCTTTGTTTCTTTTTTCGTTCTCTTTTTATCTCTCTTTTTATCTCTTTCTTTCTATATGTCTCTCCCTCTTTATTTCTCTCTTTTTTGTTTCTTATTTTGTTTCTCTCTTTTTAGCTCTTTCTTTGTCTCTCTATCTCACTCTCTCTTTCTCTCTATATGTTTCTCCCTCTCTTTCTCTTTCTTTTTGTTTCTTATTTTTTCTCTCTTCTTATCTCTCTTTGTATCTCTTTCTTTCTTCGTTTGTTTCTTTTTTCGTTCTCTCTTTTTAGCTCACTGTCTCATTTCTTTCTTTCTTTCTCTTTCTCTTTTCCTTTCTCCCACTTGATACATATCAAACCCCAAAAGTATCATCGATAAATTAGATTCTAATGTTTTGACAAGTATCTAAATCATAATTTTAAGGCACAAGCGGAACGTTTGATGGGTTTGTGTGCGTTTTATACTTTTTTTTAGCTTTTTTTGGATCCTCTGTAAAGTCCGTTATTAAATCACAGGTTTTTACGATGTCTATTGTCTAAGTAATCGCCAAGGTGACTGTTACCATCCGAGACTCTCCGCGCTGTGAAACTCTTCGGGTAAATGCGAGCCCTGTAAAGATAACCGTTACATCTTATTGTCTCGTCTTCCTCCGGATCTCCAAAAGTCACTTTCAGTGTCAGAAAACAGATTTCTCATTTGTGTCATTAGGATGGAAGAAGCTAATCAGCTGATTACCCGCTGCTTCCGTCCATTGTTCCGTGATATTCCCAAACAGACGCTTTCAGTGCTGGCTTCAGAGCAATTTATGGCCGTTTTTAATCATGTAACGTTAAGATACAATGATAGAAGATGACATTTCTTTAACTCTTTTGATGCTAGAAGACAATATAAAACATAAAGAAATGGTTATAACAGAAAGAAATGGTTCCACAAAAAAAACAGACAATTATTATTTATGTTCGGCCTTACTTTGTTTTATTAATTATACGAGACATTTAGCTATAGTCTACATTTATAAAGAGTTAAAAGTATTATGGACACTTGCTTAAGAGTCATGTTATTCTGCTGAATCTACTTCTAGAAGTGTGGTTATTGGCTAATGTATAACAGCTTTACTGAGAGGGTGGTAGATAAGTGGAGCAGCTTTCCAGCAGAAGCGGTAGAGGGTAATACAGTGAAGGTATTAAACATGCATGGGATAGGCATACGGCTCCTGAATCTATATTTGCAGCATGGAGTTGAGGAACGGCTGGAAGACTGACCCCTTCTCGGTTCTTTTTGGGGTCAGACAAGGCTGCCTTCGTTCATCTCTTCTTTTTGTCTGTTGTATAGAGCTCTTTGCCGGACGGATCCCAGAGATCAGAGGGATCACCGCGCCCGGCAGAGACAGAAAAGAGATAAAGGGGACTTCAGCCAAGCTTCAGGCGCAAAGGTCAACCGCTGGAAGTCGGAGACCATGCTGTTTGGCCAGTGGGACCTGACTTTTGACTCAATCCCGTTTTCCATCAAGACCGACTTCCTAAAGATCCTGGGAGTCTGGCTCGGCAGAGACGGCGGCGGCCCTGAAAAGCTGGGAGGAGAGACTCAATAAAGTAAAGCAGAAATTTGGATTGTGGAGCCTTAGAGACCAACAACGCAGTCTTCCACTTCAGTCGGTGGCTCCAAAACGGAGTAAAGCGCGCAGTGATGTACAAGGAGCCCTGGAAGGGAGGCGAAGGAGTTCCTGACATCCCCACCATGCCGAGAACTTTCTTTGTATGTAACTGCGTGCGCAGGACTCTCAGAGACGTAGTGAAAGGCTCTGCTGGAAACTCCATGTCTCGCTTCTTCCTGCTGCCCCTGTGGAGGCAATGTGACAGGGCCAGGCGTACGGTGACCCTGTAACAGGCAACTCAAGTGGGAAAAGTGGTCCCTTACAATTGGAGTTATGCCGGACCTGTGGTCACCTCGTGTGATCCACAAACTCATCAGAGCCAAATTGCAATCGCCGCCATGTTGGTGGAAGTTCCTGTCGGGCCATGTCCGGGGAGATGCGAATTGAAGAAGGATATGCGGAAGTGGTCAGCAGAGAAGGTAAGGAAACATTTAGAGCGTGAGAGAGAGAGTGAACGAGAGTGACAGTGTGAGTGAATGTGATTCAGAGCTTTTTGCTTTTTTTTGTCCGATTCGCGGGGGTCTGGCCTTATTTTCGGGTCTTCGTACGAATCGCTGAATTTAACAAAATTCTGTAAATTTGCAATTCATACGAATCGACACACAGAGCGCAAAAGATCTCCCCGCGGAAGCTAGAGTGTTGGGGGTCATGTGACCTCCTGGCGCTCAGACTCCGGAGACGACGGGGAGCGAGACTGCACAAGAGCCTGACTGAGAGGAGACCTGGGACTCCAAGAGGGGACCACTGTGGGTGCAATCTGGGTGCCAGGGGCAAATCCCATAAATCTGATGGGGTGGGGGGTGGCTTCTGGGGTGTGGGACCTGTGATCTATGCCTACAATGTAGGAGTTCCATTGTTTATTTAATCTATACCTGTCCTAGAGGATTTCTATGTGTCATTCAGCTGATCTAAACGGTATATGGGGGCATATGAGGGGCATATGAGGGGTATATGAGGGGGGTGTAGGATACATGGGGAGGAAAAGACTAGTGGGGCGCAGTAAATGAGGGGACAAAGGGACTCTGGGGTCATAAGGGGGGTGCCATGGGGGTGGTCCGCACAGGGTGCCTGAACACAAGCCCGTAGGGGCAGATTTTTATGTCTCTTCTCAGAATAAACGAGTCGGCTTTCGGGCCGCGCAGGTTTCCGGTGAATAGCGGCTGTAAATAATCTGTCTGAAGAGAGCGATTTATTTTGCTGTAAGTGCTGTAGATTTGGATCTGAGCTGTAAATAAAGCGTGTTTGAGCCGTGACAGATGGGGAGGAAGAAGGGCTTGGAGCCCCGAGGAAAACCTCAAACGGCGGCACGAAAACGCTGGGAAAACGAGTGATGAGAGAACGGAGAAGAGCGGGAGCCTGACCAATGCCCTCGCTCGGGGTATCACAGATACAGTGACGATACATACGGCAGTAACGCGTCCTCTAACGTGTACTGACAAGTGTTTCATCACCACTGGTCCATAGTTGGAAACATTCCCGAATTTGATGGGACAGTCCTGGGCCACGTGCTCGGGCCACGTTGTGATGTCACACGGTGCCTGCGTCAGGGACCATAATGTTGGTGCTCAGATCCCAGCAGATTTTGGTGATTATACACAAACTCATAAATCTTTAGTATTTTCCTGGATGTGCAGCAGAGGCTTTTGAATCTTTTTTGTTTCTATACACATTATCGGGGCTTTTAGGGCAGTAGAACCCTGCGATGCCCTCATACCCAGCAAACATTCCCACCTCCTAGAAAAGAGGGGCATCAGGGGAGGAGAGAGGGGCATCAGGGGAGAACAGAGGGGCATGGGGATGAAAGAGGGGTATCAGAGGAAGAAGGAGGGGCATGGGGATGAAAGAGATGCATAGAGAGTATAGAGGGGCATCAGGGCAGGAGAGAAAGGCACAGAGGGTGGGGAAACAAAGAGGGACTGGCCAAACTAAACGGGGACACCTGGCAGGTAGGTAAAGATGCAAATATTTTAGTAGTAACAAAATCATAATTTTACCTAAAAAAATCCTGTAAATTTATTTAATAATGTTGTTTTTCCTGCTAAGCGTAATGGAGTTTTCTCCGAGTTTTCTGATTAATCAATTTCCCTTTTCTTCGTATTTTTTCTTGTTTATTCCCGTTTGGCATGTTATCTTTTTTTGGTTGTAATTTTTAATACATGCGCATCCACTTACGTATATATTTCTTCCCGCCTTATTTTATGCCCCTCTTGAAATTCATTCTCGTCTTGGACCGGGGGCTCGGCAGCCGCAATCTATTAAATTGAGTTATTTTAGCTTAAAATGATCGAAATCACAAATTTCTTTTTGCAAATTTTATTTATTATTTTTTCCCCCTGTTTATTGCAGATTTATATATTTTTGTGTATTTTACATTTGTAAAAATTTGTAAATAATATCCGGTTCCAACTACATGTCGCTGAGACCCGGAGCTGAACCCGAACGTCGAAACTTAGCTTGGATCAGGAAATTTAAACATTTTTGAGCGAAAAACTGTTTCAGTTTTACGAAATTTAATTTAAGCAACTTGGACAGATAATTGTTGGATTGGAGAGATCTCCGGATGGCTGAAATCCATAATTTTGTTTTTTTCAAAATTGCTTTATTCGGAGGACATTTTTGATGGATTGTTTTTGATAAAGATAATTATTTTACAAAGCGATTTTAACCCTTTAGGTAGAAGATTGAGCATAACTTTTTTAAACGTTATTAAGTAAATATGTATCGAACCTTTGTACCTCATGAACCAGGACTGCTGGTGCGACCGACAGTCTCTCCTGCCCCGATGTACCTGCGCGTCCTCCTCGTGCATTAACCCCTGCGTGTAGGACAGTCCCTGGAATAACTGATACATTTAGGAGCCGTACAGCTACATGAGGATGATACACGAAGTGCCCAAGGCTCGAAACATCTAATAAATAACATGCGGTGGCTTCTCATTGTCATTCTGTCCAAGCGTCAGAGTGATAAGTTACCCCGCCAAATGAAGAATGGCCCCGAGATACGGGCAGGATCTCCGAGAGATAATGCAGGTCTGGCACGAGACGCTCAAGAATAAAAGTGCTTTCCAATCATGAGACGGGCACCAACATTCGATGCCCCGATGGGAAACAGTTTCCCCCTCATGCTCCGGCTCTATCAAGGAATGAAGGGGAGTTTGCAATAAACTGTTTTTTTTAATTTATGTTACAGTGGAAAAATTATTGGGCTCAAGAACAGAGAGGCCCTTTTGTATAAACGCTCCGGGGCCCAAGCTCCTTAATCTGACCGTGGTGACGCCACCATTGGGTTAATAACTCATTAGCGCTGACACAGAAAATACGTTGGGTGCGAGGCAGGAAGGGCCCTTTTTATTTTACTGCTTCGGGGCCCAAAGCTCCTTAATCTGGCCTTGCTTGTTAGTTCTGGGGGCCGAAGAAATATCGCACCCAGCTGCCACGAGGCCTAAGCTTGCTCTTATAAGTGGTGCTCATGGGAGGATCATAAGGTGGGGTGGTGGGTGTTACATGGGCGTGGTAATGGGTGGGGCAGTGGGATGGACATGGGGTAGACTGATAGGAGGGGCATGGGCGCCCAGGCTTTAACTCTCTACTGGGCCCCAAGATTTCTGATGGCGCCGCTTCGTCGTGTCTCTGGGTCACCATGGGAAACTCTATGGTGTCATGACATTCCCCCCCCACTTCCTCTACAACTTACTGCTTCCTGCGTCCGGGGCTACGTCAGTGGGACTGCCCACCCGTATCCCGTGGGGGAGGACAGCCGGAGCCACAAAGTTCCCAGAAGGAGCCTTCACTGCCGGAGACATTTAGGACTGAATGGTGGATAAATGGACAAGCAGCAGATAGAAGGAGACGAGTCGAGTGGCAGCGCCCCCGACCTACCGATATAACTGATAAAGGGGACAGACGTACGGAAAGAGCCACCGGAGACCGAATCTGATAAAATAACTTAAGGGCTCCGGAAAATGAATCCACTTCAGCTCGACGAATTCCCCGCGGCTTCCGAGTGCAAATATGTCTCTGATTAAAGCGTCGCCGTGTTATTCCGGGAGCGGTAATGATGTATGGATTGTTAGACACACCGGAGGGAGTCTGTGTTTATCACACCGAGGGGTATTTATCTCAGATGTTTCTGCAGCTTTTGGAAATAGAATGTAATCTGATGAATCTTTCCTTTGGAACCGGCAACGTCCCTCAACGTCAGATTTTTACATACCCTGCCAGAGCAGCGATTCTGGGGTCCCTGACGCCCGGACCCCGACATACCTCCAGCGTAACCAGGAGCTGCACATATTAACCTCAGCATGAAATATATTTAAGTCCAGCCGTTGTACGCACTCTAATGCAGGCGTCGTACGCACTCTAATGCAGCCGTCGTACGCACTCTAATGCAGCCGTCGTACGCACTCTAATGCAGGCGTCGTACGCACTCTAATGCAGGAGTCGTACGCACTCTAATGCAGGCGTCGTACGCACTCTAATGCAGGCGTCTTACGCACTCTAATGCAGGCGTCGTACGCTCTCTAATGCAGGCGTCGTACGCTCTCTAATGCAGGCGTCGTACGCTCTCTAATGCAGGCGATAGCCGAGAGGTCCCTTTAAATCAAGTCCCCCTTGCACGCTTTGGGGGGGATTTGCAGTCAGGGTTAAAAAGTAAAAACCTCAAATTGCATTATGTGCATCACAGATGCCTGCAGGCAGATCGGCCCCCTCCGGCCCCCATCTAGTCCGCCTGTTTTACGGTTGTATGCATTTTTGGGGCTGCTGCCAGGTATCATTCAGCTGTCCAGCATCTCTTATTATTACATGGACAAGGTCAAAAGAGGGAAACGAGCGTACCTTCCAAATTCTACCCCCAGCAAATCGGGGCGCTGAGGGGGTGGAGCTTGGGAGGTAGAGTGTCACTCAAACTGGCAGCGCGACATTCGCAGTATGCATTCTCCAGGGCCCCAGACGCCGCATAGTGAAGTCGGGACAGTTAGGAGGCAGGAACAAGAGACAAATAAACCTTACGCGTTTCGCACAGAAGGTAATGAATCATAGACATATGAGACGATTAGAAAGTCGCTCTCATGAGGCGGTTTTCCTTATATATGTAAGTATGGCGAATGAGCCCCGCCCACATCTCATGTCTTAGGTCCCGCCCCGCGAGGTGGGCCATGGTGTGGAACGCGTCTGTAACGTCATTACATCGGGAATGTTATTCCTGATTTGGGAGAAGCGGTAGTTCCATCGGGGTCGAGGCCGTGTTTCTGCGACGTGAAATAAACGACGGCGTTGATCTCCCCGGCTGCGCGGCGATTACCACATGATCTCATTCTTTAATACCATTCGCCGTTTCTATTTGTTGGAATTAATGAAGCGCTAGAGAGGAAATGACCTCAATTAAACGGAACGTATACGCCTCGGCCGCGCAGCAGGAGGGGAGCTGATGAGTTCTTTAGGAGAGTGATAATAAAACATATCTCTGCTCATAAACATTCCGGACGATCGCCATGGAGTTTAGGATTTTATTTAAAATCAAAATGTTACTTTTTTTCATATTAAATATATATATATTTTTTAAAAAACAATTATTTGCACTTTTCTGAACACATTTAGTGAGTAACAAATAAATAGTACGGCTCCTGTTAGCTTTCACTGCTGTCTTTGTTAAAACATTAAAGGCTAATTTCTGTAATCTGAACTCATTTGATTTTTTGGTTATCTATATAACATCACGGGGAGGAATAATCCTGCAAATCCTGAGGACAGGAAGTTAAGATGGCGGCTCCGATGGGATACACATAAGAGGGGGGGTCCTTATACAAATATTTTGCTTATTTTAATCTGCAAACACCATTATCTGGGTTTATACTCAATATGACCAAAAGTATTTGGACACCTGACCATCACACCTATATCACAGCCCCATCCGGCCCCCATCTAGTCGCCCGTTTCTCCTGCTGTAAAGACTCAGACCTTAATCAGTCGTCGGTCTCGTCTTAGATTCAGGAGCCGTATGTCTATCCCATGCATGTTTAATACCCTCGCTGTATTACCCTCTACCACTTCTGCTGGGAGGCTGTTCCACTTATCTACTACCTTCTCAGTAAAGTAAAACTCACTTGCATCCCATCGATGATCTCTATATTTGGGAAAAGTAACAGATCAACTTTAAGGAGCAAAGCTCTTTTTAATGGTTTTCAAATGCACCCTGTATGAAGATAAATCAATCATATCACAGCCGTATGCAAATGAGGGCACCCACGATGTCATCGCCTTGCGGTTCTAGTGATGCGTGAGGTCATTACGCAAGTAAAAAAAAAAAATATTCAATAGGCAGACATTACTCTTCTTCATTAACCAATCAATAAATAACGTCTAGGAAAATATTGAATCGATGGCTGCTCACTTCTGGAATAAGCTTTGATTAAAATATTTTGCGTATAATGTATGGATGGGGCGGAATAAGTTATTAATGTGCAGAATTTAATCCATGTGAACGCTTATTGATGGATTCCCTTGAAATTTTCCGTAACTCCAGAGCTTGAGGGGGAACGGCGCGCGGAGCTTAATTACCTTTCAAAATACATTTACTTGACAATACTCAGAGCAGCCATTTTTATGTTAATTTTCACTATGATTTTTTCTTTTTAAATAATCTTGCATAAAAAAGACAATTTCAAGTGTGACATCACCGATATCCCTTAAAAGTTGTCATCGAGGGGGTGTTTGGAGGGGACGTCACTTTCTGCGGTCTCTAAATAATAAAACTTCTCTGTTAAATGTTTATTAAACCTATATATATATATATATATATATATATATATATATATATATATATATATATATATATGTAAAAGGGTGAAGCCGTATTAGTCCAGTAGACACAATGTCAAAAAATAGAGTATTGCAGAGTATGCGGTGATACCTTTTTTATTGGACTAACATAATATAAAAAGACAAGCTTTTGAGAGTTATCCTCCCTTCATCAGGTCTGAAGCAATACTAATCATCATGATAGAGGTTACAACTTAAAACAAGTGATGGTATAAGGGGGGGGGTTGAGTGGGGTGTCGTAAATAATAGGTCTGGAGGTGAGAAATGCAGAGAGGTAGAGAGATAACCCAGGGACAGAACAAATAAACTTAGGGAACCAATAACCACAGTAAAACATCAAAGATAACAGCAATTAGACATTGGATGTTTCGATGAAGTTCATATGAAGTTCTGGTAGTGTGTAAGGAAACCAGAATCCACATTAAGTCCCTCTTTTATGGCGTTAAAATGTGTAATCATTTTCATCTCAAATGTTTTTCTTTCCTGAGAGTCTCTGAAATTTCCTTTGAGTACTTTAATTTTTAGGTTTTGGATGGAGTGATTGTTCTGTGTGAAATGATGTCCTACCGGGGTGCAATATTTTTCTTCCTCGTGGTTTTTGATGGCGCTTCGGTGCAGGTTCATTCTAAGGTGCAGCTTAAGCCCCGTTTCTCCAATGTAGCCCCCTTTGTCACATGCAGAGCATTGTATGATGTACACCCCGTTCGCCGATGTACATGAGTAAGAGTCTTTGATGCTGTATGTTTTGTTGTTGTGACTGGCTGTGTTGCTGTCACATATATGTTGGCGGAGTTTGCAGCGGGATTTGTTGCATGGTACGGTGCCATTCTGTGTATGCTCCTGTTCTGGGGCCAGTTTGCTGCGCACTAATCTTTTCCTCAGGTTTGGTGGTTGTTTGAATGCCAGTATTGGGGGCTGAGGGAATATTTATTTCTGAGAGTATCGGCTGTAGGTCTTTAATAATTTTGCGGATTTCCTCTAGGGTTGGGTTGTAGGTAACTACCAGAGGGATCCTGCTTGTGTTATGCTTTTTTTCGTATTCTAGAAGCCTTTCCCGTGGTGTTCTTACAGCAGATTTAATTTTTTTGGATATAGTTTTTTCCTTGTAGCCCTTCTTCTGAAATGACTCTGCCAGCGCGCCCAGGTGTTTGTCTCTGTCCTGAGTGTCAGAGCAGATACGGTGGTATCTGATGGCTTGGCTGTAAATGACACCTTGTTTAGTGTGTTTGGGATGAAAGCTTGAATTGTGAAGGTAGCTGTACCTGTCTGTGGGTTTTCTATACACGGAAGAGTGAAGAAAGCCGGAGGTGACGGTGATGGAGCAGTCCAGGAAGCTCACACTGTGTTTTGAGAAATTCATTTTGAGTTTTATAGATGGGTGGAATGAATTAAAAGATTCGTGGAATTTTAAAAGGTTTTCTTCTCCTTCTGTCCATATTATGAAGATGTCGTCGATGTAACGGTAATAATTATGCGGTTTGTGGGGGTGAGTGGCTAGGAATCTCTGTTCCAAGTCAGCCATGAAAAGGTTGGCATATTGCGGTGACATTTTGGTGCCCATGGCTGTCCCGGTCATTTGTAGGTAGTTAGTGTCATAGAACTTGAAATAGTTGTGTGTCAGTATAAATTCTATGAGCTTGGCGATGGTTTCACTATCATATTTTTGTGTGGCATTGCTGGAGGAGAGGAATTTGATGCAGGCCTCAATACCATCTTTATGGGGGATGTTGCTATATAAAGACTCCACATCCATGGTTGCAAGTATTGTATTGGCAGGAAGGTTACTAACTTGGCTCAGTTTATTGAGAAAATCAGTGGTGTCCTGTATAAAGCTGATAACTAGGGGCTTAAGAATGTTTTCTATAAGGCCAGATATAGATTCGGTAAGAGTTCCCATACCTGTAATAATGGGCCGTCCTGGGTTGCCTGGCTTGTGGATTTTGGGCAGCATGTAGAAAGTGCCTATTTGAGGATTTGAAGGCACAAGGTTTTCCAATTCTTGTTGCATGTGTTTTGAGAAGGATCTGATAAGTTTGATAAGATCTTCTGTATATTCCCTGGTGGGGTCCTGGTTCAATTTTTTGTAGTAGAATTCATCTGCCAATTGTCTATTTCCTTCTGCCATGTAGTCCTGGGTGTTCATGATGACTACTGATCCACCTTTGTTAGCTGGCTTGTTGATTATGTTTTTATTATTCATTAAATTATTCAAGGCATTTCTTTCTGAAGGTAGGAGGTTGTGTAGCATTTTTTTCTGTTGTGTGGTAGCGAGGGATGCTGCTCTTGTGCGGAAGCTTTCAATGTAGTTGTCCAATTTCATATTACGTCCTGTTGCAGGTGTAAAGTCTTTGTTCTTTTTTCTCTCATTTTTAACAGGACTGGATGTGGTGTTTTCTTTCTCAAAGAAAAATTCCTTAAGCCTCAGTCTTCTAAAAAATTCCTCCAAGTCTGAGTATAATTGAATGTGGTCCAGTTTGGTGCTTGGACAAAATGTAAGCCCCTTGGATAGGACTGTTTTCTCAGGTATTGATAGATTATGATTGGAGAGGTTGACAATTTCATTATTGTCTGTGTTGCTTTCATGGTGGTTAACCTTCTTAGCTTGCATAGGGACATTGACACTTTCAGTGGATAAGGTTGATCTTTTTTTTGGAATGTCTTTGTTCTGAGCAAGGTTTGCCAATTTCTTCTTTTTTTTCCTGATGAGAACTTGTTGATTTTTTCTGTAGAAATATTCCAATTGTGTTTCCAAGTTTTTAGCTTCAGGTGCAAGTTGTAGAAGATTCTGGAGTGAGGATTGTCTCTGGTCGTATATTCTTTGTTTAATTCCATATAGCTGATGAATTAGGATGTTATGTAGTTTTTCACTGCTTCGTCTGCAGATGTTCTCAGCTGCTGGTGAGTTGTAGGTCGTTGAAAGTGGGTTCTTAATGCCGATTCCCTTCGGGATGAGGTTCATTTTCTTACACCGGGTAAGAAAAAATATATCACTGTTGATCTGAGTTTCTTTTCTAATCAGTTTGATTATTTGCTTCTTTAAGAGGCTGTATTCGGTATCTTCCATAGTAATGTAAAAGGGTGAAGCCGTATTAGTCCAGTAGACACGATGTCAAAAAATAGAGTATTGCTTATATATACTGTATATATATATACACGACGGGAACAATATATGAATACATTTAGTTATTTTTTATCAGAAGATGAGGGATACAAATTTTTTTAAATGCCGAGTTGGTTTTGAGGTTGCAATCATGGGGTTTAAATATTTCCACTCCTTAAAACACAATTAAATCCAGAACTGAAACTCATTATTTCTAAGTTATTCTGGTTTACAGAGCCCACGTCATCCACCAAAGACATTTCCCATGATCCCTTAGTGCTGACGGTATCAGAATCCTGCCGCCAGCCCAAGCAGGAAGTTGTAAGCCGCTTCCTGTTCTCTCCCTGCGTCAGCCCAAGCAGGAAGTTATAAGCCGCTTCCTGTTCTCTCCCTGCGTCAGCCCAAACAGGAAGTTGTAAGCCGCTACCTGTTCTCTCCCTGCATCAGCCCAAGCAGGAAGTTGTAAGCCGCTTCCTGTTCTCTCTCTGCGTCAGCCCAAGCAGGAAGTTGTAAGCTGCTTCCTGTTCTCTCCCTGCGTCAGCCCGAGCAGGAAGTTGTAATTCGCTTCCTTTTCTCTCCCTCTGTCAGCCCGAGCAGGAAGTTGGAAGCCGCTTCCTGTTCTATCCCCGCATTGTTTTAGTGGACGGCGCATGAGCCTCTAGCGCTACAGATTGTTTCCAGCCACGCAGCTCCCTCTGTAACGCTATTATCACAGATATCTCAGGGCGAGGGGGAGATTTATACCCTGTGACGGGGCAGCAAGATGGCGGCTCCCGCGTACAGCACCACAGGGAATAACGGAGGGGATTTTATATAAATACTTGAGAGAAATGAAAAAGTATTCTGTAAATAAGCTCAAAAATTATGATTAATAATATTATTATTATGATTGGCGATAACGTGCAACGTGTCACTTCCCCTTTAAGTGTTGAATTCCCTGCACACTTTGCCTCGTGTTTCCGGTTCTACTTGTATAGCAATAAAAAGATGGCTGGGGTGGAATAATTTAATATCTTAGCTTGGAATGGAATTGGAAATGATTGCTCCTTCTCTAGTAATTATGTTAATTGGCGAGTCATATATAACCTTTTCCTTACTCTAATTGCAGACAGAGATCCTGTAACATCCAATTGATAGTTCAATTGTTAGTTAAGATACGAGATCTTGGCTTTTAGAGAATATTTTCCATAATAATGAGTAAAATTTTATCAAAGTGTATTACTTTAATTCCATTAACAGCACAATACTTTTGGAGGCCAAAAAAATAACGATGCTTCGAATTAATTGCTAAAATTTGCCGTACAATTTGTGATATTTCATGCAGATCTCAATTTCCTTATTTTAAGTGGGAAAAACACTTTGATCGGTGAATTAATTTATTCCGTTGTTTCAATTATAGCTGAAGAAGTACTTGGAAGAAACTAAGTAAAAACTCTGCATTTTGGGGAATTAACTGGAGTTAGAAGAATGAAAGGTCAAGGTGTTTGAATGAAAGAGAAGTTCGTTTAGCCGAGGATGATTGCAACTTTGATGTTTGTGTGGAGGGTTATACAGCGAGGGAAGAGAGGCATGAGGATATAAGTGGAGCAGCCTCTCAGCAGAGGTGGTAGAGGGTAATACAGTGAGGGTATTAAACATGCATGGGATAGACATACGAGACCAACGACTGATGAAGGTTTGAGTCTTTACAGCAGGAGGAACGGGCTAGATAGACCAGGTTTCCATATGTTCTTTATGACTACGTTGTAATATGTTGTAAGCCAGGGCTGAACGATGACATCATAGCCTTTACAAGCCTCCAATATCTTTAGGTGTCGCACGTGTTCATAGGATGAGAAGAACCCCAAAAGGTTTTTAGAATCTCAGAGCTCCTTCATATAGAACATCAGAAAAAAAATAGAACTCTGAGGTCATAAAACGCTAACTGCATAAATAATAAATAAATATAATAAATATATAAAAATAATTAGCGTTTCATGTAGAAGGTGTCTACGGACAATATCCCTTTTTTGTGTAATATTAGTATGAATATATTATGATATCGAGGCTCTTTCACGGACGGATCATGGAAGCCCCCGTTTTATCTCGGACGTCGATACAAACCGCCACGTTTTGAAAAGTAATTATCTGAAGGGTTTTCGCCGGTTTCTGCGTCTCAGTTATTTACCCAAGGGCAGCGTTAATCAGAATTTCTCACTTCTTATCTCTCGGGAGGCGCGCGGTGCCGGTGCTTTGTGACGATAACCTTGGGAGAGGTTATAATACGCTCTGTGGCCGTTATCTAGCGCTTTTAAACTGTTTTCTTAATCCCACCTGGTTTATTAGAGCCAAGGGGGTCTGTGACGGCCTAATGACCCGTAACACGGGCGCTAAACCTGATATTGTTCAACCCGCGCCGACAAGTCCAACTCTGAAGGCTCTAGAAAGAAAGTCCATGGGACAAAGATCACATGATGCTCGTTACACAGAGGCTGATCAACGTTATAGACATAAATGTTCTTTAATTCATTAATAAAATAATCAAGAGATGGAGTCCACGTTTCAAATAGCCAGAGGCATAATTTTGTCTTAGGGGTGTGGTTAGAGGCGTGGTTGGGGCGGGGCTATTTGTGTAACTGGGTGCGGTATTTAGAAGAAGAATAATGGGTTTTATTTACCCCGTCTAATTTATAAAGCCGTATCCTGCTGTTTCTATACACATTATCGGGGCTTTTAGGGCCGTAGAACCCTGCGATCGCCTCATACCCAGCAAACATTCTGACCTCCTAGAAAAGAGGGGCATCAGGGGGGAGAGAGGAGCATCAGGGGGGAGAGAGGGGCATCAGGGGAGGAAAGAGGGGTACCAGGGGGGGAGAGAGGAGTATCAGGGGGAGGAGAGAGGGGCATCAGGGGAGGAGAGAGGGGCATCAGGGGAGGAGAGGGGGGGGGATCGGGGGACGAAAGAGGGGTGTAAAGGGAGAAAGGCAGGGGCATAGAAAAGGAGAGAGAGGAATCGGGAGGAAAGAAGGACATCAGGAGGAGGAGGAGAGGCACCGGGACTTGTGGCCAAGCTAAATGTGGACACCTCAGGTACTTATTTTTTCACTAATTCAGCCCAAATAAATGTATTCACTGGATGTTTTTATAGCGGCTGATGTGAGAATACTCAAGCACAGCGCTAATTGGAGCAATTAAGATGTACAGAGTTCAACACAATTATCAGAGGTGCTTAGTAAGTGAAATAAATAATTGAGTTTATTAGCCCAAAACAATGGAGGAGCCCTGACAGGAGGAGACAGCTCGGAGTCAGCTCGGAGTCAGCTCACACAAACAGTAATTAACGCTGACGCTCTGATTGGGCGGCTCATTTTATGTTTGAAGGGGGGTTAATTCCGCAATTGACTTAAGCAAATTAATTCTTGAGATTTTTTTTAATGAGAAATAATATTTTGCAACATTTTTGTAAAGATCCAAAAAATCAGGCTGCAAGTGCATGAAAGTTTAAGTAAAAAATAGGAATTCTGATCCACAATTTCTCACAAATTCACTAAAGCCATCTCGCATTAGTCGAGTTGAATTTTCATAAAAAATAAGCAACGTCAATTTTCCTTCCATGGAGAATAGGGGTTCCTGGGGACCCCTGTTTATTTATTGTTTATTTGAATGTGAGGGCCTTTTCTTTGTGAGGTTAAAGCGAGGACGTGCAGGTTTTCATTTAACTTGCAAAATGTGCAAAAAGTTAAAGTTACGTACGTTTACAAACATTTTGCTAAATAAGAATCAACAAAACTAAATATTTTGGCAAACGCCGCAAAGTGGTGTGTCCCCCCCATTAGCAGCGCATTTAGAAGAGTGGGGGTAAAAAGGTTTACATAGCCATCCTGTTACTTTAATTACCCCCCCACATTACTGTGTGTGAAAATAGGGGCAAATCTTTGTTAATAAGGGGTCATAGGGTCCTTTGTAAAATGTATTTATGTATTATTTTAATGTGGCGGGGCGGTAGTGATTTTGCAGGTTTCAGGCGAGGACATGCGAGTTCGCATCCTCCGATTGTATCCGTCCTTTCTCTAAGGACAATTCCTCCATCTTGCACTTTGTTCCGCTGAATTCATTATAATAAGAATTCACAACAGGCGTCCAGAGATTATTTGAAAACTATGCGTCAACGAGATAAACAAAGCCTCTTCCATTATTTATCCTCCTTCCGCGACTTTCCCTTTCACGGTTTAATTGTCTTCTGAGACTTGCTGAGCGGGCCGGTTTTATTTGATTGAGTCGCTAATAGGAGAAGCAGTAAATACGACGCCGCGGCGTTATTCATTAGAGCCCGGTACTGCTGATTTAAGCCTCCGCGTTATAATTAATAGAGCGAGTCCGATGTACGGTCACCATTTTGTTGAAATAACCTCTGGAACGCGGTCGTTGTATTACAGGGATTATATGGGTGTCTCGTTGTACGAAGACTCTATATCTTTGTACTTTTAATAAGACGTAACGCGTAAATGATATATTCAGCCCTTCATCAGGATAATGTCCGCCCCGTCCTTCTCGGTAATTACACATTAAAGGATAGTAAACCTCGGCTTTGTTGTGCAGTCTGTACGCCTTGGGTCCCGTTAGTTATTAGGAGAGCTCGGGAACCTCGTCCCGGAGCGCTGTATAGATTCCCACGATGGAGGGCAGCAAACACGGAGCTTGGAGAACCCAGAAAATAAGAGAAAATAAACGCCCGGAAATCACGGAATCCTGCATGGGGCAGATTTCAGAAAAAAATCCTCCATACTCTTCGCAACTACTGTAAAATTGTGGAGAGAAGAAATATTCTAATTCTCATGTAAGGAAAAAAAAAACAATATGGGAATTGTCCTTTCCTTGCAGATTAATATCTTAATGTATAGAGCAGGGGTGTCCAAGTTTTTTCTGCAGTGGGCCACTTCATCAGAATTGTATCCGTGCGAGGGCCGAACTCATTTTTCACTGAGAGAAAATACGGCCTTTAATAAGATATGCAGATTAAAATAAAGTAAATGACACAACACCTTTACTTTTCCTCTCACTGATTTCTGGGATTTCTGGGCCTACAAATTCAGGATTCTGGAAAAGTAAAAATAAAATAGTTCTATTTATTTTAGGGATGCACTAAAATGAAAATTCTGGACCAAAACCGGAAATTCAGGGCTCACTTAGCCGAAACTGAAAGTGACCCCCCCACACACTTTTAATAAAAGTAAGTTACACACCGAAATTGTACAAAAAATGATATATTATGATTGTTAACAGCAATCTCAGGCATACCCAGATTCCAGCATGTACTGGTTGGCTGGGCATTGTATTTTTTGTCCAATTTTAGTGTGTAACCACACTTTTATTAAAAGTAACACACCACAACTGGACAAAAAAAAACCACAATATGACTTGGCATGATGGCAGTGTGATTGCTAACAGCAAACACACTCTTTTTATACCCAGGCAACCAGTGAATGCTGGAACCTAGGCTGTTAGCAATCACACTCCTATCATCCCAAGTCAGCCAATACATGCTGGTACAGGGTGGCTGTAAGTGCAGACCCCATACTGCTGGCAGCATCAATACACAAGGGGGGCAGCTAGCCAGGTTTCAGCATGTATTGGCTGACTTGGCATGATAGGAGTGTGATTGCTAACAGCAATCATAGTCCCATCATGCCTAGGTTCCAGCACTTACACATCCATGCTATCACACACACACAAATTCATTCATTCACAGATTCAGTCCCTCAATCAGACACTCATTCACACAACCTACCCCATCCCCTTACCTGCACTACAGCTCTCGATGCAGCTCACAGACTTCAGCAGGGGGCGCGGCCTCCCTCGTTTTCCTCACATAGGAGGCGGGACTGGAGCAGAGAATAGACCCTCCCACAAGTAAGCAGCAGGGCTCTTGTGATCCTGGCTGCCGATCTCACGCGGGCCGCACCTCGAGGTTTCCGCATGTTGGACGCCCCTGGTATAGAAAATTAGGTCCAGAATGAAAAGAACATTTTCTGCTATGTGAAAAGAAAATTAAAAAAATCTTAAAAATATATATTTTTGCTCCAGGAAAATCTGGAATTTAACGTTATAGGAATACTAGATTCTGTTTCCGCAGAGACATAGGGCGTATATTTGAAAGTATCTCGACTCTCCCCTATAGTCGGTTCAATAGGTGGCCGTGTACTCTAGTACTTTATTAAGTTCCAGGAAATTAGCAACGGACAACTGTTTTCTTTGAACGTATAGATTCGGGAGGATTCAGGTGTAAACCCGGGGAACTGGAGCTTCTCCCGCAGACTTCCCAGGAATGCTAAAAACCCACCTGAAGTTTACGATCTATCCTCCCTCACCCTGTATCCAGAAGAGATCTCCGGCCTCTGACTTCTCCATATCCCCCTCGCTACAATCAAACCATCCTCACCCAAGTAGCCGCTCTCCTCCTGTCTCATCCCCCTCAACCTTCTAGTAGAGTTTAAGCTCCCAGAACCAGGGCCCTCTTCTCCTTCCGCTCGTGTGAATTTTATTCTCGAATCGTATCTTGTCGGCTTTAAAGTTATTGTTCATTTTCACTCCTCTATTGCCGCAGCGCTACGGAACCTGCACTTTTTCTTTTCTTACTGAGTAGTTTTCAGACGTTTTCTGTCGCCGGCGGATGGCGGATTTCGCACTTCCCAAGGTGTTAATGAAGCGCACTTCCTATTTAACCCTTCTGTACTAACGTACGATCCTGTAACTAACCTTCAAACAATGGAACTTTGGATTAGAAAGGGTTAATTGGTTACACCAAATCCTTTTTATCCGATGTCTCCGTCCAGGTAGTTCGTAGAGCATGAAAATTGATTGAAAATTTGTGCCAGTAAATGTATAAATTTAGAACAATTTAAATTTGGAAATTCTCTCTTTTCTTTTTTTCCCATGAAATTCTTCTGTGAATGGAGCTGCGAGGCGTGCGATTTGCTGATTTGCATATAAAAGCCAATTAATGTTTATTCGCTTTCTATGGCATTGTGCTACGGGATATGTCGCGGAGTACGCCGCTGTGATTAACTTTATCTTTAATTCACAAAACCATTTGCTACAAATGTTATTTGGAGTAAATAGAAATGATATTGTTGACATTTATCCCCATGATTTATTTTTTTTACTAAACAGTGAGTTTATTTAACTGAAAAATCTGAAATTTGAAAAACCTAATGTACAAAAATTAATTTAGATTTTTTTTACCATTTTTTAATGTGAGACAATTTCACCAAACTAACAGACTAATCGAAAAGATGCCGTCCTGGATTTCAGCCTCTACGTCCTGGAGCCTCCTTGGTGGATCTAGACTATGGGAGGTTGGGTTGTAGGGAGGCTTGGCTTGCTCCTGGTTGTAAAACACAGTTTTTTTAGAACTGGGTATGGAACCGGGACCAGAGGACAGAGTCGTAGGTCAAGAAACCAACTACCAGGACCCAGAAGCTCTCCATGGTAAATCCCATGACTTCCCAGGAATGCTGCTCTAGGCACGGGTCTTTTGCCCTTGTTGTCTATGACGACCTTGGACTGAGGTTATCACCGATTCTTTGGGAGGAATTAGGCACAGCTCTGCCCATCAGGGAAGGTGTCCCATCTGCGGAGCTTCTTTTAGTCGGCATGGTAGGTATGTGTTCCTCATCAATGGTGAGAAGATATCTTAGCTCAGGTCACGTCCTTGGCCACAGCTGCCAAATGTAGCCTTTAATAACCGAACCCCTGAGGCTCGTGTAACATGGTCTTCGTTTTTCTCGATGCGGGCAACCATTGTCCGTGTGCTGTGAACGCTTCTGTATGTTATGACTGATGAGGTTAACCTTCCCCGATCCTTCTACATTATCCATTTGCCACCTGCCCCTGGCTCCTACTGCCCTGTCCTGGCAGAATTTTATTTATTTTTTCTTTTCTTGTAGCCCGAGGTAACCCATGCTTCCCAATCATCCATGATTCAAAATTACGAAGGCCACCGTGGGAACCAGATCCCCAATCTTCCTCTTCTGAGGCTGTACTCCCTACATGGGGACTGGAAGCCCGTTCCTTCACTCCAAAGCCGAAGCCCACTGAAGTCTTCAAGGAGGTTTGACGACCAAAAACCACAGCCCCCCCCCCCGGGGTCTTCAGGAACCTGGATCCTGGTGGATTCTTCATCTGACCACATGGAAGAGCCAGTGTATGGTCCTCCTTACAACTCAGGTAATATTTGAAGCTTCTTATTATGCTGGCTTTTAGAAGATTTTCTATTTGGTTTCTCCTGGTATGTATCGGGGGGGGGCATTTTTTTTTATTGAGGATTGAACAACATCCAGGACTTCATCACTTTCTTCCCTTTATGTAAATATACGTTTTTCTATGAGCGCAGCGGGATTGTGGGGGTTCGCATGCCCTGCACATGCTCTACATCCCCGGATTCCCAGGTCTCCGGATCCAGGCAAATAAATGAAATGGTTTCCAAGTCTTTACCGCCGAAGCTCTGCTCTTTATGAGAAGTCACTTAGTTTAATTTTTTACGAGCAGGAAACTGAGTTTAAAAGGAGCCTTGGGTTTCCCACTTTTAAAAAGCAAAAGGTTTCCAATCCTTCCTCCAAATGTCACCCGCTCGCCCTAACGATAAACAGGAGCCGCTTTCATTAGAATCTCAATGATTTCTCCCTAAAGGCTCGCAGGGAGCCCGGGGGCCACGAGAGCCCGATTTCTATGCATTACGAAGAGGACAGCATTCCGCATTTGATAATCTTTCTTGTCAGATAACCTGATTTTTCTTATTGACTTTTTTTTCCGCTTTCAGGCTATAAATCCTCAAATGCTTCTTTTTATCGCATTCTTTGTATTCTATTAAATTAATAAAAGAAGGATCATACCCATGAAAAAAAAATATATTCTTCTTGAGGAAAATGGAAGATAAACCTTGAATCCTGAATTAGATTAACCGAAGCTGAGAATTCTTTAAAAAAAAAAGTGAAACTCGCAAAACCTGATAATGAAAATGAAAAAAACAAACTATTTAGGAAAAATACTAATGGAGAATCATAGAGACATGAATTCTATGGCAGATGGTAATTTAATTAAATGTAACCCCCCTACCTCTGAGAATGTGATGGGGGATGAGCATGTCTTGTGGTAGGTATCGCCCTTAAGTTTTTTTTTTACATTCCCTTCCAGGGCTATTTAATAACACTACACTACGCAAAGGGGAAAGAAGAGGGGCAATAGTAAACACAGCCTTGGTTAATAAGGAGTCCTGGGGACCCTCATTTTGTTTTTAAAACTATTTTTATTTTTAATCTCTAATGTAGCAGCAGAGATATTATTTTAAGAGTTAAAGGTGAGGAAATGCAAGCTCACATTGACCTCACATGTCCTTGCACTTAATTCACCCAAAGTGCAGGTCCTCGCATACCCTCAAAAACCTATGCATGTTTAAATACCCTCACTGTATTACCCTCTACCACTTCTGTTTAGAGGCTGTTCCACATATCTGCCACCCTCTCAGTAAGTTAAAATTTCCTTCCATTCCAACTCAGTCTCTGACTCTCTAGTGATTCTGGCCTCTTGTTCTAACAAATGAACTTTCCTCCTTTGTTAGTTAGTGGTTTAGAATGATTAATTACACGGTACGCTTGGCTGTGCCGGGGGTAGGATGTAATGCAACCACCAATCACTGCCCATGGGGGGCCATTAAACAGAAAAATCACCTATCAATTAATTATTTTTTACTAAACCAGCGCAATCTTGTTTTTATTTTTAATCTTTAATGTAACAAGAATACAATTTTGAACAAAAAATAAAGAATTATTAATGTTTAGAAGAGGTAATTTAATTTCTAAATGGCTGCTGAATCTTAGATGAGACCGGCAACTGATTTGAGTCTTTACAGCAGGAGAACTAGACGGGGCCAGATGGGGCCGATCTGCCAGCAGGTTCTGTTCCTATGTTTCATCTTTTTCTTAGTATGACAAATGTTACAAAAGTGATATTTTAAGGTTGTCATAAAACATAAGCCACAGGCAGATATCCGGATAGCACGACCGGGAAGGGATAGCTTATATTTTAGCAGGATATAGCACAGCAATAACAGGGTTAATACTGAATACAATGTTACCCCTTAATCTTTTTTTAAATCTTTCTCCAAATCAAATTCCTTCTCGTTCTTTGATGCTTAGGAAGCTGGGAGTCCTACAGCACAGAGCGCCAATAAAAAACGCATTAGCATGAGAATGGCACAGGGCCCAGTCACGGGTTAAACATGCTAAAATCACGCCGCACCAACCAAGTGGGAGGGGAGGTCCGGAGCATGCGGGGGTCCGGTTAGCCAAGATACACAATGAAAAAGGACTAAATGAACCGCAAGGAACGGCTTCGTGGTTTGGAAAAGACTGGAGGTGGTTTTAGTTAAAGCAGACAAATAAAAGGACCCTCGGTGAGAATGGATCTCACCTGCTAACAGCGGTATCCTGAACACGGAGCTTGGCGCGGAAGTTACCGGAAAGCATATCGCCAAATGACCAGGGCATTTATTACCCCGTATAATGTATAAAGCCGTTTCCTGCTGTTTCTATACACATTATTGGGGCTTTTAGGGCTGTAGAACCCTGCGATACCCTCATACCCAGCAAACATTCTGACCTCCTAGAAAAGAGGGGCAACAGAGGGGGAGAGAGGGGCATCAGGGGGGAGGGGCATCAGGGGAAGAAAGAGGGTCATGAGGGGAGGAAAGGGGAGCACCAGGGGAGGAGAGAGGCATCAGGGGAGGGAAGAGGAGCATCAAGGGAAGAGAGGGGAGCACAGGGGAGGAGGCATTAGTTTATGAAAGATGGTCATGGGGATTTGGGGTTTAGAGAGGGACTGGTCTTCTTAATCCAGGCCACTTGCCAGGTATGTTCCTACAAGTATAAATCAAGCGCTGGCTATTGCCACGATACTGTAGAACCAAGTAAGCGTCCTCCCTCCTGCAGATTTATTTCCTGATTTATCGGAGAACGTACCGGATACTCGGGGGTTTATTTTGCGTTTAATATGCAGAACAGATCGCTCGATGCCACCGAGAGCTTCAGGAAGACAGACGCGGAGAATAACATATGGAGGTGCCACGGGAGAAGCTGTAACTGAGAGAGCCGTTAGACTAGCTGCCTCCGGCATATGGCGTGTCTGACCCCCCCCCCGAGGGCAATACTATAAATTAACCCCCCCCTATAAAAAAAAGAAAAGGAAGTCCCCCTTCCAGGGATTTTAAATGTAAAAAAGAGGTTATTTGGCATTACGAAAAAATGACATGAAAGCGCAGTTATTAATCTGCATGTGGAGCTATTTAAACTGCTAGCAAATGTATGGATCAAATGTGTTCGAATCGCAATAAAAAGAGACAACGGTCCAAAAAACTAGTTCATTCTAACTTAGAACATCCTTTACTATAATAAATAATAATTTATCTATTTTTAATAATTATTCTAGAAATAGTGACGATGACAGCAGCGAATAGGTGGGGAGACAAGTAGCCACCAGCAGCGTGAAAGCAGGACCGCGGATTACACTGCAGCACTGGAGCTGCAGCTTCTCCTCAAGTGATTACATTATTATTTCTATTTTTTTTATTATTAAAGTACTTACAAAGTATGATCTCTTCAATACTTACATTTACAATATATGCAAATCGATCGTACGCCTATTTGGCCTTCAGTCCACCAATAAGGGTTGATGGGGGGGTGGGAAGGATGTTATATATATATATATTTTTATTTTAAAATAAATTTGATTTATTTACTTTTTTTTTATTATTTGTTCTGAAATACTAATTGCTATATTTATTGAAAAATAATAAAAAGATGATTAAAATAAATGAAAATATCAACCGAATCACAAAGCCTCTATTCTGCTGAAAAAAAAAAAATTTCAGTTCAATTCTCCTAAGATGAAATTGCGTAAAAATGATAAAGTTCGGGCTAACGAGGCCCGCCAAAGGAAATCCGAAAAGAGATTATGACATTGTGCGGTATACAGAAGCGGAACGGCTCTTTCTCCCCGACACCTTGACAGACAGAAATGTAATTTACTATTTTGTGTGTTGCCTTGCGTAGTAAAAGAGACCTTTAAATACTCGTGTCTCCCGGCTGTGAAATTACTTGGATGACATGGCGCAAAGACTGACAATTTAAGTTGGATTTTCGGTAATTGGTACCTTTCAGAACGGGGTTTTTTTATTTTTATTCTCCGGGAGCGTTTCTCTGCATGCGGCGTTGTTTAGCGATGCGGCGTCACGTACCGCGAGGACGTCTGTAGTTACACAGATTATTAGTTGGAAGAGAAGACAAAAATTCACGGCTCCTCCGAGAGAAATCGCGTCTATTTTTTACTTCTCTATTAGAAATGTACTTTTTGCGATAATAACCGACTTTTAATCCCAAAGCGCACGCCGGTTACCGTGGATCCCGTTCTATTATTCCGCTCCGCCTCATGTTTCAAGCGGCCGCGCTGGGACCGAAAAGTTAAGTTTTTTTTTTTTTTTGGAAACTTCCTTTCCAAGGAAAGATTTGGACGTCCAGCATATGTTAAAACTAGAGGGTCAGAGGCTGAGATGGAATGGAGAGAAGTTTTACTTTACTGAGAGTGTGGTGGATAGGTGGAACAGCCTCCGGCAGAAGTGGTAGAGGGTAATACGGTGAGGGGTATTAAACATGCATGGGATAGACATACGGCTCCTGAATCTAAGACGAGGTTTGAGTCTTTACAGCAGGAGAAACGGGCGACTAGACGGGGGCAGGATGGGGGCCGATCTGCCGGAAAATTCTATGAAACGTTTCTTACTCATCTAAATATATTTCCCCCGGGAGGGGTGAATAACTGGTTATATGTAATCATCAGGATGAGGGGTATTTAAAAGGCTACTTTCTGAGGGCCCCCGAGTGAAAGAGTCCCAGTCCTCCCAGCCCTAAATATAATTGGCTTTCAATAAGGATTTATGGGGGCTGCTAAAAGCACCTTTTGCTTGCATTTCTTTATTTCAGCAATAATTAAAATGAAATGTGGAGCAATTAGTTAATTACTAGACTTGTTCATTCAGATTCAACAAAATCTGCCAATTTAATTCATTCGTACGAATGTCTAAAAACAAGGAGGGATCCCAACACAACAAACAGAAGCGAAGCAGAGAGCTCTGGGTTTTTATTTGGATTCCGTTGCTTTTTCACTCTCTCTCAAACTCTCTCATGCGCACTCTTTCTCAAACTCTCTCATTCGCACTCTCTCTGTCGCACTCTCTCTCAAACTCTCATTCGCACTCTCTCAAACTCTCATTCGCACTCTCTCTCAAACACTCTCATTCGCACTCTTTCTCAAACTCTCATTCGCACTCTCTCTCATTCGCACTCTCTCAAACTCTCATTCGCACTCTCTCTCAAACTCTCATTTGCACTCTCTCTCAAACTCTCTCATTCACACTCTCTCAAACTCTCTCATTTGCACTCTCTCTCAAACTCTCATTCGCACTCTCTCTCAAAGTCTCTCATTCGCACTTTCTCTCATTCGTAGTCTCTTTCAAACTCTCTCATTCGCACTCTCTCTCAAACTCTCTGCTTCTCGCGCTCTCTACCTTCTCTGCTAACCGTGTCCCATCTCTTTTTCCGCAGCTCCACTTCTTCTCTTGCCTCTTTTTCTTCTTCTGTCTTCTTTCTTCGTCAGCTTCTCCTAGGTATCAGCTTTGTTAACCAGGCCTCCCAGAGCACCAAGAGACCAGAATATTGCAGACAAATTCCCAGAGAAACAAAAGCGTTAACAGAGCTAATACTGGGGAGAAGCGGATGAAAAAAGAACAGAGAAGAAAGAAGACGAATAAGAAGAGGCAAGAGAGAGAAATGACCCTATGGAGTCACCCTCAGCCTCAGTGACTGGGATTGCATATCTCCCCGTGATTCATGTTTCATCTCTGCCTAGAGTAAGCCCAGACCATGAGGAACACAAAGCTCTCCATGTTGCCACAAATGATAATTATAAATAGGGATAAATAAAGTTGATCATTTTGCAGGGATATTTTTCAAAAAAAGCTAAAAATGTTTCTTTTTGATTGCTGCTGAAATGTTAATGAAAATTCGAGCCGTTGGCGTGGCTTAGGTTGAGTTGCGTCGGGAAGGTTTACCCTTTAACTTGACCGACAACTTGATATTTAATGAAAAAACCTTAAAACGGAGCTGTCACTTTTCCCAAATCCTATGTCCCAGTCCATACACTAAATTAACCCATGCAAAGCTGTTGACAGATTAAAGTAACCAATATATATGTATTAGAACCCCCCCTATGTGTATGACATGGTAGAGGCCATCCTAACTTCCTGTTCTCTGTAGTGGTAGGATTATCTTTCTCCCCTTTGTTAAGTTGCTGGTTGTTGCTGATTGGTTCAGGCAGCCTTTGTAAGGCTGGGGGAGGAGAAGGACAGGCGATTGATCAGATAATTCTGGCTCTGCTACAGGCTGCCACTCGTCATAGTTATAAAATTCCTTTTTAAAATAGAAAAAAATGAGAAAATAACTGATTTATGGTTCTTTATTAATATCTATTTCTTATATATAAGTAATGAAAATACAAACAGAAACTCTTTAATACTGCATATGAGATTAATGCCCAGGAGAAACGTTGAAATATTTGTGAAGCCTCCTATTTCTTCATCTTTTAGGACTCCTCCAAAATAATTTATTGGGGAAAAAAATGTAATTAGGATCTTTAAGTGACAGGTATTAGAATTAGTATTCGACGCGGTCTCGCAGGTCGTGACCGTTTTGGCAGAATCTTCTTGGAAGTGACTAAAGTCTCTCATCTGATTTAAATAATTTATTCTTCTTTTTTTTTTTTTGCATTTAGAGGCTCAGATCGTAATCACCAAAAAAAAAAAAAGATTTGCTTTTGTACAAATAATTGTTAAATTTAATGGATCCGTTTGACTTTGGTTATCAAAAGTGTCTGAACTTTAGAGAACTGATTTTGGAAATGACTCTGAATTATTGCAGCCGCTCCGCCGTTTCATGTCTGATTTCCTGATACAGTTTATTAAATGTGACATTTCTCCAGCTTTTTTTTCTTTTTGCCCGTAGACTGACTAGTTTTAGCTTCAAACAAAACAGTCCAGGGAATATAATCATTTACCTGCCGTTAATCTCACACAGGTCAGACTAAAGTTTTACTTTACTGAGAGGGTAGTAGATGAGTGGAAGAGCCTCCCAGCAGAAGTGGTAAAGGCTAATACAGTGATGGAATTGACTGTATACAGCGCCAGGGGGTTATATTACTGTATACAGCGCTGGGGGTTATATTACTGTATACAGCGCTGGGGGGGTTATATTACTGTATACAGCGCTGGGGGTTATATTACTGTATACAGTGCTGGGGGTTATATTACTGTATATAGCGCTGGGGGTTATATTACTCTATACAGCACTGGGGGTTATATTACTGTATACAGCGCTGGGGGGTTATATTACTGTATACAGCGCTGGGGGTTATATTACTGTATACAGCGCTGGGGGGTTATATTACTGTATACAGCGCACAGTTTATCATTAAGCTAGTTGTATAATTGGATATTTTTTCTCCACTAAAACACCTTAAACTCAAATTCTCTAAGAAGGAGGAGAGAGAGACGACGGACCTCTGTAGGGTAGGAAACCTTTAACGTATATAGACTGTAAGCTCCTGTGCGCAGGGCCCTCCTCACCTGTTGTCTCTGTTAGTCAATTTGTTATGTTACATTCTACTTGTTATGTCCTGTCCACCCATTATACAGCGCTACGGAATGTGATGGCGATATATATAACAATAAATAATAATAACAATACCTTTTGAATCCTGCCGGTTAAGAAAGTCGCCCGGATTGTGATTATTCCGTTTTAAGATCCACCTGGAAAGATACAATTCGAGGATTTGAAGACATTAAATCGGGGAAATTTGTGACTTTAATCCCAATTAAAATCTCTTTTAATTAATTCTCCCTGAAAAAAACATCTTTTCTGTCTCTTTTTATCTTTTTTTCACCTTTGTATGAAAATAAATCTCGGTGAATCTGCTCCAAATGCAGGATAACGACTCGGGGATAAAGCTCGTGAAATTCTCTCCACGCTTCATCAGCGTGCGAATAAAACGGAAGTGTTATTGGGTCATTTTGGCTTTATTGAGACGTTCGTCCCCGCAGAGCTTTTACGCCGCGAGCCGCTGAAACCCATCTTGCCGTCTCCAGGCGGTTTTCCGATTCCTTAAATCATTCCCTTCTCTCTAAAAAGATCATCGATAAACACGGGAAGGAGGAAAGGAGGGGAAAAAAAGACTCTTCTCGGGAGAAATAAAATAGAAACAATGTCTCTTATTTGTTTTTTTAATTGGTTGTGGCAATAACCTATCAGTGCCTGCCTTTGTGTCACATGACAATAATGCATTCCCAAAATAATTAGGAATAAATCAAGACGAGACCAACGACTGATTAAGGTTTGAGTCGTTACAGCAGGAGAAACGGGCGACTAGACGGGGGCCGAATGGGGGCCGACCTGCCGACTGGTTCTGATGATGAAAATTAAAGTTTTTAACGTGACATTTAGTTATAAAACTGGATGGGGCTTTTATGAGATAAGTTTGAAATCACGAGAACCAGGAGGAAGAGAGAAAGATCTAGAACCCGGACTCCATAGCCCCGTGGCCCGGATGTCCTTCAATAATCAATCTGGAGTTGGATACAATGTTACTGCAATGAGGCATTTTTGGGACCATCTTGTTGGATCTTCACTCCGTCCGGCAGCTTCAGAAATATGGCAGCCCCCGCCTCGTCTTATTTATTGTCTTATTTCCTAACGTTAGGGCCGCGCTGCGAATATCCACGGCGGTTCATCCATCGGACAGGAGATCAGGAGTCTGAGACCGCACATAAATCAGGAAGATCCATCGGCACGGCCCGCCCGCTCCACGGAACGCATGCGCAGCCGGACGGCACGGCTGAATCCAGAGGTCCCCGTGTGTTGGGACCTTGCCTGGTCTGCAAAGTTATTATCTTTTTTTTTACAAAATAAAAATGAAAAAAAAATATTTAGTCTGGTTTTTTTTGCCATAACAGGGAGTAATTTGTAAATTTAAAAATTGTCATTTTTTTTATTTATTTTTTGCAAAAATGTAAAAATTTACCTTAACCTTTTTTCTGCCAAAGAAATGTTAAGTTATTTTAAATAATTTTTATCGTTCAGGCTACAAGCCGCCGGTGTTTTGCGATAGACATCGCCGGCTCTTTTGGCAGCAAATGTTTCATTTTTTTACAGGCAGGTTTCTGTGTTTTTTCCGGGATTTATTGGGGCTGATAACGTTTTTCCGAGACAGCTAGGAGCTATGGTTATGGATGAGCACAGGGGAGTCTTCTCGCTGGAAGCCAATCTTCTTGTGTATTCGCACCTCAGACGGAGCCGCCAAGCTGGCGGTGATTTACGGACGGTCGTCCAATGGCAGGCCTCGCAAGGCTCTAAGTCATGGGAGGAACTCATTTTCATGTATAGGATGGGCCGAGCAGAGAGCCGACGCACAGCTGGGTCTTCTAAATTACTTTCACGACTTATCTACATATCTGACTCTCCGTGAATCAGCGAGCGGCAGAAGTTCGTAAACGGGCAAAACAGCTGCTTTTTTTTGCAGCAATTAATAACTGCCCAAACTGAACGTCCGTTACATTGGATTCCAGGAAAGATGCCAAATGGTTTTGGGGTAGATTTTGTGTTTTTTTTTATTATGGCCTGGCTTATTTTTCCAGGTGGGTTTTGCATTTTGTTTTTATTTATGTTGCCGTTATCTCGGCGTTTGGGATATCTGTTGGTGAAAATATTTTAATTATTCCTCCTTAATTACCTGTGCATTCAGATTCGCCCAAAAAAATCTTTTTAATGAAATTTGCCAATTGCGTTAATTCCTAGGAAAACAAGGAAGAGTTTGCATTTTGTTGCTTTTTCCCTCTCTCACACTCTCACTCACGCTCTCACACTCTCACGCACGCATTTTCACTCTCTCACTCACGCTCGCACACTCTCACTCACGCTCTCTCTCAGTGTCTCTCTACCGTCTTCTCCAATCGTTTCCGTGTCACTTTTTCCGCAGCTCTGGTTCCTGTAAATACCTCCCTTTTCCGTTGGTGACTCCCCTTAACGGAGCGTAAAAGACGACAAATATATAGAAAAAAAATGTAATAATGTAACTCGGGGCGACATCGATGCAGAGTCACGGCAGAGAGGGGAAGGAAGGGAAGGGGTTCGTTTGGGAACAGACCCCGCATTGTTTTGGAGGCTTTTTTGGGGTGGACATGATGTTTTTTAGCATTTTTAGTCCCTTACAAAAAATTACTGCACTTTTTCTGAAGTAATACTGCAGTTTTTTGGACATGAAAAAACTGCAATACTGCACTTTTACTGCACTTTTACTGCACATTTACTGCACATTTACTGCACTTTTTTTTTTATATTGCAAACCTACAGTTGTAATTCAATGTACTGCAGCTTTATTGCATTTGTTCTTCCGTACAAAAATAACTGCAGTACAGTGAAGTACAAATGCAGTAATACTGCAGTAAAAGTGCAGTATTGCAGTTTTTTCATGTCCAAAAAACTGCAGTAATTTTTTCGTAAGGGGAACTCCAATAAAGTCTTTCCCGTTCCGTTTATGTACCTGCTGAACATGGCCGCCTGGGCCAGGTAGGTGCCACACTTTTTGTACCGTGTCCCCGTTTTACTCCACTCCAGATCCAGCTGTAGATCCACTGCCCCCATGTTTTTATTGCCGTCGATGACGTGACGCAGTTTTAGGACCTTCCCGTCTCGCACTGACCGGGGCCACTCTCTCAAAATGTCCTACTTTCAGAGAGGTCAGTGGGGTGACGTTACCGAAAAAATTCAAACCCATAAACGGGGGGATTTTAGGCTCCAACATGTTTGGGGGTAACATCGGTCAGGCGCAGGTTCCATAGGCCTCATTTTTTGGCGGTTGGAACCGGAGCATCAACTGACGCGTCAGATACCGGATTATTATCTAACACGGTTAGAATCGCTTCGTAGAAGAATTCCAGCTTTTTTTTTAAAGTGTTTTATTTATTTTATTCTCCCTCCCTAAAACCCCAAACCCCCTCCATTATCCCCAATTTCCTCTAACCTAACATTAAACTAACCTAAAACGGAAAAAAAAGTAATATCATTTTTTTAATATCAAAATCAGGTGGCGGGGGAAGGGTAAATATATATATATATATATCATATAATCTCCTCTGCTCCTCCATATGGATTATATAGGGGGATATTCACAGAGACAGGAAGGAAATGTTTCCATATTCCGAGGCATCTCTCTTTCTTTTGTTCCGTTCTGGTTATTTATTTATTTATTTCGGCTTTAGGTGGTTTTCTATATTTTTTGCCGCCTCGCCTTTGCTTTTTCTCTTTAGTGCGCGGATATTATTTATGCCTCGGAGCTGCCAGCACTTAAAACGTCTATTGATTCATCCCCGTGTAAAACTTGAATTATTTCCCCTGCGCAGGAGGATCAGAGACTAAATGACAGTCTGCAAACGCCGGATAAAAATACTCCGTTCTCGTTATACGCCGGGGATGATAAATAAATAAACAGAGGAAAAATATAACTGGAGTCCTACACCAGTCAAAAACCTATGGCTGACTTCTTTGGCTTCTGACCACATTGGTCCAGCTAGTTACCTTTGCTGAAGTCCTGCACCAGTTCCTGGCCTTTGGTTGACCCATCCGGCCCCCGTCTAGTCGCCCGTTTCTCCTGCTATAACGACTCAAACCTTAATCAGTCGTTGGTCTCGTCTTAGATTCAGGAGCTGTATGTCTATCCCATGCTGTATTACTCTCCACCACTTCTGCTGGCAGGCTGTTCCACTTATCTACCACCCTTCCATACCTTATATCTAAGCCTCCGACCCATGTCAGAAATCAGCAAGTAAGGGTTTGCCCGTGCAAGTCTACCTCGAACACATTAGAAACAGCGATATCCTATCATCTTTGCAACAGGTCTGGCTTATACGAGAGCTTGCACAAGGAAAGGGTTAACACTTGCATCTCGGAGGTGAGGAGATGAGGGTCACTCGACATCCGGTGAGTTTGTCGGACGATTTATAAAGGGCTTTGATGTCTATTTGAGTTAATAAATGAGAGGCGCTCTCACGCGTGGCCCACCTATTGTCTAAGCCCCCCGGGGTACCAAAACATTCTCTTTTAGAACGCCGGGAAACTCAAGATATCCGAGTCTGAGAGGAACTTGAATCCCACCGTGAAACTCTGACGCTCTATTCGCATTAATTCATGACGTGTCAAGAACCGGAGATTGGGGCCCGAAGTGCGAGGATTTGACGGAAATCTGCAGATTAACGGGAGATGCGATGTAATCGCCGCCTGCGCCTCGCACAGCGAGAGCTTCCCGCAGCGGACGAGTCTTCTGAAGAAAGTTTTAGCATTAATTTTATCATCAGAATTCATTGCAAAATCCAAGGAGGGGAAAGAAGATCTTTTATAATATAATATATAATTCTCATAAAATATATAATAAAATGTGATTTTTACCCCGGAAACGGACATTCTTGGCATAATTAATTGATCCAGTTTTGACAATTAAAATGAAAGAGCCTCTTCTTATTCTTCTGTCTTCTTTTTTCTGACTTTGTGCATTTCTCCCCGTGTCTTCTTTCTTCATTCGCCTCTCCGGCGGACATCTGCAAGAGGGTGGAGCCTCTGGGCACACCCTTTCCTCCAATTGGAGAAACAGTGGAGAGGCTGTCCCTGTGACTCCTCCCTTTTGCACAAGTACACAAAGAGGTCAGAATATTGAAGACAGATTCGCAGAGAAAGAAAAGCGTTCTCCAAGATCTATGTCCCCTGTTCATCCAATTGGGGGACAGGGTGTTCCTGGAGGCTCCGCCCCTTTGTGGAAGTGCACCGGGAGGCCGGGTTCACAGAGAAGAAAGAAAACACAAGCGGACATAGAAAGAAGACAGAAGAACAAAAAAATACGAAGAGAATTGGAAAGGAGAAGGGACACGGAAGCCGTCAGATGAGAAAGTAGGAAGACCTTGAAAGAGTGAATGAGAGTGTGAAAAAGTGTGAGAGAGTGAATGAGAGTGTGAAGGAGTGCATGAGAATGTGAGAGAGTGAATGAGGGTGAGTGACAACAAATTTTGTTTCCGAATGGAAAAGAAGCCTCCCCATTTTGCCCGAACTGAAAGACATTTTACGGGACTTTGTACCATATTGCTAGCTACTGGGGCATTTAGAAAAATAATAATGGGTTTATTTACCCGTTTCATTTTGTAAAGCCTTTTCCTGCTGTTTTTATACACATTATCGGGGCTTTTAGGACTTGTTGACCCAGAGATGGGCATCAAATATTATAATTAATATAATGTTATAACCTTGACCGAGGGGCTTGTGTGACTCGGCTGGCTGAGCTTGAGAGATTCAGAAAAGGTTCTTCAATATTTCATAACCCGCCTGGCGAGGAAAGTCGAGTTATTTCCACATAACGAGGCCCTTGAGATCAGCGGCATAAAATCGCACAAAGCGAGCGGGTCGGCGTCACGTGACTCCGGCCCGGTGTGACTGACAGGCTTCCCGCTTTCATGTTCGCTTGAAAGTCCCGGGTTTCTGTCGGCCGACGCGTCTGATGTCTCTTTCGGAAACGCGCATTAATATTACATCGTTAAGGACTTTTGCGGATGCGCTTATTGAAAAGTGAACATTCTGTTCCTCGCGAGGTCGCCCGATTTTAGTGTTTTCGCCGCTCTTTGATGGATATATTTGCCGGTTGCCGGACGGGACGCTAAGACGGTGATTTATATAAACGGCGGAGATATAAAGAGGCCGTCGGCGGCCGCCGCCTTCCCAGCGATGTCATAAAGCAGGTTCTGGTCCCTAAATGTTATTATCTGTGATGAATGTATCAGGCAGACAATGCGACACAAAATACCGCCATGGAAACCGCGCTAACGCTGGGCGTCTGTAACGAGTCGCTCGGACCGCCAGGCAACAGATTTTGGGTGAAATTTAAATTGTTTTGTGTAGTTTGGCAATTTTTTAACCCACTGTGGTAAAGATGTTTCTTAGAACAAGTTATAAATATATAGGATTTTATATTTAAATATTGATCATTTTATTGATTATTATCAGTGGCGTCGCTACAGGGGGGCAAGGGGGGGCAATTGCCCCCCCTAGCTTAATCCTTGCCCCCCTGTTGCCCCCCTGCCGAATTTGGAATAAAGTCGCAATGCGACTTTAAATCCCGTTTTTTTTTTGTTTGTTTTTTTAATGCGGAGGAGAGAGAGGGTGTGGCCCGCGTAGGATCGGCAACCGATCTTACGCGGGCCGCGCCTCGAGCCCTGCTACTTACCTGTGGGAGGGTCTTCTGTACTGCATAGAGGAAGCGGAACCTAGCAGAGTTCACGTGACATCACATGACTCTGCTCCAGTCCTGCTTCCTCTGTGCAGTACTAGAGAACGCAGAGGGAGGCCACGCCAGTCTGGGAGCGGCATCGAGGAGCTGCAGTGCAGGTAAGGGGGTGGGGAGGGTGTTTGAATGAGTATGCGTGATTTAGTGAATGAATCTGTGAATGAATGAATGAGTGTGTGTATGTGTGTGATAGCATGGATGTGTAAGTGCTGGAACCTAGGCATGATGGGACTGTGATTGCTGTTAGCAATCACACTCTTATCATGCCAAGTCAGCCAGTACATGCTGAAACCTAGCTAGCTGCCCCCCTTGTGTATTGATGCTGCCAGCAGTATGGGGTCTGCACATCACTTACAGCCACCCTGTACCAGCATGTACTGGCTGACTTGGCATGATAAGAGTGTGATTGCTTACAGCAAGCACAGTCCCATCATGCCTAGGTTCCAGCATTTACTGGTTGCCTGGGTATGATAGGAGTGTGATTGCTGTGTGGGCAGTATGGACGCCAGGGCTGGCTTTGGGGTGTGCAACCTGTGATCTATGCCTGTAATTTAGGGGGTTTTAAATATACCTTTTAATGACCTGTTTTTATGTGAATTCCAATTGATCTATACCTGCAAAGCTGGGTTTTTGCGTTATTCTGTAGATCCATATCTATATATTTCCATACATTATTTATGTATACCTGCAAATACAGGGTTTGTATGTCTTATTCAGTTGATTAATACCTGCAATGCTGTTTCCATGTATTGATTTGATCTATACCTGCAATGCTACATTTCATATATTATTATTGTATACCTGCAAATACAGGATTTGTATGTATATATGGGCAGCAGGGGCATCAATACACAAGGGGCAAAAACACTAAGGGGGGTATAAACGACAATGCAGTGTGAAAAATCCATCCTGATGTAGACGTCTGTGACGTAGATTGTGTCCTGCTGTTTGTGTGTTTTTGGTTATCAGTGTAGCAGAGCCTGTCCTCGGGTGTGTGTGTATAGGTGTTGGTGTGGCAGAGCCTG
This sequence comes from Sceloporus occidentalis, assembly GCA_023333645.1. Taxonomy (NCBI): domain Eukaryota; kingdom Metazoa; phylum Chordata; class Lepidosauria; order Squamata; family Phrynosomatidae; genus Sceloporus; species Sceloporus occidentalis. Next base: position 309,968 of record JALMGF010000308.1, on the reverse strand, counting down.
TCCTGGTGTGTGTTTGGGTGTTGGTGTGGCAGAGCTTGTCCTGGTGTGTGTTCAGTTGTCAGTGTGGCAGAGCCTGTTCTAGGGTGTGTGTTTGGGTGTCAGTGTGTCAGAGCCTGTCCTGGTGTGTGTGTGTTTGGATGTGGGTGTGGCAGAGCCTGTCCTGATGTGTGTGGGTGTCTGTGTGGCAGAGCCTGTCCTGGTGTGTGTGGGTGTCTGTGTGGCAGAGCCTGTCCTGGTGTGTGTGTGTGTGTGTGTGTTTGGTTGTCGGTGTGGCAGAGCCTGTCCTGGTGTGTGTGTCTGGGTGTTGGTGTGACAGAGCCTGTCCTGGTGTGTGTGTCTGGGTGTTGGTGTGACAGAGCCTGTGTTGGTGTGTGTGTTTGGTCATCTGTTTCCTGGCACTTAATTTACAGTAGGAATTATTTAATTTATATTTATCCAGAGATAAAATGCCCTCCTGAAGTTGTAGTGACTTCAGGAGACAAAACGTTCAAGGCCCTGAAATCATTTAGTGGAAAAGTTATTTATTGTGTTATAATGTTTATTTCAAGGATTAGTCGCACTCAATTGTGGCTTCAGGCTTCCCATGTTGAATGATCAAGTATTATTTTAGCCCAATAACAAAAGTATAATTCCATAGCACATTACTTTTGGAAATTATGAATGCCCCCCCAGTTTGACTGTGGTATCTTGTGTGCCCCCCCTATATATTGTTTCTAGAGTCGCCACTGATTATTATTGATAACTTTTTTCTTCTAGAACATTTTTTATGTCCATTTTGTTCTCTCTCTCTCGTTGGGACCGCAGTGTCGCTCGCCGTCTGATCGTGTTCCGGATTTAATCATCGCCGGCCTTCTTAAGTAATGTGAATAGAACTCCCCCACTATCCATTTATCATTATTTGACAAACGATTGAGTTTAAATGAAGTTTTATTGGAGTTAATGATTTATAACCAATTATTTTAACACTAATGGCCGTACCGTGTAATTGACGAAAATAAAGATCTAAAGATTGTCCCTCTAACGGCAAAAATATGAATCCGACTGTAAATGGATCATCCTTCCCTTATAGTGTTAATAATATATATATCTGTAAGGAATGCGTCTATGATAATCCGGGTCGTAATAAAACCTTACTGTCTGAATAAGATCTACGAATAAGATCATTTTTATTTTTAGTAAAAGATTAATAATACATTTTCATAAATATTCCTCTGCTTCCTTTTCCCCCTCCCCCCAGTTTTTTTCCTTTTGCCCCCACAATATAAAGTTTTCAGGCAGCCGCATATCAGCTGTTTGTATGATTCTCGCTCCGTTATCTGATCCCCGATCTACTAAACACCCCGACTCCTTATCATACTGCCTGTGGGGAACAATAGAATGGCTCAGTCTTAGTCACCCAGCTGGACTCTCTGACTAATGAAAGTCTTTGGAGGAACGGACTTCATTAGCATTGCCATAAAGCATCAGCTCAGGCAAAATCCGGAATACCTGCCCCTTTTTAACTTTTAGTTAAATTTTTTTTTTAAAAAACAAAACACATTTTTCAACAAAACCAAAGAAAGTGAAATTCTCTCCTGAACTAAGAGCCATAAACCTCTCTGTGAAACAGCGAATAACGGACCGAGTATTTATTTAGTAACCTCGCGGCACTTCGGGTAACATTGTTACTTCCATTCGACAAAACACAGCGACTGCTCTAAACGCAAGTCTGGAAGTCTGATTATAAAGTTACTTATTAAGCTGTGGATAAGCCAATTATACAGCAATACATTTGAAAAGGAGACCTCCGAGGTCTTGAAAACATATTTGAATTATCATCTTTTGACCCGGTGCTAGTACAGAATCCAGTCTCTTCCTTTTAAGCTTCATCTACAAAGTCAATCATCGTAAAGCTGGGTGGAAAACATTTTTGGATAAAAAAAAAAATTGAGATAAAATTGGAAATTGCCTCCATCGCTGTCTCTCTCCTCGATTTGTCTGTGAGGCCACAGCGGTCCCTCTCGCCGTTTTTCCTAAGTATTTTATTGGCGAAACATTAAACCGTGCACCTGTGGCTGTTCGGTTTCCATGGTTACTGTCACCATTAAAATACACATTTTCGGGATGATTAGTGAGCTTCAGGTGCGTATCTCCGAGCTTGTAAAGTATTTTCTCCGCCGCGACTCTAATTACCTATTAAATCGAGTGTAACTACATTATATTTTGATCTGCGAGACGCTAAGTGGAACTAACTAACTGTGAGGTCATTAGCTTAAAAAATGGATTGTTTAGGTTATTGTATTTAAAAAAAAAAGAAAAGATTTGATGGTAACGGCGGCAGATGCGCGATGAAGCCCTGGTGGAGCAGGTAGCCGACGCGTCGCCGCCGGTAATCATAACTAAAAGATTTTCTTTATGGTTTAAAAGGAAGTAACTTCCAGCGGGACGGCATCCAGCCGCATGACACCGGCTAGCTGGGCTTATTATTATGATTATTATTTATTGTTTATATAGCGCCATCGAATTCCATAGCGCTGTACGGTGGGAAGTTTTTTATTTAGGAAAAAAGGGGATTTTTAAAAAAAAAAAATTATGAAAAAGCCGAACCTTTCTCCAATCTGTGCTTCAGAGTTGGCCCACAAAAGAGCGACAGAAAGTGCTCCCTTTAAGTTTAATGGGATCGCTTTCCTGCCGGCGATTTACTGCTCAGGAACTGCAGCTTCTCCTTAAAGAAGTATGTTTTTTTTTCTCTTCTTTTATTTCCCGATGTGACTCCTTCGATAAGGAAGAATGAAGACCCTCCCTTTAACTAGAGGGGGGGAGGTCTTCATTCTCCCTAATCGAAGGAGTCACGTCGGGTCATTGTCAAGTTTGCAGGTATGAATTTGCCACCTGAGATAATTTTTGGGCCATTAAAGTCACAGACTTGAATTTCAATTGGAATAGAAAGTAGGCAAGAAAAAGGCATAAATCATTCATGAAAGAGACAGACAAAGACCACCATTTGGGGCTCTGGCCGGTTGGAGAGATCAGAGTTCTCCCTCTATCTGACCCCTGTTTACCTCGGTCTCCCTGCTCCCTCTTGAAGCACGCTGGCTATTAATGCTGAGCGCTGGGATGTGACATCATATAAGTTGAGTATAATGAGAAAATGGGTGGAATAAAAGAGAAAACAGAGAGGTAGGGAGGAAAGCAAGAGTGAAAGAGTTGGAACATTAAAGAGGAGGAGAGAAATACAGAAAGAGGTAAGAGAAAGGGGAGCAAATACAGAGAGATAAAGAGAAAGAAGATAAGAGAGAAAGAGGAGAAGAGAGAAAGAGGAGAAGAGAGAAAGAGGATACAAAGAAAGTGAATGGTTCAACAGAAAGGGAAGAGATAAAAAGGAGAGCTAAAGAGAAAGAGGAGAGACAATGAGAAGGGGGATCAAAGAGAAGGCAAGTGATAAAGAAAAAGAGGAGAGATAAAGAGACATGGGAGACAAAGGGTGTGTTTGTGTCTGTAAAGTGTGTGTCTGTGTCTGTGTGTGTTTATGGGCAGGTGTTTGTATTTTGACAGCTTATCCATTACTGTTTTGGGCCTAAAGAGTCCATCTGAGTCAGACAGAGAGAAGTCCGCTGTGCACAGCGAGCGCTCCCAAAGTGGGCTTCATGGCTATCAAGCCTGCTATGGGCCCCGGATTTTTTGGAGACCCAGCAACCCCCCTGCCCCAGAGGCCCCGGAGCCGGATATGGTTGATGATATTATTTACTCCCATGGAGACCCCGCATGTGGTTGTTACATTTAGACCCCTAACGGCCCCTCCGTTTGGGGGTCATGTTTTGGTAAGTGTTACTTGGTGAAGTGGACTGAAAGTAACTGACTGTTGTAGCTTCGATTCTCCAGGCCAGGCTTAACTCCCCATTAAAAACCCCCCAATAATGACACCGCACACCATAAATATGGATGAGAAAAGGCCACAGCCAATTTTATTTATTAGAGTCATTGTCACGCCAAAATCTGAAACAATAAACATCGGTGCGTTACCAAGGACAACGACTCAAAACACCAACATGTAAATATATACAATAAAACACCCAAGCTTGCCAAGCAATCCAGGTACCAGAACCAAATAGCACTTAAGGAAGGGACATACCGAGATGCCCCCACCCTGACCTGAGGTTCCAGCACTGACAGCCAAGAACCTCCCACCAGATGTTACCAACCATTCACTTACCACCACATTAACCCCCTGGATACCTGGCAAGCTGCCGCCCCACAGACTGTGACAAACGACACAAACCTTCAAACAAAACAAAAAGGGAGGGAGGATGGAACTCGCAACCAGGTAAGCTAACCACAAAAAATGGTTCCTGAGCCCGGGAAAGCAGCCACTTATATAATCTACCCCCAACTCCACCCCCGAAATTCCCGCCAAAAAGCCTACCCCTCCTCCGCACAACAGTCAAGGCCCACTATAGCCCATGCTGGCCCCCCCGTGGGCATCAGTCTCGGCGTCCTGATAGAAGCCGCTTCGTTATCTTGGGTCGCCTGGCAGCGCATTACTGATGAGCGGCGGGAAGGGGCGCGCGTTCGCCGTCAGCTGCCGTATTTTGGGACAGGTGGGGTAATGCATCTTTCACGACTCCATTTGCCGTCAGAAATATGGATTCTGGAACTTGGCATTCCTGCAAATCCACTTTCTATGGAAATGAGCCGATGATTATTCATTTTTTGGCCGGCTCCGGTCTGATTCATTATGTACATCACACTCCGCGCTCCGCTTTATGGGCAATTATTTTTTGTAACTGTATTATTTTTTAACTTTCTTTTGGGGGCAGCGAGCGATATTCCTGGTAATTGGTTAGCAACTCCTCCGAGAACCGAACGGAAAATATATTTGGTATCAATTTCGCTTTAGATATTAACAGAGTTGTTAAAGATAAAATAGTTGATCAAAGAACAGCTTTCATATAAATGCTTAATTTGCTTCTAAATCGAGCAGAACGTTTTCTATTCATAAATGTAACAATGACGAGAATCCGAATCTGTTGTTATATCTCCGTCTATAGAATTACATTTTCCTCCTCAATAAAAGTAACGCGAAACTCTGCAAGTTTAACAAATAAATCATTCACACATTATCTCGCAGATTTTAAAATATAGAGAGATGTTAAATGGGGATCTTTTACAAAATTTTATTATTACTGGGTTAAGGTTAAAAATAGGTTTTCATAAATAACGCGCTGTTATCTTTTTACCCCAGTTGTAGTTTTTGCCCCCATAATATAAAGTTTTCAGGCAGCTGCATATCAGCCGTTTGTATGATTCTCGCTCTGTTATCTGACCCCCGATCTACTAAACCCCCGACTCCTTATCATACTGCCTGTGGGGAAGAATAGAATGGCTCTGTCTTAGTCACCCAGCTGGACTCTCTGACTAATGAAAGTCTATGGAGGGACAGCAACGGCGCCTCCAGGTCTGCAGATAAAGGGAGTTTATTGGGAGAAGATACCAACTGACATTACTTATACCGTACTGTAATGTATACGTCCGATCGAGTCCCGCGACGTGCAGCGAGTATCCCCCCTCACTGACACTGCATGCCGGGAAATGGATTCACAGCGTGGAGTGTGAGTGAGGATGAGGTAAGTACTGTGTGTATGTGTGTACAGGTACAGGTATATGTATATGTGCATTATATGTGTTTATAGGGAATATTTGGGGTTTTTGAATCTTTTTCCGATGATGATGATCACGGCACCGAGCCGCACCGAGTAATCGCATCACTGAGCCGCACCGAGTTGCCCCAGAGGTTAAATTTGTATCTAATTTGAAAATGTTGTTTTTTTCTTTTCGATCAGGGGGAGAACCGCAGACGCGCCGCGCAATTCATCTTCCCGGCTAAAGTATTTTGTAAGCCTACGAATAAATGATGAAATGCGTTATTTATACCTCGTAAAGAGAGGTCAGCACCTTCTGTATAACAAGAAAAAAACAGAAACGCCATGAGAACGAGCGGAGAGCTGGGGTCTGCGCATGGCCTCCGAGTCGCCGAGGAATCCGGACGCCCTCCGTCCTTCTCTCCCCTCAGCAGTAACCCTGATGGAATGGCTGCGGTCGCCCCTTCCCAAATCCTAGGAATAGACAGACACGGCTCTTATCACGAGGAGCGTAAATTAGACTTTCAAAAGGCTATATAGATATGATGATAGTGAGGTCATGAGACTTTCCTCCCAGGTTTATGATGTCACAACGGAACTTCCCTTTTTCTTTTACTTTACTTTACTGAGAGGGTGGTTGATAAGTGGAACAGCCTCCCAGCAGAGGTGGTAGAGGGTAATACAGTGAGGGTATTAAACATGCATGGGATAGACGTACGGCTCCTGAAACTAAGATGAGACCAAGCTTTTTGATAGCTACCAGCAGTCCAGATAATCGCAGCTCAGTCTGGCACACTTTTTACCGTTTCCAGGTTGGCCAAATCCAGGTTTGGATATTTTGTAATCAGGGTCGGATTATCTGTATAAATAATTAAGCGTACACCTAGTACGGAGTCCACGTCGCCCATTTTTTCCAGGACCGATATAATAGTAACGTGTTTCTGATAGGTGCGTGTGAAGTGCTGCCCCCTGCAGTATGTATAAAGTATAACCTCACAGAAGTCACCCCGCGGCTCCGATTCCCAGCCGTTATCTGCGGGGAAGAAAATGAAATACATCGTAACGATTCCTTGTGAAGCTCCAGACCCGCGAGCCGCCCCGCATCCACTCCACGCGTAGCGCCTGATAACTGCACCTTTAATAAATAACCCTGTCACATTAATTCTGAGAAGCCTTTAATTATCCCGCCCCGGGAAAGGCCAGGCGCTTCCTCTGGAGTTTCAAAATGATATTTAAAAATGTTTCAGCCAAATGTTGTGTCAGAGAAAGCAGAAGCCGCTCGATAAATCTGCGGAGAGAAATTATTCACCGATTCCAGATAACAGCGAAAGACCCAAAAAATAAAATTTTAACCCAAAACATACATAAAGTGGGGTAAAAAATACTTAAGGGGCAGTTGCGGGGACACCGTTCTCTTTAAAAGAGAAGTAAAGTTTGGGTAAAACTGCTAGAATTTGTCACTTTGTTTCCTGTTTATTCTCCGCTGTATTTATTTATTAATTTCTCTTTGGGAATTCCTCTTATAAGAAAGCAAAGAAAAAAAAACAAAACGTGAAATAAACAGATCTGTTTTTGTTAAAATTCCTCTTTCTGGAATGAACATTTATTGATGTTTTTATACAAACTCTATTATTCTTCCAGAATCGTAGAAATTCCCCGGGCTGCAGGAACGTATCCCAGCGACAGTAACATAATAACGGCTTTTCACATTTAGCTCTTATAGGCTCCTGGTTTTTAACCCTTTACAAGACATACGATTTCGTGCTATACATTTTCGCACTCTGTAGGTAGGCAGCTCCCGGTGGTTCTGGGGGCCATCGAGGCCAAGACGCCCTCCTAAATTTAAATGGGATCTCCCACCAGATTTTTTTTATTTCTAGAATAAGATTAAAAACACATTTTTAAGCTGTTTTCTTTTTTAAAACAGAGTTTTTTTCCCCCTATAATATAATGTTTCCAGGCAGCTGCATATTAACCATTTGTTTAAGTTTTAACCCCAGTCTACTAGACGAACACTCCGACCCTTTATAAGTTCACATTAGCCTCTATTTTTCCCAGAGCTGGGGCAATAAGGCAAGTGCCCATCATCCAAGGGGCCGACTGCCCAGTGAGTGAGCGGCACAGAATATAAGGCCTCCGAGAGGTAAGAGTAAGAGCTGTATGAGCTGCACTATAGATGGGAGAGGCGGAAGGAGAGACAGAGAGATTGTGTATATATATAAGCGTACAGTGTTAGAGTGAGTTAGTGCATGGTGTTGGAGAATGTATGTGTAAGTGTACAGTGTTAAAGTGCGTTAGTGTATGGTGTTGGAGAATGTATCTGTAAGTGTATGGTGCTAGAGTGAGTTAGTGCATGGTGTTGGAGAATGTATGTGTAAGTGTACAGTGTTGGAGTGCGTTAGTGTATGGTGTTGGAGAGTGTATGTGTAAGTGTACAGTGTTAGAGTGCGTTAGTGTATGGTGTTGGAGAATGTATGTGTAAGTGTACGGTGTTAGAGTGCGTTAGTGTATGGTGTTGGAGAATGTATGTGTAAGGTGTTAGAGTGCGTTAGTGTATGGTGTTGGAGAATGTATGTGTAAGTGTACAGTGTTAGAGTGCGTTAGTGTATGGTGTTGGAGAATGTATGTGTAAGTGTATGGTGTTAGAGTGCGTTAGTGTATGTTGTTGGAGAATGTATCTGTAAGTGTACAGTGTTAGAGTGCGTTAGTGTATGGTGTTGGAGAATGTATGTGTAAGTGTATGGTGTTAGAGTGCGTTAGTGTATGGTGTTGGAGAATGTATCTGTAAGTGTATAGTGTTAGAGTGCGTTAGTGTATGGTGTTGGAGAATGTATGTGTAAGTGTATGGTGTTAGAGTGCGTTAGTGTATGGTGTTAGAGTGCGTTAGTGTATGGTGTTGGAGAATGTATGTGTAAGTGTACAGTGTTAGAGTGCGTTAGTGTATGGTGTCGGAGAATGTATGTGTAAGTGTATGGTGTCCGGGTGTTGTAGGCTAATGGTTCTGTAAGATGCCACTAGCCTAATGTGGCGCTGCTAAGAGCAGCGGTGAGGTCTCAAGAAGAAAGAGCGGCGTCTGTCCAGACTATAATCTCTGATTGCTCCTCCTGCTGGCTGATCACATACATTGCGATCAGCAATGAAGGCCTATAGAGCCCAGCTTCCTGATCACAGTGTGTTCAGTAACGGAGAGACCAAATGGAGAAGCAGGAGAAACAACCATTTCAAAATAATAATAATAATAATAAAAAAAAAAACTGGTTTTAGAATTAGAATACAAACACAAAAAGGAAATTAAAATACATCTAAAAAGCAAGCAAGCTTTATAGGGAGCCCAGTGATGTCACCATGACATCACTGACATCCAAAAGATATAAGAAAGGGAAAAAAGGAAATATCTACACAATAATAAAAACCTTGATATATCCAAACCCTTTAAATTGGGAATATTAAAAAAACACAATATGTGGTAATATGTAAGGGGTGGATGCCTAGAACATAGAAAAAACTAATTGGGTTATTGTTCAGCAGTGGCGCCTACTCTGTAAATAAAATGACAAAAAAGGTTGTTTTTTTCCATTTTAGTACTTTTTTTTACATCAGCACTAATAATTAGTGTGTTTTATGTATTTCTATGATTTAAATGGGAAAGGGGAATCGTGGCGTAACAAACATATGGTAAAAATGACAAAAAGCTGTGAAGGCATTAAGACCAAGCCATTCTATTGTTTCCCGCAAGCAGTATAATAAGGAGTCGGGGGGGGTTGTTTAGTAGATCGGGGCTCAGATAAGAGCCACTGAGTGTTTCAGCAAAATAAAATTCCCAAATAAAAATAACTTCCAATTTTGGGGACTATTATTGCTTTTTTTTCTAAACACATTTCTGAGTCAATCCAGAACTTATTAAATTGCTCTAATTAGACTCAGTGATGACATCATCTATTTTCTATAATTAATTATAATGAGATCAAGCTATGCCGTGCGATCTATCGGAGGAAAGAGCTCGAGTTTCTGATCCAAAGGCCAAGAGAAGAGACATCGAGCCTCCGGTCCATAAGAAGGAAAGAAAAATCTGCTCTCCAACCCATTAAAAATAATTGCGGGAGAAACATCTTTATTTAGCTTTTTATTGAAATAGCCTTTAGACGTCTGTGAAGTAAATGATGTGGTGGCGAGAGGCGGCGGTCAGCGGATCTCATTCATGCGCGGCTTTTCATTTATCCTCGCAGAATGATTTGAAGTCGGAAATAGCGTTTTTGGGGCGCAGACAGGTTCTGATTGCGATACCAAAGATAGCGTCGCCGTCCGCGGCTTTCAGGATCTGTGGAAGGGAAATGAAATCAGTTGGAGACTCTTCTGTCCTCTTAATTACAGCCGAGGCCGGCTGCGAGGGACGCCGTACGACGCAAATTGGCCCCGAGGCTTCTTCTCTGCATCCCAATTAACGGCCAGAGGCGCACGGCGGAGGGCAAGCAGCACGTAGGGCAACCCGAGGGTATAGCCTGGTGAAAATAAAATGTGCAAGAAGCTTTTTGAATTGCTTAGCATACAGATGAAGTGTCCCGCTATAGTTTAGCCAGTCCCTCTTTTCCTCCCCTGTTGCCCCTCTTTTCTAGGAGGTCAGAATGTTTGCTGGGTATGAGGGGATCGCAGGGTTCTACAGCCCTAAAAGCCCCGATAATGTGTATAGAAAGAGCAGGGAACGGCTTTATAAACTAAACGGGGTAAATAAAACCCCCGTGACTGAGGTAGAGCCGGGGTCGGCATCCCCTTTTTCCCCACCACAGAATAAATGAAATTATTATTTATTTAAGTCAGCTATGGATACAAATTCTTAGACAATGTTGTAAACAGTTAACTTTATTGTGCAAATGTATGGAGAATAACATATAACCATTATATGAGCGCACCAATTATATCCCTGTCGGGCTACCGGCGTGCCGTACATGGCAGCCCGTATACACCAAACAAAATCACGAGGGCACCGGCCCCAGGAGTGTCCTGCACTGAACCCCGAGGCTTCTGCACTACAAGTCCAACCGCCTGTAAGGTGCCAGCGATTGGGGGGGTCTGCCCTCTGTCAACTCAGTCATGTTGCGCCTCCATCCAATGGTTTCCCTCCGGCGCTGTTCTTTATTCTTCTTGTAAATGCCCCACTCAGCCTGTGCAATGTGAAGATGGCATTAATCTATAATAAAGACACAGAGGTGCGCTGGATTATAACGGCCACGCGGTTTATGAAAACACTGCAACAATGATATTGGATATTTAAAACAAAAATAACAAATATAACCATATTAAATCACCAAATAATGATGGGAGTTATGCTGTATCACTGTCTGTGTCTGGCTCACGATATAATGATGGGAGTTGTACCACTGTCAGGCCCAGTATAGTGTATATTGATGGGAGTTATATTGTACCAGCATCACGCTCAGTATATAATGATGGGAGTTGTGGTGTACCACTGTCAGACCCGGTATAGTGTATATTGATGGGAGTTATATTCTACCAGAATCACACTCAGTATATAATGATGGGAGTTATGTTGTACCACCTTCAGTGTCTGGCTAAATATCTAATGATGGAAGTTGGGCAGCACAACCATGCTGTATAACATATGTCAGGCTCGCTTTGTGGTTATGCTCACTATGAGCTGCACTGTATCAAACATATGTCTGTCTAACTGAATGCTGATGAGGGCTCTGCTATAACACATGCTAATACATAATGGGCATTACAGCGCACACCCTCCAAGTGTCTCATTAAAATCATTCAAAACACTCGCTCAGGCCCTGACCAGCACAAAATGTCATTAAATCACTGGGTTTGGGGAAATTTGATTTACTATTATTCATTAATTCTCTGCAGTTCTAATATCATTGATGTCCTTTTTTTATTTATCCCAAAAATAACCTCTGTAAAAAAATATAGTGGGGGGCCTCTAAGCTACAGCGAGGGAACCCTGATTTAACCCGCGGCCGGTGCGCAGGCGAGGCATGATTTTCACGCTGAGATATTTGTCTTTTCATCCCAAGACCCTGAGACCGGGGGAAACATCCTAGGAATCTGCCCATTCTCCCTTACACCGAGTCCCTGACACTTCGCTTTCATGTTTGTGGGAATTTGGCCCTCGTCCTCGAAGATCCCATTCGATATATTTTGTGTTTCTATGTATGAAGAAGCAGCCGCCTCGCTTTACCGGATTGATAAATGATTACAGCCGAGATTTCTCATAACCCTCTGTCCAGCCGCCTCTGTTACGTTACGATGTCATACGCTGGATAATCTTATCGGAGACAGGCGTTTAATCTTGGGCTTGGCATTTGCAGCTGTTAAACTATTTTGCCGCTACTGGCTGGGGTGGATAAGATTTACATTTTCTAAGACTTGTTAGTTTTGATGTAATGTAAGGAAGGATGGTAGATAAGTGGAACAGCCTCCCAGCAGAAGTGGTAGAGCGTAATACAGTGAGGGGATTAAACATGCATGGGATAGACATACGGCTCCTGAATCTAAGACGAGACCAACGACTGATTAAGGTTTGAGTCGTTACAGCAGGAGAAACGGGCGACAAGTAGGGTGACCACATTTTATTTATTATTTTATTCTTCATTTTATTTTATAATTCGGATGAATTATTGTATTTATGATATCATTTATGTTATACATATCATTAAAATCATTAAAGCAGAATTGTCACTGTTTTAGCAGACGGTGTCTGAGCCTCTAGAGCTAGAGATTGTTTCCAGCCGCGCAGGTCCCTCCGTAACGCTATTACCACAGATATCTCCGGGCGATGGGCATTTTTTATACCCCATGAAGGGGCAGCAAGATGGCGGCTTCTACATACAGTGCAATGTGTAATGTACGTGGAAAGCGTATCACTTACAGTTAAACAAGAGGCTGTCTCTGTACTGAAGAGAATGATTATAGATCCCTGGATCCCTGCTTATAGTCAGGTGTAGGTCCATGAAGCAGGGAGCCGAATATGGCTGCCTGCTGCACCAGGCAGTCTGATCCCTGCTAACCTGCAGGAATCCGTGAGATTGGCAGTGCGCCCTCTTTAACACATCCTCTATTAAATAAAAAATAAAGAAAAACTCCAACAGAGCATTAACTGGAATTTTTAAATTTACAAAAAAATATGTAAAAAAATTGACTAATATTTTGTCATCGCCACCAGAATGGTAACTTCCCCTGAAAAAGAACATTGCGCCCTGACCCCTGGTGCTAAAACTGGACAGGACCCCTTTGAAACATAAACTGACATTAGCCCCCCCCCAGGACAACGCGCGGTTTGGGGACTTTCTTTTGTCTGTCTGTGAAATACAAAACCTCTCAACAATAATAACCCACAGACCGATTGCCGTCACTCCCCTTCCACCCGGCGGATCTCACCGACAGTTCATTGTCTCTCTTATTAAATTGCACATTAATGGATCTATTATTTTATTTGCGGTATTTATATTTTTTATATTTTTTTACATATTCATTTGTTCGCCCCGACAGATTTCATGAATGTATAATGAATGTAATCAGCTGTGTAAAGAAATATTAATTAACGCACATTTTATGGTAAAAGCCGAACCAACGCATTATTAACCGGATCGAGTAGCTTTTGTTTTATATTCCCCTAGGTTTTTGTTAACAAAACGACTTTTTTTGTGGAAATGTTTTCCAATACGTGTGTTTACTATCAGCGGATACATTTTCTCTAATTACCTGAAACATGGAGAAATAAAAGGTGCTTTATAAAAAGAGGGGGATGGGAAGAGGAATGAGGGGAGATGGAACAAAGTCAAGAAAGAAAGGAAGAAGAGAAAAGAGAGACGGGAAGAGAAAGCGGAAAGGAAAATAGTGGGGTCAGAAAAAAAGGAAGAGAGAAAGAAGGAATAAAGAACACTGAAAGGTGAGAAGGGAATACTGGGACACACACTTACACACACACTCACCCTAACACACAGACACAAACACACTTACACCTAACATAGACACTCACACATATGCATACGGACACTAATACATAGATAGACACACACTACCGTACCCAGACACACACTCACACTAACATACCCAGACACACACACACTAACATACCCAGACACACACACTAACATACCCAGACACACACTCACACTACCATACCCAGACACACACACACACACTAACATACCCAGACACACACACACTAACATACCCAGACACACACACTAACATACCCAGACACACACTCACACTACCATACCCAGACACACACACACTAACATACCCAGACACACACACACTAACATACCCAGACACACACTCACACTAACATACCCAGACACACACATACTAACATACCCAGACACACACACACTAACATACCCAGACACACACACACTAACATACCCAGACACACACACTAACATACCCAGACACACACTCACACTAACATACCCAGACACACACACACTAACATACCCAGACACACACACACTAACATACCCAAACACACACTCACACTACCATACCCAGACACACACACACTAACATACCCAGACACACACACACTAACATACCCAGAGACACACACACACTAACATACCCAGACACACACACTAACATACCCAGACACACACACTAACATACCCAGACACACACACTAACATACCCAGACACACACTCACACTACCATACCCAGACACACACACACACTAACATACCCAGACACACACTCACACTAACATACCCAGACACTCACACTAACACACCCAGACATACTCAGACACTATTCAATTCACCCTCTGTGAAGCCTCAGCCTGTCTTCAGAACAGCGCAGGCAGGTGCACTACCTCACAGGGTGACCCACCGTGATGTGACCTTCCCTCCGTCATCACTGACTCAGGACGTACATCTTTATTCTGGGACTGTACCGGTGGAACCAGGACTGGTGGCGGCCATAACCTTAATCGTCAATTATTATATTGTCAGTTTTAATGTTGTTTATTATCCCCCCCCCCAATACGTGTGTGAAGTCATCTGCCGGGACTTTATAAATAACATAATGGTGATTGGACAATCTATTGGTTATTAGATAACCCTCTCAATCATCAGGAAACTCTATAGAAAAATAATTCCTAGTGAGGTCAGTAAATGGGGGGCCGGGGTGTGCAGGGCTGGCCTCCATATATTATTTACGTAAATATACATTTTTTACATGGTCTTTTTGTTTTATTCTTGACCTGGACCGGCCTTTGTGTTTCTTCATTCCCTTAAAGTCTATTTTATTGCAGATATCGAACCCGCTATAGATTCCCATCTAACGTCCACTCAGGACTCGCCGTCTCGCCTATTAACCGCCCTCTGCCCAATTCTCCCGTCCTGTCTAAACGGTGCTTTTCACCCGTCACTCATGGTAAACAACAGAGATACCCGACCAGGAGCAAATCGCTTAACGCTCTGATTGCTGCCGACACTGACAACATAATCAATACGTAAGCCGTCACACAGCCTGAGCCGACGGGAGGACGACGGAGGACGAGGCCGCCAATCAATGGCTTCACAAGTTCTCCATGTTTTGCTGTCGCACCCTGCAGGGTATTTTATGGGGTTAATTAATGTAGGGCTTTGGGGGATTCCTTGGATCTTCTTATCCGTCATATCCTCACGTTTACATAATTAAATATATTGTGGAACCTCCATCCATCCAGGCTCGGACCGGCCATTGAGCAAATTGAGTGCCGGTGGCGGACAGCACCACACACTCCACTCCAGCCAGAGATATACTTACTTTCCGCGCTGACCGAGGGTAGCAACCCCCAGCTAATAATTTATGAATAATAAGCATTTATTTCCTAAAGCTGGAGAAGTTCTGTTTGGTCCAACTTTATCTGCTTGTGGACATCACTGACGGCGCCATCGTCACGCAGCCGGTTACCGTGCGCGATCGCCTGGATGTATCCGATAATTTGGCCGCCGGCACAGTCCTGGCAGCCCCGGCTTTATTTAACCTCCCGTTCTCACCAATCGGAAACGTGTTAATTAGAGGGCAAATTCTGCAATCATAACAAACACGATAGCTCCGCGCGGACGGCGTTTCCGGCATTTTTTTTGTCACGTTGAAATGAAATATTCACCTTATATTTAGTAATGTTAATGAAGTACGGCTCGGTCGCCGACTCCCCCTGACGTCTCCGTAGGATGGAAGTAAAGGGTTTTTAATGTTGTGGATGATGCATAAAATCAGTATTTTTATTATAAAAAGGCTTTATATTTGGTGAAATGGTAAGCGTTCGCCCTGCCCAACGCCTGTCCTAAGGAGTGCGGTCGGCATCTTCGTATCTTAAAGGCTCGTAGCGAGTTATGCCGCAGTTGCCCCTTAGTGAATTCAGTGTATTGTGGGTGCCCATTTTGGCATAAGGGTATTTATTTTGCTTATCGATATACCTCCCCCCCCGGTTCCTCTCCCCTCCTGTCACTTTCCCTTCCTACCGGGTCAAGCTCTATAATTAGTGATTTCATCATTAGTGGCAGATAGGATGTTTGATCCAATGGGGGCGCCAAAGTTCAGGGGCTTGAGGAAGGGGCAAGCGGGGGTCCTGCCCTCCCTGGTGTGTGTGTGTGTCTGTCTCTGCATCTCTTAGAAATCATCATATCGCAGGTGAGGTGTGAGGGAGAGTCGCCGTATGTTATGGTACCGCAGGCCCCGGAGAGCGAGCCCCACTTGCCCCAGAATAAGGGGCTGCAAAAGTTTATGCGTCTGCGTTTCCCTTACCCTGTGCACCTCTTCTGACCCTTAGGTGGAAACCAATGATCTCCTCAATCAGCCCATGGTCTATTTGGCTCCTCTTTTTTGGCTTGGTTGAGTTTATTCACTGACCTGCGCACACTGGAAATGAAGTGGAACCCTGAAGACTCGGCTTTTGTCGTCGGGTGCCGGTTGACTTTTTGGCGCCTGCAAACCCCATGAAGACTTCAGGAGTTCCTCTCGTTGCAGGGCAGAGACCTGGAAGCTGCGTCCCTCTTCTGTTTGTTACTACGAAGCGAAGGAAGAGGCTACATTCCCGTCGGGACCAGGTGTCCTCCGTGGCCTCAATCAGAACACCAGTCACCGGTCCCTTTCTTCCCATGACCGAGAAAGCAGGACACGTCGGGCTCTGAAGACCAAGTCCCACCATCTGGTTAAATCACTCATGACATTTCCGCTCAGTGGGTTAAACGCTAAATGGATGACACAACCCGATTGGAACTTAAACTAGTTTTACGCATTAGAGAAGAACATTTAATCTCAAACCAAATCTCTTCCCAGAATCCATATCATATCAGAACCTTCTAGGACCAACTCCTATCCAGAAATCACTTAACGTCGGGAGATTAGGTTCCTCTGCGCTGTTTTATATCTGCTACGGTTACGGAGTTTATAACTGTTCATCCTTGTCATTTCCATTTTGTGTCTCTGTGATAAAGTGTGTGTTTTTTTTATATAATTTTCAAACTCCAACTCAAAATATTCTACTCCATCCATGATCCGAGCACTTGCCAGCTTGTGGGTCATGCTAACGGGTTTAAAACATAATGTATTGTACCCTAAAATAAATGAGACGGACAACCAACTGGATTTTGAAAAGGCCACAGCTTTATTTATTGTAAAATCACTGTGACACATAAAACTTTATTTGAATTTTAAAACGTACACAACTTTGTAACATTGTAACCTTCATGACTTAGGGTCCCTCCACCCCTACTACCACACTTCACCCCATGGAGGTTACTACCACACCCCTTAAGGATAAACCGACATCCTTTCCAGACAGCTCCACCTCCGCCGGGAGCTGCCACCAACTTTTGCCGTGCACCCCAACCACGAGCCGTAAACCGCACCAGCACGTGGCATAAGCACAACGGCCCCCTCATTCCCTTGGGACCGTGCCCGTGGGAAACGCCCACAAAACGTGACAAATAAACACGGTTCCCATACCTCGGATGAGAAACCACCCAAATTATAACCAGGTACCACGAATAAGTATCCTAAAACAGCCAACCGGAACCTCAGTTCCCCGCCAATGAAGTCAAGCTGCCCCACGTGCCCCCACCACAAGGACACAAACCGGAAACAACACACCAACAGTAGGGCGGGCGGGAGGGAAAAACTTCTTCACTGCTTCCAAAATTTTAAAAAGTGGAAGGCCACGACCCCTGGCCTTCCTTAAATAGCCAAGTGGCCACACGCCCACTTGATCTGCCTAGGGCCAATCTGAGGTCAAGCCTGACCCTTACAATAATCAAGGCCGGATCATGGGGCCCCTCCTGCTATTTTGTGGTGTCTCCGGGGCCTACTTTCTGACTATTTCACTATTTAAAATGACACGTTTCGCTCTTGACCTTAGTATCGTCAACTTCGGCCCCATTCCCAATAAGACAAATAAACACAGTGTGTGAAATAAAATGCTTTATTTAATCATTCGATTTTGGATAAAATTTGGCCACGGTCAACATAAAATATTCTCCCCAACCGTGACACTCCTTATATCATATTTCTTCAACGTGTTTATTAAAATCCATAATTAACCACAAACTTGGCTAAAAACGCCAACCGTATAACACATTAGATCCATAAGGCTGGTAAGGGCGTAAATCCTCCACGTCACCTGTAAAGGCTGCCGGCGACCAAAGCCCAGCAACCACACGCCAACCATCGTATCACCTGAGCACGCGCCCAGGGAGTGTTCTGCACTTCCGCCCTTAGGCATGTGCACCACGAGTACAACCATACCTTAGATAGTTGTCTCAAGCACCGAACCAGCCAACCACATTTGAACAATGACCACAACATAATACCAAGCGCCACACACACAATAGACAGTAAATAAAAAGAGGGAAGGGAGGGTGGGAATTTCGCCTACTTATTAAAACCTACGACCTTAACTGAGCATAGGTTCCCAAATTTATTTGCTTTTGCACCTCAGTGCCCTCCCCTTCATCCTGTCGCTGAATATTCAGACTAGAGGGCAAAAGTTCACTCAGGGGGCAAACAGTTATACAGGATGCTTAAATGTAACAAGCACTTAACCCTTTGTTAGGTCATGGTGTGCTCCTTGTTCCTTACCCGGTCATGGTGCCCCTACACCTATTTCATGCTCCGGGGCTGTTCTAAAACGGAATCTTTATGAAACCCGGAATTTGTTTTCTGCCTCTCTCAGTACGTGCTGGATGGGATCAGCAAAACTGAAAAAAATAAAGAAAATACATTAAAAATAATTTAAAGAATAAATCTAAAAAATAAAATCATAATCAGAGGTAACCTCCAGACACAAGAGCGATCCCTTTGGCCTATAAAGACAGCGGGGGATCTATAGTCTATATATATATATATATATAATAATTAAAAAAAAATGGAGTAAATTAAAAAAAAAATCTCTTATTTGCCCATCAAACCAAATAATAAAAAAATCAAAGTATATTGTGAAAGGACTGGGTTGTTCCTGTTTTCCATGAGCCTCATTTATTTGTGAATGTTTGGTATTAAAATTTCAAATATATTTTAAAATATTGAAAATATTGTTTTTATTTTTTAAATAATTATTTTTTTAATATAATTTAAATACCGGTATATATCTTTAAAATATATATATATATATATATATTAAAAATATAAATGAAATATACGTGATATATTTTCACAGCCGTAAGCAAATGTAAAGATCAAAAATGAAAAAAGATTTTGAATCTGCTGGTCCCCCCACCTTGAAACATGGAGGAAAATTAATATATTTTAAACAGGGATTGTAAATTTACATGTTCTTTGTAATATTACCCAGTTATTAAAATGTAAATAACCCTATAGCATCCCGCATATTTCTTAAGCAGATAAGACGAGCCAACTACATATATAACGCTGTTCGTTTGCATCGTGGAGATCTTAGGCTTGTTGGAGAATTATGCAGGAACAACACATGAATAATTCAATTCAAACTAATCCAAAATAATGAAAAACTTATTATTCTTCAAAAGAAGAATTTCCGCGTCAATCCACGTTGAGATGAAGCTTTGTGTCCCCTTCGATTCTGACGGGGGGCCGCGCCGGACGCCTCTGTATGTTTACTGACCTTTTTTTCGCGTCTCGATTTGCATATGTGAGGATAGCAAAGATTTTTCCAAAACGGGTCCTTATTTATATATATTTATATATATATATCAGGGAATAGAAATCTACGAGAATAACAGCTAGCGAGACGAAAATCATGAATTGTAGCAAATTGTATTAAAAAAAAATCTCATAATTTAGAATATTGAGATGCTGGAAATGTACATGACATTGCTTAGTAAAAAGGAAAAGAACAGCTGAAATTGGAACATTTCATGCAAATCTAACAGGAGTCCTTGTAGTTGATATGGTAGATACTAAGTGGACCATACCACCTGACGTCACATACGGGGCATACACCCAAAGGGCAGCCGGACAAACAACGTCCATGTCTGGAAATGGACAGAAAATACTTTCCCCTAAAATATTGCCCCAAATTCTACTGCTATGTGTGCTTTTTTAGTGATTCCAGAACATGCTTGAGTCCCATATCCCTCTATCCGTGCCTCTCTCCCCTCCCCCGATGCCTCTCTCCCCTCCCCTGATGCCCCCTCTCTTCTCCCCTGATGCCCCTCTTTTCTAGGAGGTCAGAATGTTTGCTGGGTATGAGGGGATCGCAGGGTTTTACGGCCCTAAAAGCCCCGATAATGTGTATAGAAACAGCAGGAAACGGCTTTATAAATTAAACGGGGTAATTAAACCCCATTATTCTCTAATCAGTTCACTTTCCGTTTAAACATATATTTTATAGCGTTAATAGAAATATAAGAGGCGCTGCGCATGTCTCTGCCCAGCCCTGGCGTCTCCCTATTCTGTCTTCTCTTAGTTACCCCAGAGTGTTTTACGTTACCATAGAAACTTTACACTCAGAAGTGTTACATTTCTTACTTTCCCATTTTTTGCTTGTTTTCTTCTCATATTTCTGGGCCTTATCACAGCCGAGCAGGAAGACGGTTTGCGGGGGCCGGCGGCGGCGGCTGCGCATGATGCGGCCGGTCTGAGATACGACGTGTCGCAGATTAAGGACGTTTGGCGGACTCTTCATCCTCTCTCCGGTCTCTGTTCTAACATTTTTATGGAAGCCCTGAAGACGAATAGTTAAAAGGGCTGCATGACTGGGGCAGTACAGCCTGACCAAGGCAGGGTTAAACTTTAAGCAGCAGGTGATAATCAGGATGGCAGGGGGTGAATGAAAGGTCACTGGTTTTTTTGGTGTTGCTAAGGGTATAAATGGGCAAGACCTTAGTGGATCAGCCTCTTTCTCTCACTAAACTGCCGAATTTGTGTCAGACGCGCCCGCCCGCCCTGTTACTTGGTGGGGGTTTTTGGGGGATCCTGTCACAGCTGTGTTCTGGCGGTGAAGGGGTGGATAAATAAAGGGGGGGGGGACTCGGGCCTGGTTAATATTTGGTTGCGTTGGTAATGGGGTCACTTCAACGGCTATCCAGCAGGTGTTGGTACTTAAGTGGTTTGTACAGGGGGCCCTCTGAGCTGGTGATCGGCGGCTAGGGGGTTAAAGGAACATGTGTTTTAGGGCTGGTTTGGCCGTGAGTGATAGGTTTGCCAGAGTCTTTCCCTCCATTTATGGTGTACGGTTATTTATCCACTTATGTTAACTTATTTCATAATTTATGTTAATAAAAGCTGTGGCCTTCTCAATCCAAATTAAATTGTCCTGTGTCGTTCTTTACTGTTAATAATGATAAGGGAAGGATACTTGGACTTGCCTAAGTCATGGATGACAGAATAACAGAGGCTTTAATCCCATTTATTGCGACGCTCGAGGGTAAATACCCCAACCCCTGATTGGGGGCATTAATAGGTTTTGTCCTTATATTTTTATGCATTTTAATTACCGTATTTGCTCGATTATAAGACGACCCTGATTATAAGACAACCCCCCAAAATCTGAATATTAACTTAGGAAAAAAAGAAAAAGCCTGAATATAAGACGACCCTAAAGGAAAAAAGTTTTACCAGTAAATGTTAATTCATGTAAACTATTTTTTTAAATAAAAGCTATGATTGAGAAAAATATTTTTTTTGTTTTTATTTCCTTGTATTTTCCAACCTGTCCCCCAGTTACGCACATCTGCCCCCAGGCTTGCCACACCAATATGGCACTGTGGCCCATGATATGCCTTTTAACCCTCCATATGCCACTGTGCCCCATGGTATGCCTTTTGACCCCCTATGTGCCACTCTGCCTTCAAAAATGCCTTATACCCCTATATCCCATTCTGGCATTTAGGGGGTTAAAATGCATATTATGGGGAAGAGTGGCATATAGGGAGGTATAAGGCATTCAAGGAGGCAGAGTGGCATTAAGGGAGTTATAAGGCATTGTATAGAGCAATCTGCCTCCAGAAATGCCTTATACCCCTATATGCCACTCTGGCATTTAGGGGGTTAAAAGGCATATTATGGGGCAGAGTGGCATATAGGGAGGTATAAGGCATTTCAGGAGGCAGAGTGCTCTATTAAATGCCCCTATATGCCACTCTGCCCCATAATATGCCTTTTAACCCCCTAAGTGCCAGAGTGGCATATAGGGGTATAAGGCATTCCAGAAATGCCCTATGCCCCCATTTAACACACACACGCACACACACACACACACTTACCGGTGCTTCCAATTTCCTGCTGTATTGCCGGGGCAGCGGGTTGACGTCTCCTTCCGCTGCAGCCGGAAGGAGGTGGAGTTGGCAGCGGGGGTTGTCTGCGTCTGTCGCAGATACCTTCCCCGGCTGTCAGAGATCAGAGTTCCCCGCACCGGTGCCGCACTCTCTGAACTCTGATCTCTGACAGTCAGGGAAGGTATCCGCGACGGACGCAGACAACCCCCGCTGCTAGCCACACCTCCTTCCGGCTGCAGCGGACGTTGTCTACGCGGATCGCGTCGACGTCAACCCGCTGCCCCAGCAATACAGCAGGAAGCACCGGTAAGTGTGTGTGTGGGGGGGAGACAGGAGGATCCAGGTCCCCTGCAACGGTGCGGGGGATCTGGATCTTAGTCTCATAATCTGACCTCTATTTGAGGTCTGATTAGAAGACGACCCCGATTAGAAGACGAGGGGTATTTTTCAGAGCATTTGCTCTGAAAAAAACCTTGTCTTATAATCGAGCAAATACAGGAATAATTTATATCTCCCCGCATCCTTTCTGTGTTGTTTTTGCGGGCTTTCTATGGAAGACCGTTTGGCATATTGGGGTATCATAACCGTTATGGGTCACTTGGCTCCAGGGCCAAAACTTCCATGGGGCAACAATAGCCCCCACCCCACCCGGTGCCAAGAGCTTTGATAGGCTGGACCTTTTCCCAACAGTGATAGCTGCCTACACTCCCAAAAGAAATCCTTTCCAGTCCCTCGGTTACGTCCTGACAGCTTCAGAAGAAACGCGAAGGGAGAGTTCAAGCAAAGGCACGAAACAGAAGGTTTACAGAATTCCAATAATTCACATTTTCTGTGTCTTTTATAATTAAATCTGGAAGGTGATCCTTATATTCAGCGTTGCCCCCGTCCGAGGGTCTGGTTGTTGCTGCCCCCCCGTTTGCGATGCGTCAGTCTGGTGGAATTCCTCGGCATCTGATAGTTATGAGGTTAAAGCCTCGGGCTTTCCAACTCATCGACAAATTGCTCTTCTCCGAATGTTTCCACCTTCGATTTCACCGCCAAGTTGTTTTCAACGGCCTTAAACTCTTAATGAAGAACAGCATTTATTACATATTTATATATTTAGAAGATAAAACCAGGACTAGTTAGATTATAACCAATCAGTATTTATTAATAAAATGGAATTTTATGGAATGGTCAGGAATGTTGGGGTTTGTTACAGGGTCACCGTACCCAAGGCTGGGTACCCCCTGTTTGAGGGCTGAGGAATCACCAGTCAGTCCCTCATATGGATAGCACTCAGCTATCCACGGATCATCCAGACCACCATTCGTAGTAAACCAAGAAGAACTTTTTTATTTACAAACACACAGAATTTATATACAATCTCAATGCAATGAGTACCGAACCCAACCCCCAATCCCATCAGCCACATCCCATCACAAATCCCATCAGTATACAGGGGATGTATCAGGTGAGGGGATTACAGAATACAATGGGTTCCCCCACCTGTGTTATCCCCCCTGTAGTGCGGGTGCCGTCTGGGCAGACAGGGCTGTGCTGGCTGATTAAGAGCCCCAGCCAGATTATAGGATCGTCTCTTTGAAGGCTGGGGCTGAATCCACATCAGTCTCTGGGCCGGTTACACAATAAACACAATATAATATATTACCGGGTCACGGTATACGGAACCGGACACAAAAGTGCTCCGTGACCTGGCTAAACTTCATATGACATAAGAGCCAGCTAGCCTGGCCCTGTCACAGATCTCCCCCTTGACCAACGGTCCGGCAGACCAGGCAGATCCACACGGGTCTGCTGCAGGCTGTCCGAGTGGACAAAGTTCAAAGGTGCAGGCCTTAGTTCATGGCCCCCTTTGTCAGAATCATCCATTGAAGGTGGGCCAGGGCCCTGGTTGCCCAAAAAGATAGTCAGTAGTCCTCTGTGAATTGGAGGGCGGACCCAGCTCAGCCGGGGGCACATGGCTATCCCCCTCACCGGGGTAACAGGGGCACGTGGGGACTCTTGCTCCCTAGTCTTGGGAACTGAGTCTGGGGCAGCTGCCAGGCCAGGGTGGTTGCATGGAAGGAAAACCCTGCTGATCGGGCCGGGGGCACTCGGGGAACCAGGGAAACACGTAGAGGTAGTAAGCGAGGCCTCTACCGGGACACTGGAGTGACCTAGGGGACACTCTGGGACAGGAACAGGTGCCCTTACAGGGTTATTGGGTGAGCTAAGCAGCTCTGCGGGGTACTCAGGGGACCCAGGGGAATACTCCGGGGCAGGGACAGGTGCCAATACTGGACCACCGGGAGGGTTAAGCAGACCCTCGATCTTCCTCTCTGGGACAGGTGCCTCTGCCTGGGCACGGGGAGAGTCAGAGGAACACTCTGGGACAGTGACCTGGGCTTCTACCAGGACACTTGGGGAATCAGGGATCACTTCGGAAAACACAGGGATAGGAACCAGGGCCTGCGCCAGGCTACTGAGAGGACCCAGGGAACTCGGCAGCCCCTCTGGCGTCCTCGCTAGGTCGGGGAACGGTGCCTCTACCGGGTCACCGGGGACTTCATAGGGAACCTCTGGGGCAGTGACCCGGACTTCTCCCAGGACACTCGGGAAATCAGGGGGACAGTCTGGGGCACTGACTTCTACGGGAATAGCTAGGGGTTTGGTGAGGGGGATTGTGCCACTTACTCGGGAGGTGGGGACAGTCATCTCTTCTGCCGGGGTAGAGCAGCCAGGGTTGTTGGTGGGGACTTGGGTCGGAGCTTTTGGCTTCCTCCTCCGCTTCTTCTTGCTGGCGAGGAACTCGGTTCTTCTCGCCAAGACAGGGGCAATGGAGTAGGTGAAGAGGACCTCGGTCCCACTCCCGCAAGTTGTAGTACCATGCTCCCAGTCTCCTTGTAACTCCTGGAGCTCCACTCTCCGCAGCAATTCTTTATAGTCCCTCTCGAGCTGCCATTCCTCTTGGACCAGGCAATCCATAACAGCCTCCAGCTCGGGGGGAATAGCATAAACCAGGACTTCTGCACGGTTGTCCCAGATTGTATCCCTGCGGTACTGGCAGGGGCTTCCGAAGGACGAGTCAAATTGGAAGGCATCATATATCAGTCCTGGGTCGACGGGGCTATACAGCATCAGAGGGTCGCTGTGGTCTTCACCTGCTAACTGCTGGGAGAATCCCTGGTAGCGGCTCTGGAGGTCGAGCTCTGCATATATGAGACCCCTCAATTCGTCTTCCCACTCCGGCAACGGGTTCTCCCCCAGGAGTGGAACTCGTATATCCCACATTGTCCAGTACTGTGCCCAGTACGTTTCAAAGTGGGGATGGGAGAAATCATCCCTCCAGTCTGCAGGCGCAGACTCTAACTGCTATTGCTGGTGTTCCAGCTCACACACCTCGGCTGTAACCCGGTCTGTCTCATCCTCTGGTTCTCGGAATAAATGGATATCCTGGTGCAATATTTTGGTGTTCTGTTCCCCTAGTCTGGGAGATACAGACCCACTCTGGCTCAGTTCCTGGTGACACATTTTAATCACCGCCGTCACTTGCTCCGATGTAGCCCCTCCTGGGTACAGGGATAGGTGCCATAGAATGTTCTTTTGTAGAGCACTCAGTCCGAGGCTCTCCTCTGGGGCATCCTGGTGCCGGTCCATCTCTCTGCAGTCCGCAATCAGAGTAGCCTTTTCTTTGCTACAAACCTCCAGGAGCTCTCTCGGTGTCTCTCGTCTGCAGTCCCAGTTGGTGGTTTGGATTTCACCCAAGTCGTGGGATTCTTCCCACCGCTGCCAACCAATGTTACAGGGTCACCGTACCCAAGGCTGGGTACCCCCTGTTTGAGGGCTGAGGAATCACCAGTCAGTCCCTCATATGGATAGCACTCAGCTATCCACGGATCATCCAGACCACCATTCGTAGTAAACCAAGAAGAACTTTTTTATTTACAAACACACAGAATTTATATACAATCTCAATGCAATGAGTACCGAACCCAACCCCCAATCCCATCAGCCACATCCCATCACAAATCCCATCAGTATACAGGGGATGTATCAGGTGAGGGGATTACAGAATACAATGGGTTCCCCCACCTGTGTTATCCCCCCTGTAGTGCGGGTGCCGTCTGGGCAGACAGGGCTGTGCTGGCTGATTAAGAGCCCCAGCCAGATTATAGGATCGTCTCTTTGAAGGCTGGGGCTGAATCCACATCAGTCTCTGGGCCGGTTACACAATAAACACAATATAATATATTACCGGGTCACGGTATACGGAACCGGACACAAAAGTGCTCCGTGACCCGGCTAAACTTCATATGACATAAGAGCCAGCTAGCCTGGCCCTGTCACAGGGTTCACTTTTAATGACGGCGTTTGAACGTTATTATATATCTATGAACATCGTCTCCAAACCAAAAAATAGTAGACAACCCCCGAAGGAGACCCTCTCACCCGCTTACGACTGCCCTTTGTGTTAGATGTAGCGTTCCTCGTCATATTGTGAAGAACACAACTTCTGGGAGCAGGAAAACCAACCTTGGAGAAGACCTGATGAGTAACCACCAGCCCCAGGGCTCCAGATCTCTCAGGGGGTTCCTTATATACCCTTCCAGAGAACACCGTAGAATTTACCTCACGTCAGGTCCTCTAGATGACCAGTTCCATCACGATGGACCTGGTGGTCTCCATAGTATGTCCACAGGACCACCCGAGTGAATTATTAAACTCCTCCCCGTATGTTCCGCAATTAGTTTTCGTATTCTGGAAACATTGCTTTAGTGAGGTTTAGTTCTAGCTGAGGTTGGAGAAGAACCAACCAATTAACGAGACCTTCAACTGACAACAGGAAGGGTGACCCAAAATATATTCCCAAAACGGACAATTTTCGGTAAAAGCACATTTCTAGGAGTTATACGATTGCATTATATACAGGAATCCGCTGGTGGTTTGGGAATATAATTTTTGGATGGCTGAGGGTGTCTGGGAGCTGCTGAGCGGATCTCACACATAATAATGCCCCCCCCCCGTTGGCTCGTTATTGGAGCCACGCTGGACACTTAAACTCTCATCCTCATGAGTAAATACGGTATTTCAGGGCTCGACAAATACCGGGCGCCAGGTCGCCATGGCGACTCAGAATTTTGTCCTGGCGCCTAGGTGTTTGTCAGCCTGTGATCGCGGGGGGCGCTTCTGCTGCTGCTGTCTGCCCAGGAGTCTGGGCAGACAGCACAGCCACTCAGAGCCCGCCCCCCGAGCCTGAGATCCCTCCCACGGAGTGATTCTGTAGGCTGAAACCGCGATTGCAGGAAAAGCTGCAATCGCGTTTTCAGCTGCCACAGGCAGCTTCAGGAAAGGGGGTTCAGTGTTGATTGGGTCCCCACACAAGTGTGGGGACCTGACCCAACACCCCCCTGCTGCCTGATCGCTCCATGAGAGCGGCAGTTCAGCGTTAACCCCTTCAATGCCGCGATCATTTAGGGGTTAATTCCTGTTTTGTAAGGGGCTCTGCTGCTGGTGGTCTGCCTGGAAGCCCAGACAGACCAGCAACAGCAAAAACGAGCCCCCCACAAGCCCTTTGATGATTCCTGTAGGCATGGAAGCCTACAGCAGTCATCAAAGACTCCCCTCCCTGCAATGGATCTATAGACCAGCAATTGCGTCCCAGCTGCCAGAGGCAGCTTCAGGGACAGGGGAGAGGGTTCTTTGGTCTCCACATGAGTGGAGAGTATGCTGTGAGTTTAGTAAGTGGGCTGATGATCAGATCCATCCTGACCAACTGTTAGTTTAAGAAAAGTTTAAGTTTAAGAAAAAATCCTGGCTCCTAACTTTTTTAGCTGGCGCCGAGATTCACAACAAATTTGTCAAGCCCTGCGGTATTTATAGCGAGCCCTGCCTCGTCGTAGCACCGGCAAGTCTGACTTCAGAACCCGCTCTGTTACATCATCACCAGTGAATTACCCACCAGAACACAGCCCCACAGGGATCATCCACCCTCCGATTCTAATATTATCTTGACTGAGGTAGCACCAATGCGTCACCCTCTTTTACCCCCCCCCCAAAAAAATGAATACACAAACACAAAGTAAATAATATACCATCAACTATGGAAAAATAAGGCCACGGTGCAGTCCGCTTTACGCCTTCCACACCGTGACACAGGTATAAATAACTTTATTCATAGTAAAATGAACTTTATTTGTAAACACTATATAAACATAATATATAATATAGCGATGCACGTGCCGCACCACCCGACTTACTTGTGACACGTGCAAGCCTTAAATCTAACAATTGTAACCCAAATCTCAAGGCTACAAATCATAACCCTAAATTGTAAACAACGACTGAAAAGTACCGACCCGGCTGGCACAGGCGCAAAACCGTAAAAACCACAGAGAGCACCGGCGTCCCCTGCACGGCAGCAATTGTCACGGCTAGGATTCACCAAGGCACAAGCCCAAGGAGTGTCCTGCACTTAGGCCAAGGGCCTGTGCACCACGGGTCAAACCACAACCCCCCCGAGCATAACTCAGCAGATTTTTCTGCAAAACAGGAAAACGGAAGGGGGGAAGAGGGCTGCCTGACGTCCCCTCAGTCATGCGCCCCTCTTGCTCCATGCTGTCACCTGGGGCTTTCTGTAATATAACCCCCCAGCGCTGTATACAGTAATATAACCCCAGCGCTGTATACAGTAATATAACCCCCAGCACTGTATACAGTAATATAACCCCCCAGCGCTGTAGGAGTAATAAAACCCCCAGCGTAGTATACAGTAATATAACCCCCCAGCACTGTATACAGTAATATAACCCCCCCCAGCGCTGTATACAGTAATATAACCCCCAGCGCTGAATACAGTAAAATAACCCCCCAGGACTGTATATACAGTAATATAACCCCCCCAGCACTGTATACAGTAATATAACCCCCCAGCACGGTATACAGTAATATAACCCCCCAGCACGGTATACAGTAATATAACCCCCAGCGCTGTATACAGTAATATAACCCCCAGCACTGTATACAGTAATATAACCCACAACACGGCCATCAATCCCGCAAATAATATGTCACCCGCGTGAAATAATGTTTGGCGGATCCGT
This sequence comes from Sceloporus occidentalis, assembly GCA_023333645.1. Taxonomy (NCBI): domain Eukaryota; kingdom Metazoa; phylum Chordata; class Lepidosauria; order Squamata; family Phrynosomatidae; genus Sceloporus; species Sceloporus occidentalis. Next base: position 280,567 of record JALMGF010000308.1, on the reverse strand, counting down.
GCGACGGATTCCGGGGGAGAATTAACGCCTCCGGCTACTGATTCCTTCTCTGTATTATAACGTGATATAATATATATTATTTTTATATATAGCACCATCAGATACCGTAGCACTGTACAAAGGGTAGACAGGACATAACAAGTAGTATATAACATAACAAAATGATTCACAGAAACAACAGGTGAAGAGCTTACAATCTAGAGGGAGTCGGGGTGTATATATATGATGTAATATAATACTCCGCTAAAATTCAACAGAAAACAGCAGGTCTGGCTCCAAAGGGTTAAACCTCCTGTCGTTTTTTAAAGGGGATCGATTGCCTTCATGGCTCTTAGAAGAATTATAATTAATAATTTATTAAATCTACTTAGAACTTGCACTTTGTTTTTCAATCCATGTGGCTGTTTAGGAGATCGTGGGTTCATATCATGGAAGCTGAGATCTGCGGCACTCACTCACGCTACCACATACACACTCACGCTACCACTGACTGTTGTAGCCTCGATTTTCCGGGCTAGGCTTAACCCCCCATTAACCCCAATAATGACCCCGCACACCACAGAATATGGATAAGAAAAGGCCACAGACGATTTTATTTATTAGAGTCATTGTCACGCCAAAACCTGAAACAATAAACATCGGTGCGTTAACAAGGACAACGACTCAAACACCAACATGTAAATATATACAATAAACACAATAAACACACCAAGCCTGCCAAGTAATCCGGGTACCAGAACCAAATACCACTTAAGGAAGGGACCCGGATGCCCCCACCCTGACCTGAGGTTCCCAGCACTGACAGCCAAGAACCCCCCACCAGATGTTACCAACCATTCACTTACCACCACATTAACCCCCTGGATACCGGGCAAGCTGCCTGTTACAGGGTCACCATCCCCAAGGCTGTTTGAGGGCTGAGGAATCACCAGTCAGTCCCTCATACGGAGCTCCTGCTATCCACGGATCAGCCAGACCACCATTCACAGTAAAACAAGAACTTTATTTACAAACACACAGAACTTTATATATAATCTCAATTCAATGAGCACCGAAGCCAACCCCCAATCCCATCACTCACATCCCATCACAAATCCCATCAGTATACAGGGGATGTCTCAGGTGAGGGGATTAAGGGATACAATGGTTTCCCCCACCTGTGTTACCCCCCGTGTAGTGCGGGGGCCGGCGGGGCAGACAGGGCTGTGTTGGCTGATTAAGAGCCCCAGCCGGGTTACCTGATTGTCTCTTTGAAGGCCAGAGCTGCAGCCACATTCATTCTCTGGGCCGGTTACACAATAATACACAATATAAAATATTACCGGGTTACGGTATACAGAACCGGACACAAAAGTGCTCTGTGACCCGGCTACACTTCACACGAACATATGAGCCGGCTAGCCCGGCCCTGTCACACTGCCGCACCACAGACTGTGACAAACACCACAAACCCAAAACCAGAATACAAATAGAAAGGGAGGGAGGGTGGGACTCGCAACCAGGTAAGCTGACCACAAGAATGGTTCCTGAGCCCAGGAAAACAGCCACTTATATAATCTACCCCCAACTCCACCCCCAAATTTCCCGCCAAAAAGCCTACCCCTCCTCCGCACAACAGTCAGGGCTCACTATAGCCCATGCTGGCCCCCCCGTGGCCATCAATACACACTCTAACACATTTATGCACTAGCACACATTAACACACTCTTTCTACCACATACTTACACACACACTCGCTCTCTCCCTAGCTCCCTTACTTTCTCACTTTTATTCCCTCCTTCACCCCTTTACTCGAATACCTTGTAAGCAGCCTCTCGTTTATTGTGAGATTGTTGCATTCCGGCCTCCTTAAGTGGGCCGAGTCCAAGTCAGACTGGTCCTTTGTGAAGAATTTTGGTCTGAGCCAGAGGCAATCCCCCCGGGGCAGCCCTCCCCTGTATACTGACCGCCCTCCCCTGTATACTGACCGCCCTCCCCTGTATACTGACCGCCCGTCAGGAGGAGCGCTGGCTCTGTGAACACATGAAGTCTGTGAAATACGCTTTTATCGCAACAACAAACCTCGGCAGGACTCGTTCGCGATTCAGTCTGTTATAGATATTATTCGGAGAAAATTGAGTTCATTTTTAATTCGCCCCAATTAGTGAATTAATTCGCTCCGAAAATTAACATTGATTTTATTTAAGAGTTTTATCTGCCTAATTAGAGAGGGAAATTCTAATTTAATCCCAAATAAAAGGTTTGGATAAAAAGACTTTTTCTGCTATAGGATTTATAAAATAATTACTAACGAGAGGAGCCGGCGAGGAAATTTATTAATAAACGGCTGGAAATGGAGAAATTCTTCTGAGGGATAATTGGAAACCTCAGCGGGCTTCGGGGCAAGTGTTATAACGGACTTAAGCCTTCATCAGGGTTTGGTCTCATTTAAGTACCTATCCCATGCATTTTTAAATCCCCTCACTGTATTACCCTCTACCACTTCTGCTGGGAGGCTGTTCAGCTTATCTACCCCCTCTCAGTAAAGTAAACCTCCCTTCCATTCCCTCTCAGTCTCTGATTCTCTAGTGTTGGATTCCGGTCTCTCGTTGTAACTTTTCTCCTCCTTTAAAATAAACTTCCCTCCCGTCCTTCATTAACCCTTTTGTTTTTAGTTATGTTTTTTTGTTGTTTACTTTACTGACAGAGTAGCAGATCAGTGGAACAGCCTCCCAGCAGAAGTGGCAGAGGCTAATATGGTGGAACAATTTTTATAGGCTTTTATATTCCTTGATGGTTGTCGGCATCCGGAGGCCTCACCTGTAAACACTATTTGCCATATTTTGAAAGGACCGAACGCCTCGGTTGTCTAAAAAAAAAAATGCTGGGTAACTGCGGTTGCCATGGTTACTGGAGTAGTCTCACATGATACTCCACTCGGAGGAGGCATCAAGTTTAACCTCCAGGGCACTTAATATTCAGCTGCTCATCTTTGGTGCGAGAAACATCAGAAAAAAAACAACCTGCAAAAAAAAAAAAGTTGAGTTTGTGCAGTGGAGCCGGCGGCCGCTCCGTTAACCCCTTCAGGTCTCCTCGATACAGAATTTCACACTTTCATTTTTTTCTTGTAATTTCCAACTATTTGCTGACTCATAAAACCGGCTAAAAGAAAATGAAACATTAAAAATTCAGAGACATAAATATTTATATTTTCTGCTGCATTAAACGCAATCCGCGACAAGAGCCTCCGGGGGGAGATTTTTTTGTTTGTTTGTTTTTGCTTTAAAAATTCTTAATTTTATCAACTTTTTAATTGATATCCGGCTGTTTTATTAAAGGGAACGTCACGGGGACAGAAGGAACGCAGACGGACTCCTAACTTAAGAAGTACTTGGGAATTTATGGCACCTGTTACACGAATTAAACATTTTTATCATAAAAGTAAAAAGCAAATCGCCCTCCAATCCTTTTCTTCCTCGCATTAAATTAAAAATTATTGTTTTAAAAATATTCCTCAGTTTCCTTTTTTACCCCAGTTGTAGTTTCTGTCCCATAATATAAAGTTTTCAGGCAGCTGCATATCAGCCATTTGTATGATTCTCGCTCTGTTATCTGATCCCCGATCTACTAAACACTGCGACTCCTTATCATACTGCCTGTGGGGGGCAATAGAATGCCTCAGTCTTAATCACCCAACCGGACTCTCTGACTAATGACAGTCTATGGAGGAACGGACTTCGTTAGCATCGCCATAAAGCATCAGCTCAGTGAGCCGGGAAAGTCACCCATAATATCACATGACTCCAGGTCTGCAGATAAAGGGAGTTTATTGGGACAAAACAAGATAAAAGCAGGTTTTTGTTACCAACCGACTTTACTGTATACAGCGCTGGGGGGTTATATTACTGTATACAGCGCTGGGGGTTATATTACTGTATACAGCGCTGGGGGTTATATTACTGTATACAGCGCTGGGGGGTTATATTACTGTATACAGCGCTGGGGGTTATATTACTGTATACAGCGCTGGGGGTTATATTACTGTATACAGCGCTGGGGGGTATATTACTGTATACAGCGCTGGGGGGTTATATGACTGTATACAGCGCTGGGGGGTTATATTACTGTATACAGCGCTGGGGGTTATATTACTGTATACAGCGCTGGGGGTTATATTACTGTATACAGCGCTGGGGGGTTATATTACTGTATACAGCGCTGGGGGTTATATTACTGTATACAGCGCTGGGGGTTATATTACTGTATACAGCGCTGGGGGTTATATTACTGTATACAGCGCTGGGGGGTTATATTACTGTACAGCGCTGGGGGGGTATATTACTGTATACAGCGCTGGGGGGTTATATGACTGTATACAGCGCTGGGGGGTTATATGACTGTATACAGCGCTGGGGGTTATATTACTGTATACAGCGCTGGGGTTATATTACTGTATACAGCGCTGGGGGTTATATTACTGTATACAGCACTGGGGGATATATTACTGTATACAGCGCTGGGGGTTATATTACTGTATACAGCGCTGGGGGTTATATTACTGTATACAGCGCTGGGGGATATATTACTGTATACAGCGCTGGGGGGGTTATATTACTGTATACAGCGCTGGGGGTTATATTACTGTATACAGCGCTGGGGGGGTTATATTACTGTATACAGCGCTGGGGGGGTTATATTACTGTATACAGCGCTGGGGGGTTATATTACTGTATACAGCGCTGGGGGTTATATTACTGTATACAGAGCTGGGGGGGTTATATTACTGTATACAGCGCTGGGGGGTTATATTACTGTATACAGCGCTGGGGGGTTATATTACTGTATACAGCGCTGGGGGTTATATTACTGTATACAGCGCTGGGGTTATATTACTGTATACAGCGCTGGGGGTTATATTACTGTATACAGCACTGGGGGATATATTACTGTATACAGCGCTGGGGGTTATATTACTGTATACAGCGCTGGGGGTTATATTACTGTATACAGCGCTGGGGGATATATTACTGTATACAGCGCTGGGGGGTTATATTACTGTATACAGCGCTGGGGGTTATATTACTGTATACAGCGCTGGGGGGTTATATTACTGTATACAGCGCTGGGGGGTTATATTACTGTATACAGCGCTGGGGGTTATATTACTGTATACAGCGCTGGGGGGGTTATATTACTGTATACAGCGCTGGGGGGTTATATTACTGTATACAGCGCTGGGGGGTTATATTACTGTATACAGTGCTGGCGGTGTCACCGCAGACTGCAATGCTCTTTTTTTTTACATTCTATATATATTTATCTACCTTGATTCATTCTGAAGAGCACCAGTAACCAGATTTGTCTCAACTGACATCTATTTTAATAATAAGATTAATTACTCGTTAATTAGTGAGATGATTGAGTCCTGACCCGTCACCGGCCCCCGAGGACGGAGCTGATGACCTGTGATATATACCGTCTGGTTCAGGCTTATTAATCATGAAATGAATTTAAAGAACACAAGAAGTGCATTTACAAATCAATACCGTGTTAGCGAGTTTTTAGCTCGTTCTGTGATTGCTGCCATAAATCTAAACTTTTGATATTTTCTCCAACGCCGGATACGAGAAACGCGAAACGAGTCGGCTTCAGATATTGTGCAAATTACGAAAGAAAGTATATGTTTTAAAGAAGCAACAAATAAAACAAAATGCAACAAAACTTGTTCCATAGAAACCCAGACCCCGCCGGCAGATCGGCCCCATCCGGCCCCCCATGCCCGTTTCTCCTCAAACCTTAATCAGTCGTCGCTCTCATCTTAGACTCCGTATGTCTATCCCATGCATGTTTAATACCCTCACTGTATTACCCTCTACCACCTCTGCTGGGAGGCTGTTTCACCCTCTGGGTAAAGTAAACGTCCTTCCTCTCACCCTCAAGTTTTAGGTTACGGCGTCTTGTTCTTACATTATTGGTGACATCAGGAGCCGGGTGACTCACAGTCATGTTTAGTGGAATTACCAGGACCAATGATGTCGGATTCTGTACTTAAGTACACTTCCTGTTTTCAGCAGAGGCAGCCGGGGGCGGAGTTACAGGACACAGAAGTCTCATTTTCTAACCCAGATTACTAAAGAACGCCTGCACCGATCTGCATGCCGTAAACTGCATTGGAGTCCATGAAAAATGGGCTCCAACATGCACTAAAATGGTTTTGGGGATTAGATCTATTTAGCTTTTCTGTGCATTACAAACAACATCATTTCAGCTGCCCGGAGTAATAACCTACAAAATGTTTATTTTATTTGACATTCAGCACCGAATCCAATCTCTGTCTCCGCATTTCAGAATAAATATATATATTTTCGCTGTAATTTATTTCAGGTAATTAGTGGACACGCTCACTATGGATGAGTTCATTTCTTAATAATATCAGCCGCGCGAATGTTATCTGAAAACCATCTTTTGCAAACAAATCAGTAAAAAACATTAAAATATCACCCGGCGCGCTCCAATCCCCCCTCCCCCGGCAGAAAACCACATAATGAAAAATCAAATTGATTTTCGCTGTTATATCATTAAAAAATAAATTGATGTTGCCGTAAAACTTTAAGCCGCGATCGATCTTTGCACCTTCAAAAAAAAAAAAAAAAAAAAGTCTTTTAAACGCGAGGAACGAGCCGATGAAATGCGGGGGGGGATCCGGAATACGGCTGCTGCGCTAATCGCTCGGAAGAAACGGAGGCGTCCTTAGCGCCAAAGATGAATTTAATACAAATGTTTATTTTTAATCGTTACTATGTAGCAAAAATTATGAAGAAAGAAACAATCGTTTTTAATTTAGACGTAAAAAGTAACATTTCGTTGATTTTTTTTTGTCCGCAGTTTGCAGAATGGATATTATACGTTACTGGGGAGACGGTTACTGTTAGCAGACCTAGATATCTCCGGCACGTGGCTGTCCGTGGGGTCGAGTGAACAAAATGTCAAGAAATGTGGAAAAAAAAAATAGATATTATTGGGGTGTTTACTAAGGAAAGTTGGCTTTGAAGTTTGGAATCGAGAAAACAAACATTGAAAATTAAGCTTTTTCATTTTGAACGGAATGCGGGAGGAAGTCTCTTAATCTGGACAGGAAGTGCCGCCGAGGCTCAGAGTTCTAGGTTACGTCATGTTTCCGCCAAGAGGGTTCTAGACTCGGTTCCACCAGAAATCCTGTTTTTCTCTGTTCTGATTGGTGTTGCTGAGGTTTATGGGGGTGTTTTTTGTGCTGGGTTTGTATGATAACCTGGAGGACGATGTTCAGAAGAGAGCATCTAACCTCTAACCTGCTAACCAGTGTCAGGATGATCCTTCTACCCCCCCCCCATGATGCAGAGACAGCGCTGAGGGTATTAGAGTTACTTGGCTTCATAAGACTGACCAGGAAGTGATGGAGTCGCCTAAACCGTCCGATCCCAACAAATCCTACAACAGAAGCCTCCGCGATGATTCTCGTTATTATGTAAAACTCAGAAATGGTTCCTACGATTCCCTATCGATTAACGTTTTCATTCATTCGGGTCGTCTGAAGCCGGGCGGCGGAATTATTCTGGGTATAAATGATGTAAAGAGCCGACAGTCTCCTGGGAAGGATCATTTTGGAATCCTAAATCTTTGCTGCGAAACACACATTCTTTGCCCAAAAGGCTCCAGTTGTCGGCTCATCATGTTGTTTGTGGGGCCCCCGCCGCGCAGGACCGAGGCTCGGTTTCCTTCAGTGATTTCGAGGCAGACAGACCGCGGGGCGTATTTGCAGACCCGTCAGGCTGTTCTCAGCGCGAGACCTTCGTTTTCGGCAGTCTGCAGCCTTCGCAAACCTCTGGAGACAAAACAGGCTTCAGACGCGTCCCGGCAACAGAGAAACCTGCCATCCATAGCTCCTCCAGCCTCAGATCTGTGATGGCGTTTTTAACCCCGGGGCAATAATCACCGCGCGATGAGCTGTCAGGAGGCTGAATGGACAAAGCTGCAGGCAGGATAGACGAGCGGCCACGAGGGAAGAAAGTCATCGGCTCACGTGGAACAGAACGCCGCCAGGAACAAGACGTCCAGATCTATAAACCTCCTACCCTGGAATGCCCTCCCCGCCGTATCCAACTCTTCTGCCCTCCTGCCACTCTTCTGCCCTGCTGTATCCAACTGCCCTCCTGCCACCTACCTCTGGCTCACCTGGTGGAAGGCAAATGTTAGTTACCTAAAAGGAAAAATGGTATGACCACAGTAGTAGTAGCTACTGACCAGCATGTACCAGCAACATTTACTTTGCAATAACCGGGGTGGTAAAGATTAGCAACAACTACCCCGGGCTACAATTCCTTTGGTGTTTAGCCATGAAAGGCTGATCCGCGTATGATAGGAACTGCAGCTGACATTTTATTATTTGCAGTTATTACATTTCTCATGATGTCATTCGATTTGCCACGCCATTTGTTGCGTACTCACATTCTCATGATGCGTTACATAAGAGACTGGCTGAGAGTCATGGGAAACGTAGTCTTAACAGCTGGAGCATTAAATAGCCCTAGCTGCAATACGCTACGATAATAAACTACCCTGTGTCTGCAGCCTGCAAACAGCGTCTCTGCCCAGGTGGGGAATCTGTGTCTGTGAAGGAGCAGCTGAGTGAAGGGGAGGGAAGAAGACTAAACCACTCTGACAGCAGGGGGTGTACAGAATTAAATAAAAGCAGTTCTGCTGCACTCCCCTGACTACCAGGTGCTTCTTTCCTGCTCTCTATTGCTAGTTAACCTCCAGTAACTCTACTGTTCCCCCTCTCCTGCTGCTGCTGCTCTAGTGTCCTCATTGAATTTCCAGAGGGAGAACAACTACCCCCCTGGACGCCCGTGCCAATAAATAATTGTAATGGCAAAGCGAAATGCCCCAAAATCCAGTATAAGTTCTGCTTATCGCGTTACAATGTCACATGCATCCAAAAGTCTTACAAAGGAACCGAAAACCATTCAGACGTTTTTTGTTTAGTTTCTGCCAAACAATTAATTCCATTAATTTTTGGACACAAATCAGGGCCGTTTTACACTCGGAAACAATATTAGTTGTGATTCACCCTGTTTTTTTACTCTCACACTCGCTCTCAGGCTCTCCCTCAAAGTTTCCCTACCCTCCCTGTCTTCGCACCACACCGCTTCTCATCTTCCTTCTGCGCAGGACTGGACGGGTGCGGGGCTAAATATATATAAATATGGATATTGAATGAGGTGGAGAGACAAATAATGGTGTCCGCTCCTTGACACTTTGACCCCCCCACTCTAATGGGTGGGGGTTAGGGGTAAGGATGGCATCTATACCTCTCAAGGTTACTTTTCACCTATTTACCTTCGCATCGCTGGATAAGAGAGGAGGGACGGGGTGGGGTCCATGCCGCCCATATTTTTCTAAATTTTTAACCCTCTCCTATCTCACTGAGCAAGGGATGTGGGGGTGAAGATGGTATATGTGGGCTCTATAGCCCCCTGACCTTGATTTATCAACCCCACTCACTGCACACTAAACCCCCCTTGGATAATAGACGTCGTGGTGACCCATGTTATTATTTTTTTATTACAAGTTGATGACTTATTTCAATGTCTTAATATATGAATATTACGATCGGGTTCACACATTTTCTGAGTATCAGGTGAGGACCTGCAAGGTTTCATTTAGCTCACATGCCCTTGCCCCAAACTCTCAAAATGTAAAGTTGCAGGCGTTCGCATGTATTTGAATATACGACTTCTACATACTTTTTTTTGCAGTTGTTGGCACAGGGGGGCATCTATCTTCAGCCGAGTCTCCTGGTTAGCAGACCTAGAAGTGTGTGATTCGCTAATCATTAGTCTGAGAGACGTCGTCTGGGTTTGATTGCCTGGTTGACCTGGCGTGACCCGGTTGGAAGTCGTCTTGCTGATCATCATTAAGTTATTCATAGCGGCCGCGGATATTATCTCGTACTTTGTGTGAATTACAGACGCTATGAAAACCATGTCAGCCCTGATCACACAGAGGAACTGCCTGAGTCTGATCATTTTTGCCCCAGTCTCTAGAGTCGGATTCTGGGCTGATCTGCAGCCGACTAATTAAAATATGTCGGAGCCTCCCAGTTGGTGCTTATCTCCCTGATATATCACAGGTGACTCCATTCAGAATATCTTTACCTCCTGGTATTAGTGAGTCTGCAATAGGATCTGAGTGATGGACTATTAAAGGGTTAATATTTTGGGAGTCTCGGGGTGAAACGCTTTTGAAATTGAACATACACCCCCCATCTAAAGACTCAAACCTTAGTCGTTGGTCTCGTCTTAGATTCAGGAGCCGTATGTCTATCCCATGCATGTTTAAAGTCCCCTCACTGTATTACCCTCTACCACTTCTGCTGGGAGGCTGCTCCACTTATCTACCACCCTCTCATGCCGGATATTAATTTGTCCCCCTCTTCCACCTTCGTATTGATGAATGCGTTCGTTAAACACATTGTATTTTAGTTTCAATCAGAAGCCGACAAAGACATTTCAAAGCAGACTAAACACTGAACAGGCAGGTTAAAGAACTCGTCTTGTTTTTTATCGGCTATAACGCAGCAATAACACATCACGCGGACACCTCCATTCAATGATCTGCCCGATAAATTACCCAAATTTCCCCCAAGGACAGTCACAGCGCTGCGGTCGTCTCTGGGCCCGCGCCTGGCTTTGTCTTTCTGCGGTAACTTATTTGTTGAAGGTCAGCCGGTTCCTTTGTTTGCGGTTCCTGAGAGAATCCGCAGGGTCGCCAGCCCTTTTTAACTTTTTTTTGCCCTCTTTTTTTCAAAGCAAATACAACACTCGGCGGCTATAAATACGAGATAACAAAGAGGGATCTTGTAAGCATTAAACTTGAATAAACCCATTATCGCAAAATGTAAAGCGGAGAGCGGGAGTGGGGAGAGGGGAGGGGAGAGCGGAGAGTGGGGAGCCGGTTTGAACTATGTTGGAAATTGGTTTATTTACCGTACGGTATGTGAAGCAGGCGTTAGGCTCGACACTTATGTTCTACTTAATGTCCCCATTAACACGTCTGCAAGGACGGCGTAACAGCCGAGGCGCGTGTAGGAGAGACAGCAGCTTCTTTAACACCCTCGGTGCGCTGCGGAGCCGCCCGCGGCAGATTAACGACAATGAGCGGGTTTCATTAAGATACATCGTATCCCTTTCCGTGTGGATGGAAGACACCCATAGGGCAGAAACAACTGCCCGGATACAAGCTTTACAGGCAGAGGCAAAAGGAACAACTTTCATGCCGAGCGATTTGTATTCTGACATTTTCCTCCATTAATGGGTCACCGCTAGAAAAAAAATGTTCTGTTTTGCTTGTGTTTCCGTAGTGTATCTAAAGATGCACATGGCTCCCTGGCTGATTCCTTGCTGTGCTCCTTTCATGTGCCTTTTCTACAATCCCTTTGGATAAATGACATGACTGGATACTGTGCACTGAGTGTGTTGGTTGCTATAGCACATGGCCTCATGGATGGGTAAATGTTTCCAGTCCTCCTCTGGCAGCCAGGGGTAATAAGGCAGCTTGGGGGAAATGCATAGGAGAGGAGTGAATCTGGTTTTTCTCTGAACCTGTGGGTTTTACTTCATCAAGAGTGTGTAATATAAGAGTCATATACAGTATCCCCGGGTGTTATATACAGGTGCAGATATGGGGGTTCATAAGGGAGCTATGACATTAGGAAACAACAATGCGAGACAAATAATAACCAAGCTGACATTCCTATAAAATATTAGATATGTTTTTAGAAATTGAAATGTTCTCCTATGCGTAACCTTGCATTTATCAATGTTTAACCAGATCTACAGAAGAATCCTAAACTAAAAGGGACCAATAGGGAAGGGGGTCATGACTGCTGGCCCATCTCAGGGCTGCAGTCAGGGTCTCTTTTCATTGGTGGGTAGCGGTAACATTGTTGCAGCTATAAGGGGTTAGATTGGGGGTAAGAGGTGAATCTTACCTCTTTCCCCTTTGGCACCTACGGGGCTAGGACTCTTGGCTTGTTGGGGTAAATACCTGCCTGTTGGGCTTAGTGCTTAGCAGCTGGCAGGTGGTTTTAGGATTGGTTGTGTGTTTTACCGCTGGCCTGGGGAATGTTTATTCTAATAAAGCTGTGGCCAAAAGCCCTACCCCACTAATGTGTCCTGTTTCTTCATTTGGGGGAAGGTGGGGGGTTAAACTTGGTATTGGGTATCTTTTAGCCCTTGGGCTATGGGTTAAGCAGTCATGATATTTCCCTTCTGTTATTATTGTCATTTATATTTATATTTCTCAGTAATAGTTCTTTCATGCAAATTGCCCTCTGTTTCCCATGATCCCTCAGTGCCGACGGCATGGAGATCCTTCCTGCAGCCCAAGCAGGAAGTTGTAAGCTGCTTCCTGTTCTTTCCCGCGTCAGCCCAAGCAGGAAGTTGTAAGCTGCTTCCTGTTCTCTCCCTGCGTCAGCCCAAGCAGGAAGTTGTAAGTCGCTTCCTGTTCTCTCCCTGCGTCAGCCCAAGCAGGAAGTTGTAAGCCGCTTCCTGTTCTTTCCCTGCGTCAGTCCAAGCAGGAAGTTGTAAGCCGCTTCCTGTTCTCTCCCTGCGTTTTTTTTAGCGGATGGGCCATGAGCCTCTAGCGCTAGAGATTGTTTCCAGACGCGCAGGTCCCTCTGTAACGCTATTATCACAGATATCTCAGGGCGACAGGCGACTTATACCCTGTGACGGGGCAGCAAGATGGCAGCTCCCACGTACGGCACAACAGGAGATTTTATATAAATATATAACAAATATTTTGCATTAACATGAAACTAAAATGTGGCCGTTTCCTCTAACCCGTAGGAACTGTAGGAACAAATATTATCAATTATGTGTGAAATTATATTCCTCCTGATAAACACAAAAACGTATAATTTCATCTGTTAACCAATAAATTTAATATCCGTTTCCGTGACTCAAACGCATTCGCGCTTCTGATATTATAGGTTTCTGTATGATAAAAGAATTGCCCGTTGTTTTTATATTCCGCGCATGTTCTGAGTCTGTGCAGGTCCCCGGCTCCAGCCTTCTAGCTCTGGGCACAAAAAAGGAAAAACTTGAAAATAGAAAATAAATAAATAAATATATTTCTTTTTTTGCTTTGTTTTGTTTTCCCCAAAAAATCATCTAAAAAAACCTTTTTTTTTTTATATCAGAAACAAAAAAAAATATTGTTTTTCTACATATCTGTTTGATCCTTTTGTTCTTTTCATTCTTTCATGAGTTACTCTTACAGCGACACGAATGAATTAAACATGTTTTGTGGGTGCGCTGCGCATGTCCGCTGGCGTTCCCGGGGCGATGAGGACTCGCAAGATATATATATATTCATTATATGAAAAAACAGCCTTATTTGGCAGCTAATTGGTCGGAATATTAAAGGCGGGCGGCTCTCTCCTCCGATTCGCGGTTACCCCGAGAAACGACGGAGGATTCCGCGCAGGAATCACTGAGCTTTGATTCTCAGGCAGCTCTGAAGGAATATCCGAGGCGCGATCCCCTCCGGTACAGAGAACGTCCTACCAAAGACGTCGGGGCTCCACTTCAAGGGCGACCACAAAGAATACACAGTTACCCCCCGGCGCCGCTGGAATCCGGACCCAGCCAATCAATACACGGGTCTTCGGATCACGGATTCCAGAGTCAATCCTAAAGTCAGACCTCAATCAGTCGCTGGTCTCGGAGCCGTACGTCTATCCCATGCATCTTTAATCCCCTCCCTGTATTACCCTCTACCGCCTCTGTTGGGAGGCTGTTCCACTTATCTACCTCCCTCTCAGTAAAGAAAGGAGGCCTATTTCAGATTTTGTGAAAAATCTAATAAAACGAATTAGTTGATACATTTTAACCTTTTTAACACTTTTTTATTCGGCAGGGCAGCTGAGCCGCCGGCAGGTGACGGATAATATTTAGATACATTGTACGTTCCAGATGCTCTCAGGATCGTTATATCGGTAAGTATCCCAGCGGTGATGAACATGTCCACGCCGCCATGCTTTCCTTATTTCACCCCGGAGTGTCTGATTCCGTTTTATTTTCGTCTGGATTTCTCGCGGTCTTCGTAAGCCAGATGGAGACCATTTCAGAAATTACCGACAAACAACATTCAGATATTAGGGGATGGATCGGAGCCAGGGCACGACACGCTCAACGGCTAACTGCTCCGCGCGCCGCGTATTCTGCAGGAATGTTAAAGGGACAATCGCTGGATTGCAAACATGTTGGGGGGGGAAAATCAGTGAATTTCCCCCCCCAAAAAACCTCCATATAAGAGCCGGAAATGTCACGTTTCTGATCGACAGACAAAAGTGAGACGACGCAGATAAACTCTTAATAGATAAAATGTTATTCACTCCAATCCAATATCCCAGCTAAAGAGTCCCGCGTGCTCCTCAGCATCAGCAAGAACAAGAGGTCATGACCTAAAGTTAGAGGGTCAGAGGCTGAGATGGAATGAAAGGAAGTTTGAATTTACAGAGAGGGTGGTAGATAAGTGGAACAGTCTCCCAGCAGAGGTGTTAGAGGGTAATACAGCGAGGGGATTAAACATGCATGGATAGACATACGGCTCCTGAATCTAAGACGAGACCAACGAGTCGTTACAGCAAGAGAAACGGCGACTAGACGGGGGCCGGATGGGGCCGATCTGCTAGCAGGTTCTATCAGGCTTTAATGTTGGGAGTCGGACCCCGTGCTCTGGGCCTTTTGTTTTTTTGGCAAATCTTTTGTTTCCTTCATCAAAACCCGTCGGCTTTCCTCCGGTGCGTTGGGGTCTCTTCCTCCGGTGCGTTGGGGTCTCTTCCGGCCGGCTCCGTATCCAGCAGTCTCCTTTATTTTCTTCTCGCTTCTCTCATCATCGTCTGTTCGGATTCTGGACGCCTTCAGCCGGCTTCTCGCTTAATCAAAAATCTAATTTAAAACCCCCATTCCGTTCACCCCCTCGTCACTAAAACCCCCGCCGCGCGCCCCCCTCCTCCTCCTCCTCGCATCATCTCCACAGAATAAAAGTGTCAAATACATCGTTTTCTGGAGGGTTACCCCTCGGCCCCCCGACCGGAGCTAAGAAATCATTAAACGGCCAAATAATATTTATGTCTTTTTTTCGGCTCGTTAATTTCTAGCGTCAAAAACTTTATTCCTTCGGCAAATGGGAAAAAAAAAGTCAAACCCCAGACTTTCCTCCTGATTTATTTCTCCTTTAATTTTATTTTTCCGAGCTCCAGGTACCAGGGGTGCAGAGAGCGTTTAACAAGCAGATAGAATTCCTCCTCCATTATGCATAATCATCGCAAGCTCCGGAACCTTGAGATATTACGGAATACATCACAGACACATTGAAGCTATTAGAAAAAAGAAAAAAAAAAAAAAAAGGTTTTATTACCGGTAAATTATTAAAGAAATAGTCCGCCGATCCGCCGTCCGCTTTTCACAGGCGTTTCGTGTCATTTAGCGGGAAGTTCTAGGAAACGAGATCCTACGTGTAATACGGGGAAAAGAACATTGATTTCTGGATTGTAGGAAAAGAAACAAAATAGAGGTAAGATGAGGATATCGGGGTAATTACCTCGGCAATGTGGTTCTCTGTGGGATTAAGTTGGATCTGTTTCTTATTTTTTTCCCCAAATTCCTTCTTTTTTTTTTCTTCAGAAAATGTTTGAATATTTTTTTCCCAAACAGCTCCAGCTTTATACACCCAAAAAAATAGAATAATGGGGTTGACATAAAAATAAGGAATATTAGAAATCGACGTTTACTGTGGGAGAACTTCCAGGTTTACGGATCCGCGCAAAGGCTCCTCCCTTTTAGTGGAAGCTGATTGGCTCCCACCGCTCTGTATTTAAGTTGCAACGCTTTGTCGTCATGGAATGCTTTATTTCCTGTAAAGACAAAAAAAAGGACAAACGGTTTGGTTTTTTGGCAAGGTCTTTTTTGGGCCAAAAAAGCCGAATTAGAAATATGTAATAAAAGTACCGGGGGGGGAGGGGGGGTAGTCCAGCTAATTCCGGTCTTTCGTGGGTAAACCTGTCACAAGGTTGGGAAAGCGGACTGTACAGGGATCTGGAACCCGCGGGGATAACTTATTTATCACGCACGGTTTGGCCGGAAGGACTTTGTCTCAGGAAGAAAATCTACAGCTTAATATTTTTGGTTCCTGCAGGTATTTTCCTCGAGTTATTTCGGTATCTCGCCTGCCGCTGTCACAGACAGACGTATGGACGTATTTCACATCGCTTTGGGGTAGGAATAACTCAAATGTATTTTAACCGTTCTTTGCACTTCCCAGAATGCCATAAATAAGCTTAAACCACTGATTTTTTGCTATTTTTGAACTCTGTTTTGTAACGTTTGTAACCAGATGGTATAAAATATGTTACCTTATTCATTATGGTTTACAAGGCTGATTATGCTATAGAAAGTCATGGAATACGGTTTTTAACGGAGGACTCCCAGTTTTTTTTTTTTTGTTTCTGGCATCAGATTACAAATACGTTTTCAAAAATTATCTTTTTTTACCCCAGTTGTAGTTTTTTGCCCCGTAATATAAAGTTTTCAGGCAGCTGCATATCAGCCGTTTGTATGATTCTCACTCTGTTATCTGATCCCCGATCTACTAAACACCCCGACTCCTTATCATACTGCCTGTGGGGAACAATAGAATGGCTCAGTCTTAATCACACCGTCAGAAACTCTGACTAATGAAAGTCTATGAAGGAACGGACTTCATTAGCATCGCCATAAAGCATCAGCTCAGTGTGGTAATGGAGCAGAAAAGATCACCCTTGTAAACGGGGTCGCTCAATTGAACCCGTGATTTTTGCAGATCACCAAAGCAACGGTATCAGCGGTCTTCTTCTGACGCCCCCCAGAGCTGGATACGTCCTCCTCACTCTGACATACTGGAAGATACATGGACGATAATGGGAAATATCACAAAACTCTCAGCACAGAAAGGATAATTAACTCCGTGTAGACAGAGCGAAAGGTGCGGAGATCTGCTTAATGCTGCAGGACAGAGAAACCCTCGGAGATTTATGACATCATTCGGATGAATCTGAACTGCCGGCCTCGACATCTCGCGAAGAGAGAAACAATCATATATATAAACCTCAAAGTCCCTGCCACTCCTCCCATATCCTGTTGCTGATTGGTTCAGGCAGTCTCTGTACGGCTGAGGGTGGGAACTGATCAGATAACGCTAGCTCTGCCACAGGCTGCCTCCAGCCCCTGCTTCTATAAGATGAGCTGTTAAGGCTATAGGTTGCATTATTTTTATAATACGTTTTATTAGATTTCAACCAATTACGGTATCTTAGTAAATTAATTAAGTTGCGGCGGCGACATTTCCCCTTTAAACGCGTGAGATACGCGCGGAGCTCTTTACTCGCAGGGGAATATTTATATGGAAGTGGAAAATTTGTTGCAATAACCTGTAATATAGATGAAGAATATTAATTGCTTCCGTAATCAAGACGGGCTCTCGAAAACGTTCTCGCTGGAAGCTGAATCCTGCTCTTATGTGTAATTATGTATCTGAAGCCATATCCTCTTAAGCCTGCCGGAAAACGTGATTTTCCACAAATGAAATGAAATGACCCCATTGTTTGAGTTAAAGCCCCAACCCCGGGCCTCTTATCGCACTCGCTCACAGCTGACATTAATGCCGGAGACAAGAGGCACTCGGCTCGCTCCTCCAACTATTTGCTATCTCATTTTCCTTTAATAAGTCGAGCGCTACAAGGAAAATGCAAACTTTTTTTAAACACAGCTTTTTTTCTGGCTTTTTAATATCTTGATACCTTGTTGTATATGTGGAATGATTTATTATTGATGCAAAACACCTAAAAAGTAAGTGACAGTAAGTAAGTAAGTGATAAAGTTTAACAGTTGAAACATAACTTTTGCCATGAAGGTGGTCAACAAGAGAAAAAGCCTCCCAGCAGAAGTGGCAGAGGGAATATAAACATGACTTCATATTTTGTGAGTAATAGGCGAGGGCATGCGAGGTCAATGTGACCTTGCATGCCCTCATCTATAGTGTCCAAAATTGTCACAGACTGGGTCCAAACAGATGACTGAAAGGACCCAGCGCGCCTGAAAATTGTATGCAGGAGTCACAGTGCAGTAGTGGCGTTTGGACAGGGCCTGGTTGCAGGGCGACCGCACTCACCTGGGTTTTGAGCACCTAGGGTTGTGCAGCCAAACACCAGCGCCCTGATATAGCAGTCCAGAATGAAGTGAAGTGATATCCTGCAGGCACCCTGGAGCAGGCATGAAGCATATCACTAGAATCACGTGCAGGATGCTGCAGGCTGGGAGTATGGAAGTTAAGCAAAGGATATAGCAGAAACATAACAAGCAAGGGACAGGGAGACCAGGCACGAAACATAACCAGACAAGACATACATGTTACAGGGCACTACAGTGAACCAGACAAGGAATAAACATTACTAGACAAGATATGCATGATACAGGGCACAACAAAGGACAGGGAACAGGGCAAGGAACACAGGGGAAGGAGTGAGGCGCCAGGATCCTCGGACGCTTCTCCTTTAAGCAAGGATAGGACATTTTAACTAGGACATGGGGAGAGGAGAGAGGAACCAGAATCCTCAGATGATACAAGGAAGAAGGGCAAAGGTACATAAGAGACAGACAAACATGAATACAGGAACTAGCCTAGGACTATGAGATAACAATTGGAGATTCCGTCACATGATATGGCCATAGTATGCTTAGCCCACCACTACACCAAAGTACTCCAATGACGGTGGGTCCTAACGCTAATCCCTGCTGACAGAGGTACGAAACAAACCAAACATGTAAACCAAACACAGAGCACTGAGACATACCTTAGACTGCAGACTGAGACAAACAGAACACACAGGTGGGGCGCACCTAATAAAGGAAGCAGAGCTGAAGCAAAGAGCTGAAGCAGAAGCAAGGAATGGAAGATCAGAACAGAGCAACAGGAAATCCAGGAATGGATCGAAGCAAAACAGGGAAACTGAAACAAGACAGATATGCAGCTCCGCAGCCTGGGAAGAACGTGACAAAAATTCACCTCCACACACACATGCACTAAATGTATTTAAAAAAAAGAAATAATTAAAAAACTAAACAGAAGTAGGGGAAATTGGTATTTCCTTCTTATTTTGGAACATGAGCAAACGTTTTCATGGTACTAGAGCTGACTTAGATGGTGCGGGATTGAGCCCAATGTTTCCACGTGGGAGATGAGTAGAAGCCAGAGTCAAAACTAGTAAGAACGCGCCTTGCCTTCCATCTTTAAGGCTCAGCTCATGAGCAAATGTGACAAGACGAGGTCTACCTTGCCCCCAACTTATGACCCACCAACCACGGCTGGTTGACCTTTCGACAAAGAATGAATCATAATTATCCCAATAGTGAATGGCTGGACTACGGTAATCCATTCAGTCCTAGACATTTAAAAAAGGGCCCAAGCTGCAAAAATATAACACATTTTGCTCCTATGATTCCTCCTGAAATCCCACTCGAAATGCCAAAGAAAGTGTGACATTAGAAACGTATAAATAGGCTTCATGTGGCTCCTGGGTCCGATTCCTTCTTTATATATTTTTTTTTACCATAAATATGTCAGCTCAATTAAACCCAAACCGGTATCTTTTCTCCTTAATTTCGTACTCATTATAAGGCCGTCTCTTCTTCTCCTTACAGTTGTTTAGTACGTTGAAGACTTTAGCGAGGTGCGTGGTTTGGGGGCGCTCATAACCCAGACGCGTCTTCATAAAACCATCACCTTCTGCTAATTAGTGCCGAGCCAGAACCCTTCTCCCCGGCGTCTCGTCGGCATTTGACAACCAGACAGCTTGCAGTTCTTTCTACCAACCTGCGGAACATGCACTTCCCTTCGTTAATTAACTCAGCGGACCGCTAATTTTTATAGTATGTTTACAAATGACCCAAGACCCATCACGTGGCGCTTTATTTCATGCGCTAATAACGAGATAACGTCACGGTCCAGGAGTAAATCGTGAACAACAGAGCTCCGTGCTCAGATCTCCTACGATGAAGATATTCTTCCACTACCCAGAAAGTTCAAAGACAAACAATCCAGAAATAATATCACGAAATCAAACACTCATCAGATTGCCCTAAATTAAAAAAAAGGAGGGGATGATTTAGTTTTAATGACAGGAAATAAGGAGAAAAGCAACAATGTTACAACATATAAAGGTGGGAGCAGAGATCAGATCACCATAGCAACTAACGACACTACTAATTGGACCATTGCTGATAAGACCACTTATCATACTAACAAGAAACCGGAAACAATTGTATTAGCCCAAGCAAAAATGGTTGAACTATGTAAATTTCAGTGTTTGGGGTAAATATCAGCCCCGTCTTTTCTAGTTCAAAGCCCTCGTTCGGGTTCCTCTGTCCTTGTGAAATTCTGAGAATTAGACGCCATCGTCCCATCTCCTTATCCCTGAAAGCCTAGAAGATTCCCTGCCTTTACTCCGTTCCAGGACCAAGTGGTTCTTGTAGAATCAAAGAGGAAGGAGCTGAGATTTACCCCAAACATAAAACTTTTTCTACATCGGGCCAACAATGGGTATCAATTTCGACTAACGTCCCCAACTTTTATTTCCTTGTGCTAATATAACTCATTTCTGGTCTTATCAATATGGCAACCGATGAATGGTCCAATTAGCAGAGTCATTCTATTAGTTGCTATGGTGATGAGAGCTCTGTTCCCACCTCTTTATATGTTGTAACATTGTTGCTTTTTTCCCGTTTCCTCTCTATTTCGTTTCATTAAAACATCTCCTTATTTGCCGCGCGTCCTTTATAACTTAGGGCAGTCCGCTGCTCTGCGGCGACTTCTTGTTTTTCCGTGGTATTATTTCGGGATCGCACGAAGCTCCAGCTTTTTGCACTTTCTGGGCGTTTGGAAGATATTTCATCTTGCGAGATCTGAAGGCGAATCCGCGCTCCTTTGTTTGCAGCTGAATGGAATTTCACATTCAACATTAAATTAAAGGCAAAATATGGCATTCCCATTTCACCCGGTTTGAAAGCAAATATCCAACAGAAAGAGAAGTGGCTGAGCTCGGCTTCTCAATGGGTGTAAAGAATAATGAGAGCGGCCGCGTACCGGCACCCGCTATACACGCCGCGTAAACCGAGCGACTTTACAGCTTATTACCCAAAAGAGATTTCCACCCAAAAGAGAAATCTTACTAAAACTCTTAACAAATCAAACGCCTTTTGTATTACTGTTATCTTGCCTGTTTTTTTTTTAGTTAGTTTAATCAGGATTTAACCCCTACTTCACCAGCTTTGCATTTGTTAACGTCCGATATGTAAACGGCGTGTTTGAGTCCGGGAATGCGCAGCCAAAATAAGAACAAATAAGAAGAATATGCCAAATAAGAACAGTTTGAGGAAATGAAAGGGTTAAGAATAAGGCTGTGCAAAATTCCCGGATCAAATTAAGCAAATGAAACCAGAACCCGCCGGCAGATCGGCCCCCTGTCGGCCCCCATCTAGTCGCTGTTTCTCCTGCTGTAACGACTCAAACCTTAATCAGTTGTTGGTCTGGTCTTAGATTCAGGAGCCGTATGTCTATCCCATGCGTGTTTAATACCCTCACTGTATTACCCTCTACCACCTCTGCTGGGAGGCTGTAGCTTCTCTGAAGAAGAGTGTTTTGAGGTTTTTCTTCAATATTGAGAGGGAGGGTGAAAGCTGGTAGTTGGGGGGAAGTAGCTTCTTGGGGTATGGGGCAGATGGGGCAGCACGAGGGAGTCCTTCACCAGCAGCGAGTTAGCAGATCTATAATATTTAATGACAGTCGATGAGGACTCGGTGATCGGATTCATCCCCATCTCCTCCATATCCGCATCACGGAGCCACGGGCCACTTTTCGCCTTACTCCCTGATATATTCACTCCAAAGCTCGATACAAAGTTACTTGCAACAACCTTCAAGGTTACTTGTGGATTTTTCATGGCATCCCCCTAAAGGGTTAATCTGCAAAAGGCGGCGAACAAACTTTCCCAACAAAATCCTAAAATGGTTTTCCACCGGGTGGTAAAGTCCTAACATCACTGATTACGGGAATGGCTGTTCCACGTCTCAGTATGTGGCACCAGACTCTGTATCTACAGAATCACCCAGCGGGGTATATAGTCTGAGACAGCAAGAGGACAAATAACTAACCTCTCGCTCCCAGGAAATTTCATATGTTTTATATGTTTTATTTCAAAAAATTACACAGTTCTAATGTCTAAATTTATAAATGTAAAATAATCAAATCTAAAAATTAATACTGTGCCTATAATAAATAATATAATAAAATATGAAAAATAATATAATAAAAAATTCATCCTATAATAATATAAAAGAATATAATAAAATAATAAATAATATAAAAAATAAAATATGAAATCTAAGTAATATAATACATAATAATATACCATAATATAATATAAAATAATAAACTAATAAATAATATAAAAAATAAAATATGAAATCTAAATAAAATAATACATAATAATATACCATAATATGATAAATAATAATAATATAAAATAATATAATAAAATAATAAGTAATATAATAAAAGATAGTAATACAAAGAATATAATAAAATATAGTAATAAAAAAATAATATAATAAAGACATATGCTGTAGCTATAATAACCAGAAAGCACAATGAGATCGAGTACCGCTCCGGCGCCGTACATTTACTGACAAGATGAACATTATTGTGTCAAAAACAGAACGATCGCTTCATTGAGAGAAACCTGGTTGCATTAAAATGAAGGATATTAACTTTATAAGCAGAGACATTTTCCCAGATGCTGATACCCCCAGAGGCATTCTAATCTGCAAAAGAACACCATCAGAGATGAAATGAAATTCCCCGAATAAGCCCGGGGTGGGCAGAAACTTGTATGGTTTCCAAATGTTTAGATTAGTGAATTAAGTAAAACAGCGGAATTTTTTTTTTACACATTCTTTAATTGTCTTTTTCCTGTGGGCTAAAACTGCCTACCCCTCACCCGCTGTACGGGGGTAATAGGGATTAACTCATTGTTTTAATGCGTGGTGGTTACCCCGTTCTGTGAATAGTTAGGGAATGGAGGATAGAGGGTTAATGTTTATAAAGTTATATATATATTTATTTTATTTTTTCATCATTTTAGCAAAGCTCTGCATTCGTCCGGCACAGGCTGATGAAGTCCTTGTTGTTTTGTTGCAATTGGTCGGTTCTGCAAGTCAGGACACTGAGCTAGAATCGTAGAGCGGTGGCTGGTTCTAGAGCGCAGAACCTCGAGCTAAAACCATTATGAAACTGTTTTTTCTAGAACACTCAGGTAGAATCATAATGAAGCGGTTGGTTCTAGAACGCTGAGCTAGAATTGTAACAAAAGGTTGGCTTTTAGAACGCAGAACACTGAGCTAGAATCAGAATGAAGTGTTTGGTTCCAGACCGCACAACACTGAGCTAGAATCGTAACTAAGTGGCTGCTTCTGGAATAAAGAACATTTTTCTGGGATCAGAAGTTACAGGTAAGTTGATATTTTTCTCACGGACTGCTTTTACTTTTTACTCGTGGGTTTTATGTCTGAATATTTTGTGCTGCGCGCACATAGTATTTTAAGGGATAACCACACGTTCTAGGTGTCCCATTTATTTATACACATTATCTGAAGTCGAAGCAGAGCGTGGATATTTTTTTCGCAGGTAATGTGCCGGTCGAAATGTTTTTTACATGACTCTCCCTTCGGTCTCCGCAAGCAGAAATCTCTGCCCCGTGGATCGAGCCGCCGCCGCCGTAATGAGATACTTTTCATGCAGCCGCATTGAGCTCCCCGCGGCTGAAGAGCAAATAGCCTGTAATAATAAACACAATTCCCTCCCGGCGGGTCTGACGCTTAACCTCGGCAAAAGTCAATATCAGCTTATTACAGAGCTCAGAGGCAGAGGAGTAACTCGCAACGCGAACGCGACCCACCTGAGCCAATCGTTATCCCCGAGAAACCAACGCGGGCTTTGCAGGCGGCTTCCTATTAACATTCTTATTAAGCAATTTATACGTAATCCCCTAACTCTGCGGGGAATGACACGGCATGGCATCCATACAGCCCTCAGACACTAAACCAGACCCGTCTTTATAATGCTTATCATGTATAGAGCAGAAACCCAGACCCCGCCGGCACATCGGCCCCATCCGGCCCCCGTCTAGTCGCCCGTCTCTCCTGCTGTAAAGACTCAAACCTTAATCAGTCGTGGGTCTCGTTGGCCTTTAGCGAACTTGCAAATTAGCGCCACTAAATGACGCAGGACTCACAGCACGAGCCGCTAACAAGACGGAGCCTGATTGGCTTAGCTCAGAATGCCCCCCCCCGTTAACCTTCGCTGCGATTCCGGTGCCGGCAATGTTTTCTCCTTTCTTCAATCGCTGTGGCTTTGCCACCGATAACCCAAAACCCTCAACCCTCATAAACATTCTTAAATATGGTGTCCTGGCTGAGCACCATAAGAGTAGTAGTCCGCAGCACATACCGAGGCAAATACCGAGCTCACCCTGTCCCCTGTGCTTCCCGACTCTGCATATTCCATTATTCCCTACCAATTACCTTTTTGTGAAAATAAATGACTAGATCTGATCGTCACGAATCTCTTTGAAATTATTGAATCCGAACGACTTCGCCGTTTTTATCCCCATCGGAGCTTTTCATTGACTCGGCGCGTTCTGCGGTTATTAGAAAGTTCATTCTTTCTATAGAACGTCGCCGTGTAACCGGCGCGTAGCAACCCCCCCCCCCCCGCCCTCCCCGTCCCGTAAGGAATGGTTACTTTGAAACAATTGCTTTCGTATGAGTCTCCGACGCGTATCCGGGGGGCTCATGCTCGCGGTTCCCATTCATTGTATATTCAGCCGCCTCGGAGTTACACCGAGATACGATTGTTTCATTTCACTCTATTCTCCGGCGCTAATCGCAGAGGACGTCCGTTTGGTGAATAGCGGGGGGGAAAAAGACGAATTCATCCTTTTGTATTTTTTATACAAAAAAATTCTGAATCTTTTAGGAGTCAGAGAAAGGGAATTAAAAGATATATAGTTTGTTAACCCCTTCGGTTATTCGAGTTACAGTGAAGACTCTTTCCTGTTATAGAAGAAAACATTAACACTTTAATGGCGGGATCACGACGGGTCCAATCAGATCTCATCTTAAACCTTTTATGGATTCTTCTCGTATTCAAAGAATGTTCCTGTTTTCAGACTAAAATCTTCCGTCTCGTATGATTCTCGCTTTGTTATCTGATCCCCAATCTACTAAACCCCCCAACTCCTTATCATACTGCCTGTGGGCTTGGTCTTAATCACCCAGAGGGACCTCCTTTTTTGGTGTATTTTCCTCAGCGAGCTGGCCCTGTATAATGTATTGATAAATCAGCGAGCCAGCCCCCTGTATAATGTATAGATAAATCAGTGATCCAGCCCCTGTATAATGTATAGATAAATCAGTGACCCACCCCCCTGTATAATGTATAGTTAAATCAGTGACCCGCCCCCCTGTTTAATGTATAGATAAATCAGTGACCGGCCCCCTGTATAATGTATAGCTAAATCAGTGACCGGCCCCTGTATAATGTATAGATAAATCAGTGACCGGCCCCTGTATAATGTATAGATAAATCAGTGACCGGCCCCCTGTATAATGTATAGATAAATCAGTGACCGGCCCCCTGTATAATGTATAGCTAAATCAGTGACTGGCCCCTGTATAATGTATAGTTACATCAGTGGTCGGCCCTTATGGACTTATACAATTATTGATTGATGTATATAGCTCCACCATATTTTGCAGCGCTGTACAAGAGTGGGACGTATATCAGGTCCAGGGAATGATGGATAATCCAAAGGCGAGTCAAGCAAAAAACACACAGAGCATGCGCGACCCAATAAGCAAAAACAACGTTTCAGCCAAAAGGTTTTCATCAGGACCAGAAGATAATAAAGACCTGTAAATGTTTTCTTTTGGGGTTTTTTGCTTATTGGGGTGCGCATGGTCTGTATTATTAGACACATGCAAATGGGACAAAAATGAATTGGACAAAATTTGGGGGCTTTATACATTTGGGAATGAAATTCTTGTCCGACAGTGACATCCTCTAATCAGGGGAGAGGACGTCATCGCGCACTCCTCCACTCCTCCATTTTTGCGGAACTTCACAGGGAGGTCGTGATGGTGGGGAAGCGGATGAAGAACAAGAAGAGGAAGAAGATGCTATAGAAGCGTTAGAGAGAGCGAATGAGAGTGTGAGAGAGAGAGAGCGGATGAGAGTGAGAGAGAGAGCAATTGAGAGTGTGAGAGAGAGAGAACGACTGAGAGTGAGAGAGCGAATGAGAGTGTGAGAGAGAATGAATGAGAGTGTGAGAACGAGAACGAATTTTGCCTCGTTTTCAGAGATTTCGGATGCACGCGTCTAGTCGGTGCGTTCTTTGCTTGACTCGTGACGGGATCGTTGATAGGATCATTCCCCGGACCTCAAGCGCTCCCTACTCTTGTACAGCGCTGCGGAATAGGATGGCGCCATATCAATCCTTCATGAAATCATCATGTATGTTTATTTGGACTCCGCGGAGTCTCCCAAGCTGGTATCGGTTTCGCGGCAGACCCTGCTAGACGATCGCCGCTCGGTTAGGATAGCGGCAGAGCGCCCGCGTCCCTGGCGCTCCTCCGGAAACGTCCGCCGTGATGTTGGCGCCTCGCAGATCGCGTTCCCCGCGCATGCTGCTCTGTATATATTTATTCGATTGTTAATGAGAAATTCCTCAGCTGTCATCTCGAGGCTCCGAGATCTCGCCCCCCGGCTATAAATCCAAATGTAATTACGCAACAAACGTGATTCTGTGAACAGGGGCAATAAATCACGGAGCGCTGGGAGATCTGATCGCTCCGCCGACCCCCCCCCCTCACGGGAAACGAGATGCCCCCCCCACTGCCGGGACCCAGGAAAATGGATTTTTAAATTCTCTCCTTTTTTCTTAAATTGCAGCGCGCGAGCAGCCTGTGATTGGCAGGACATTTCCATTGCCTGGCTTATTTTAAACTCCTGCCAACTGGACTGAATTTTCATGAAGTCCCTACATTTTTGTCAACAAAAAAATTGTATTTCATGTTTTAAAAAATACGAAACACTAAATGCTGTCTACTAAAGCTGCTGAATTTAACAGCATTAGAGACTTTTTTCCCGGTCCTGCTGAACGCCCCGAACCCTTCCCGGGAATAAGGTATTCCCACAAGTGTGAAATTTTGCCTCATTCTTTATTTTTCGGGGAATGCTTAATTGTCACGTGACACAAACTCCGGCACTGAAAAAATAAAGATTTTAAAAGATTTGTTTTTTTTGTGATTAACCCTTCAGAGCAAATAATAAAATGACACCTGCAGGGCTTTATTCGCTTAATGTTGCTAAGTTACTATGTCACGAGCTCCACGCCAATCTTTGTATGGAACCCAGCTTGGCACCCAGGGCCGACGTGTCACGCCTGAGACCGCAACCAAACAAGCCAACAATTCAGTATCTCCCTGCTGGGGACGGGTGATTTAATCAATTCCATTTACAGATAGCTGCCAACTGTCCTGAATTTGCTGAAGCAGTCTTGACAACCAGGCTAATGTCACAGATTGCTCAAGAAACGCCATCTATTGGAATTGGTGGCAACACAACATGCAAAGCATGTCCATATTAAACTAATTTAAAGTAACGGCGCCCTGCACGGCCGGGGGGGAGGGGCATATAAAGGGATTTGGTGAATGCAAACATTTGCCATTAAAATACAGGTGAGAAAATATATTTCATAAAAATAAAAACTAAGCTGTGATGCCTCTAGCCACTTCTTACAAAAGGGGGTGGTAGATAAGTGGAACAGTCTCCCAGCAGAAGTGGTAGAGGGTAATACAGTGAGGGGATTAAACATGCATGGGATAGACATACGGCTCCTGAATCTAAGACGAGATCAACGACTGATTAAGGTTTGAGTCGTTACAGCAGGAGGAACGGGCGACTAGACGGGGGCCGGATGGGGCCGACCTGCTGGCAGGTTCTATGTGTACAATAAACTTTTTAATGATTGTTTCCTTGTTGAGCTCCTCACTGTGAGAGGAAAAAGGGATAAAATAAATTAATACATTTATTTCTTATGATAATTTGCTTAAATAGTTTTTTTTTTTTTTAAAGATTCCTTTTTTTTATACTTTTAAGCATTTTCCCCCGAATATAATAACCTCATGTTTTAGATGAATCTAATCTGCTTTTCAAAGCGTTGCCGATCTAAAAATATCCTTTTTTTTTAATTAAAAAAAAAGCATATTTGGCACAAAAAAAATTCAAAGAATTAATTACTACGGGCAATTTGATTTTATTGTCTGATATCCGCATTTTCTCATTATTTCGGGTAATAATAACCGGTCTCACTTCAATCACCCCAAACGCAGCGAACCTGCGCGGGTGACCAGCCAATTCCAAGAGTTCTATTTTAAAAGGAACCGGATTGATTAAAAATATTTCTAATTGCACTTTTCTAATTACTGAGAAGCAATTACTATTCGCCGTTGAGGATGAAACAAGCGCTTCTCTCGCAATTTGTTTTGCTCAAAACAACGCGATCAGAGTCCCAATTATTCATGTAGTTGTAAGGGATATTGTAACCAACAATGTATCCTTGTATTGTAAACTTGAAATAAAACACCATACTCGAATTGGAATAAACAGGCCGTGTACTTTTATTTAGCTTATAACAAACATCACCACTTTAAAGAAACTCTTGGCCCAAACCCAGAGTCTCACCTCCAATAACTTAAACCATAAATATATATATACACATATATAACCAAGCCATCCGCCCTAGAAGCCAGACGGCATACACCATTACACCAGTCCATCCCTAAGAAGGGACAACTTTTACCCTGATAAAAGCACACGACAGATATATAAAATAAAGCATCATAATATTCATAACAGGGAGGGGGGGATGGGAGCTTTTCAAGAAGAAGTTCCATCTTCGCCCGCGGCTCTCCTGCACCGCCGAAATACCAGCCTTACAGGTAAGTATTCACAGCTTAGCAGTTCGCCTTGTGGCATGACTGCTAGCGCTCCCACAGCTCCTATTTATAGCGCGAATTCGCGCCTTTTTGCGCAGCGCGAGGCGTCTCGCGGGGCACCAAAGGTGCCCGCGAGGCAAAGGCGACGAATCACTAAGCGGCACGCGCACATCCCGCAAATTCTAAGTTATATAACCCAGGCTATTTTTTTTTTTTTTTTAAACTTCTGACCTGAACTTTTGACCCTGCCTATTAAATCAATAGCTGACCTCTAGATGAACCCAACCTCCTATCCCCACAACTACATGCCGCCCCGCGCTATTTAGGCGGCAGGGCTCTTCATGTAGTTGTAAGGGATATTGTAACCAACAATGTATCCTTGTATTGTAAACTTGAAATAAAACACCATACTCGAATTGGAATAAACAGGCCGTGTACTTTTATTTAGCTTATAACAAACATCACCACTTTAAAGAAACTCTTGGCCCAAACCCAGAGTCTCACCTCCAATAACTTAAACCATAAATATATATATACACATATATAACCAAGCCATCCGCCCTAGAAGCCAGACGGCATACACCATTACACCAGTCCATCCACCAGCCACAAATGGATAATTACATTTGTGGCCCTACCCCATAAAAGACACGGCCTGTTCCACCATACTTTGCAAATTAACATTAAAAATATCACACCCTATCTCAGATAGGTGCACACCATCCCCTCTGTATAACCCCGAACAACCTCCTTCCAATTCCATATGCCTAAAACTGATAAAACCTTCCATCAACATAAACTTTTCCATAGACCTGTTCAATTTCCTCCTCACTCTCTCCAAAGCTTTAAACTCAGGTCTAGAAGTCCAGATTAATCTGGGAATAATTTCAGACCAGACCAATACTGTATCCTTAAAAACACGTCTAACATTCAAAATTAACTCTTTAAACAGCAACAGCAATTCAACTGATTTCGTTTTCCCCAAATCATTCCCCCCACAGTGTATAACTATAACATCTGGTAACGGCAACATATTAACATAATCCAATAATATAGCTTCCATTTGACAAATATTCAAACCCCTTATACCAATCCAAAATAACTGAACTTTTTTACTATCAAAGCCCAGATTTTCCCCGTAGCTCCTCCGTGCCGCTCTGTTCTGGGCCCAATACACGAAGGAATGCCCGACTATCCATACTATAGCTGGATGTTGACCTGCAAGAAAACAATGTTAGCACCTTATAACAAATTAGGTCTAATATAACCCAAAAAACGATTCGACTCCCATCTCCCAATCCGCTTAATAATAGACTTGTCCAGACCCAACATTGCAGCTTCAGTCGCTGCCCCAATCCTGAATGAATGCGAGGAGTAATCATAATCACTCAAACCCAGCGCTGCAAAAGATTTTTTTAGTACACTTCGAAATTGGAAAATGGTCAATGGAGTACCTGAACTATGCACCAGCCAATTCTCTCCACCTTCCGGTCTGATGGCATTAAATAACTCCGCATTCAGCACCGGGCACATCTGGGAATCCATTCTAGATAACTCTATCCAACAACCTTTACCCAATTTATCGGTTTTAGAGGAACGTAAAAACATCCTCAACTTTTCACCACAAATTACATCCACTTTCTTTAAACCCGAACCTCCTTTCTTGTTAACCGCTACTAATTCGCTAACGCGAAACGCTCCAAAGAATGCTATTATAAAGGCCGTCCTAAACAAACGCCTCTCAAAGTCATTCCAACAAACTTTGTTTAATATGCTAACCAATTTACCCAAAATTTCAAACGAAATCGGTTTCCTAGTATCTACACATCTGTTAACCTTACCATAACCTTTTAAAACTTGCTTTATCAAAAACTCCTTAAAAGCAGATCGCTTACCCGCTAATTTAAAGAAAAAAGAAATACCTAACACATGCCTCTCTATCAAAGCCCTAGAACACCCATTATTAATTAACATCATAACAAAACCCAGCGCTAAATCCTGCCTATCATCAAACTCATCTACTCCCTTACTAGTCACAAAATTACACCAACATTTCCATGCTTTCGTATAAGCTCTCCAAGTCCCTTTAGACAAAGATTGCGAAATAAAGGAACTTATCTGGGAGAAGTTATTTCCCAAACACTGTCCGGAACAATCACCCCTTCTTCCTCCGCTTGCGGCGCCAACCGACGAAAGCTCTTGAAATCAAAACGTGAAAGGGCATCAGCCAACACATTCTTCTTCCCAGCCACATGCCTTGCCTTTAACCATATATTATAAATTAAACATAAATAAACCAAACGCCTCAAAACACTTATAACCGGCAACGACTTTGCCTTCAACGTATTAATAACCCATACCACCCCCATGTTATCGCAATTCAATAGCAACCTCTTATTCATCCATAATTCGCCCCAACATTCCAGCGCCACAACCACTGGAAATAACTCAAGCAACAACATATTCTTGGTCCAACCAGCTTTTATCCACTTATGCGGCCATCTGTCCACTGCCCACCTACCCTGCCAGTAAATACCAAATCCTGTGGCTCCTGCCGCATCTGTAAAAAACTGCCACTCATCACTACTGATAAAATCCTCCTGCCAAACCGCAGCACCATTAAATTTATCCAAAAATAAACTCCAAACGAACAAATCTTCTTTAATCTGTCTCGACACTCTCACTCTATGATAAAGCTCTTTTTTACCTGCAATCCCTCTACCAATCAGCCTTGAAAACACCCTTCCCATTGGAATTACCCTCGAAGCAAAATTTAACAACCCTAACAAAGACTGAAAACAATTAACTGTAACTTTTCTTAACCCCAAAACCAAACGAATCTTCCCTTTCAACTTCCTAATCTTATCATCCGGCAGCCTAAAAATCATTTTAACAGTATCAATTTCTATTCCCAGAAATTGCAACTTAGTTGTCGGATAAACCGTTTTCTCCGCTGCTAGCGGAACACCAAAATATTCTGAAATAACCATAAACGAACTAAGTAACTCCAAACAATCCGCACTACCTGCCTTCCCCATAAATAAAAAATCATCAAGATAATGGATAACCTGAAACAAACCAGAAACCTGAACTACCACCCATTCTAAAAATGATGAAAACGCTTCAAAATAATAACACGAAACCGCACAGCCCATAGGCAAACATTTGTCAAAATAAAACTTCCCCTCAAATTGAAAACCCAACGAACAAAAACAATCCGGGTGAATAGGTAAGAGCCTAAACGCTGCCTCTATATCCACCTTGGCCAACAGAGCCCCTCTCCCCAAAAATGTAACCAATTTCAAAGCATCCTCAAACGAAGTATAATGCACCGGATACTCAAATTTCTTTACCTCATCATTTAGCGAATTACCCTTAGGATAAGACAGATGATGAATTAGCCTAAATGCACCTGCCTCCTTTTTGGGCACCAAACCTAAAGGAGATAACCTAAAGTTAACGAATGGTGGCTCAGCAAATGGACCCTCAAACCTACCCAAACTTAACTCTTTCTGAATCTTCTCCTTAGCTACCTCCCTATTATCCTCCAAAGTCTTCAAATTCCTCACAAACACACATTTCTCACCTTCAAAAACTGGCACCTTAAAACCCTGTGAAAAACCTAGCCTCAACAACTCAGCCTTCTGCCTGCTTGGGTACCGATCTAAAAAGGGGAGCATTCTTTGCCACTTCACTGGCGTCTCCGCCTTTCTGAACCTGATCCTTTGCCTGGTTCCTTCGAAAACACCGTATTGCCGGGTGATTACCCGCACAAATTGTGCACTCATGTTTGAATTTACACGAATTGGGCCATTTACACTGCGAGTCATTAAATGCCCAACACACTCCTTTCACCCGCTGCTGGCTTAAAACATTCTGAGACCTTACAGGCGCTGCCGTTCTCTGAGGCAGCATAGTACTGATCCACGTACCCACATCCTTCATACCCCAATCTAAATTTTTGTGCACAGATAACTTTTGCCTAAACACCTCATCATAATTGAACCAGGCCAACCCGCCAAAATTCTTGTAAGCTTCTAAAACTGACTCCAAGTGATGAAACAAACCAGAACTCTTATCGCTATGTTTTTCACAATAAACACTGGCATAAATGCAGAACGCTTGCAACCAATTATTGAAAGACCTGGCCACCGGTCTACGCCTGTCATCCTCTTTATCATGCTTAGACAGAAATTCTTTCGAAGCGGGCAATAAAGACAGTATATCAACATACTCATTGCCCCAAATCTTTTCTTTTACGGTACTACTCAAATGAAAACCCAAAGCAGAAATT
Organism: Sceloporus occidentalis; assembly: GCA_023333645.1. Lineage (NCBI taxonomy): Eukaryota > Metazoa > Chordata > Lepidosauria > Squamata > Phrynosomatidae > Sceloporus > Sceloporus occidentalis. The sequence goes on along the minus strand of JALMGF010000308.1, from coordinate 247,102 downwards.
TCACATGACATAGATTCTTTCATACATGATTCATTTATAACATTCCTCTTCTGTATATTAGCCGACTTATCCCAAGCCTGAGCTGGACTAGCACCCTGCAATTCCTTTAAACAACCCACTAAAGAACCCACTAGCTCATTCAATTTATTAAAATTCCCATCAATGTACTCACCCCTGCTAGCCCCAGCTCTGCCTCTCTCCTGTTCAATCATATTCTGCACTCCTTGCTGCTGTCCAGAACCCGGTGCTGCCATCCTGCGATGCCCATAACGGTCCTGGCAGCCTCCTTCCTCTTCTTCTTTCCTCTGGAGCGTCTGCTGCTTCACCCCTATACCTCCACTACTTGGAGAACGAGGCAGGGGCCGCTTCTTACCGGGAACCGGCTTCTTACCACGGCTCCCTTGTTCTTCATCCTCTGCAGACCTCATGCATTTTCTTCTGGCAGAACGCCTCGCCGCTCCTGACGAAAATTTCGCCGCTCCGGACACTTCCCTCGGCGAACCGGCTATTTCTCTTGAGGTACCGGCCACCTCTCGCGATGTACCGGCCACCTCTCGTGACAAGCCGGCAAAATCCCGCGATGATACCGCCAAATCTCGTGATGACGCGGTCAAATCCCGCGATGATCCGGCAAAGTCCCTGAATGACTCCTCAAACGCCGACTGGACCGCCAACGGAGTTGCAGCATTCTCAAACTCCGCCTCCGTGACGATCTCCTGCTCACTCCCCGGCCAGTCTTGATTGAAGTCTTCATCCAGATGGGCGCCGATACAGCTCTGCAGCCACGCTTCTCCTCCCTTCGCCAATGCCTTCTCCCGGAGCTTTTCAAGAAGAAGTTCCATCTTCGCCCGCGGCTCTCCTGCACCGCCGAAATACCAGCCTTACAGGTAAGTATTCACAGCTTAGCAGTTCGCCTTGTGGCATGACTGCTAGCGCTCCCACAGCTCCTATTTATAGCGCGAATTCGCGCCTTTTTGCGCAGCGCGAGGCGTCTCGCGGGGCACCAAAGGTGCCCGCGAGGCAAAGGCGACGAATCACTAAGCGGCACGCGCACATCCCGCAAATTCTAAGTTATATAACCCAGGCTATTTTTTTTTTTTTTTTAAACTTCTGACCTGAACTTTTGACCCTGCCTATTAAATCAATAGCTGACCTCTAGATGAACCCAACCTCCTATCCCCACAACTACATGCCGCCCCGCGCTATTTAGGCGGCAGGGCTCTTCATTAAAATGATCGTCTTCGCCCCCCGCGCCGGTTCCGCCGCAGACAGGATTTTCAGTAACAATAGAACCGAATTTCAATATGAAATAAATAAGGGGGGGAGGGGGGGTCCCTCTGCCCTCCGGTAATTTATGGGGGAAAAAATTTATTTCAATTCTCCCTTTTATTTCATTAAAAAATAAACAATAAATGTATTGTTCTCTTAGATAAATACCTGCTTAGTTCCGAGCGCCGATGACACGGAACGTTAAGTTACGCGGTAATTATGTTTCTGTTGTTCGTTTCATTCTGGGGATAAAAAAAAACTAAAAATCCTCTGATGTCATCTGTTTTAGGTTTTTTAGTGGTGAATATAAATTATACTAAATCACCTGTGATGTCTTTATACAGGTAACTTAGAAACCCAGAATCGGCCCCATCCGGCCCCCGTCTAGTCGCCCGTTTCTCCTGCTGTAAAGACTCGAACCTTAATCACACGTGTGCAAACCCTGCATTTTTAAATTATATTTGAAGAACGCATTGGTCCCAAATAAGACACAAATGAAAGCACATGGTTCCTAATATCACTGCGGCCCCTGGCGTCATGTAACAGGCTGGGGCCAGCAGGGACAGCACCGTTATAGTTTATAAAACTGCAAAAACACCTCAAGTATGAAATGAACCATTTTCAAATGTTTTTAAACGAATCACTAAAACAAAGTTATTTAAAACACAGAAATCACTTTCACTGTAAATAACAAAACTGTAACTCTCCAGAAGTGTAAGAGGAAGTGTGTGAGCTGCGTGGATGATCGGAGAGCAAGCGAGTGTGTGTGTGTGTGTGTGTGTGTATGTGTAAGTGTAAGTGTAAGTCTATGCTGTTACAGTGTGTGGGTGGTTGTGTATGGGTGTATGTGAAAGGTGTGGGTGTGTATAGGTGTATGTATGTGTGTGTAAGTGTATGGTGCTAGAGTGTGTGTATATGTACGTGAAAGGTTTTGGAGTGGGTATGTATGTATGTATGTGTGTGTGTGTGTGTAAGTGCATGGTGTTAGAGTGTGTGTATGTATGTATGTGTGTATGTGAAAGGTGTTGCAGTGTGTGTGTGTGTGTAAGTGCATGGTGTTAGAGTGTGTGTGTGTATGTATGTATGTGTGTATGTGAAAGGTGTTGCAGTGTGTGTGTGTGTGTAAGTGCATGGTGTTAGAGTGTGTGTGTATGTATGTATGTGTGTATGTGAAAGGTGTTGCAGTGTGTGTGTGTGTGTGTAAGTGCATGGTGTTAGAGTGTGTGTATGTATGTATGTGTGTATGTGAAAGGTGTTGCAGTGTGTGTGTGTGTGTAAGTGCATGGTGTTAGAGTGTGTGTGTGTATGTATGTATGTGTGTATGTGAAAGGTGTTGCAGTGTGTGTGTGCGTGTGTGTGTGTAAGTGTAGAGCTGCCCTTGACCATCGTCATACCCTCCCACGTTGGGCCCATCCCCACCACAATCATTACCTCACAGCCACCATATTCATATCACCCACCATCATCGTCATTCCTCAACAACTTCATTTCCATCACCTATGATTATCCCTCCATATTGCAGCACACACAATTACACACACATACACACTAATCCTACACACACTAACACACACCCTCTATCACACACATCCACACTCATGCTAAGACAGACACATTTATGCTCCACACTCGTGCTAATACACAGCCCCTCATGCTAACAGACACACTAACACATCCACACTCATGGTAACACACAGTTAACAGACACACTAACACATCCACACTCATGGTAACACACAGTTAACAGACACACTTACACATCCACACTCATGGTAACACACAGTTAACAGACACACTTACACATCCACACTCATGGTAACACACAGTAACACACAGTTAACAGACACACTTACACATCCACACTCATGGTAACACACAGTAACACACAGTTAACAGACACACTAACACATCCACACTCATGGTAACACACAGTTAACAGACACACTTACACATCCACACTCATGGTAACACACAGTAACACACAGTTAACAGACACACTAACACATCCACACTCATGGTAACACACAGTTAACAGACACACTTACACATCCACACTCATGGTAACACACAGTAACACACAGTTAACAGACACACTAACACATCCACACTCATGGTAACACACAGGCCCAGACTGGCCGTCACCACCGCATCCTCACCCGCTCCAGCCCTGCTGAGATCACAATTATAAAATGTGTGTTCCCTACAGCTTTTTGCATATTAAACTATAAATTAAAGCGGGCTTGAAAATATGGCAATTTGGGTGTTTTTGGGGTAACCTGCTCTGCTGGGGGCCACTCCAGCCGCCATCACATAACAAGAAGGATCTCATGATGGCGTCGGACTATTTTCAGGTTTCCGCATGCCTTAAGCAGGATTACATACCAACCCGATAATTAATAAGCTCATTATTATTCATGCTGATGAGGCGTGCAGCCGAGATACATAATTCATGTGGAAATAAATCAATTGAGTCATTTCAGACGAATTATACTAATAGGAGGTGAGTGGTGATACATACGTATTATGCATAAAGATATATTAATGTTATCGCATGGGGGGGGGCAGTATATCCCGCGGAGCTCTGCAGCAGAACACACAGGGACTGAAACCAAACTGCCCCGGGGTACTTAATTAACAACGCAAAATAAAATGTATTAAAATGCGGGTAATTAACGCTCTAACCAAGTATGACTTTGTTCCCCTCCAACAAGGGCTCTAACGGGATGCAATAGAATGTGGGAGCGGCCTAGCATTGAGTGACAGTCATTATGGGGTTGTTTAAATTATAATATTACAGATCATGTGACTTTTTTATGCCCTATAATAACCAACTATATACCGTAACATATATATACTGTATATATATACCACTTTACAACACTGCGGAATATGATGGCGCTATATAAGCCGATGAATAATATATATTAATAGCCTAAAGGGGTGTTTGGTGCAGCCGGATGTGCATGCGCCTCACAGACGTTACCCCGATCGATGGCGTTTTGATTGTGAAAGAGATTAATCTCCGTCAGCGATTGTCTTATCTCCTCTTATCTCGCGATCGATGTACAGAGTGACGTTATGATGTATAACGCGCTCCCACACAGATGCGCCGGGAAATATCATATTTAACGGATGAGACGCTGAGATGCGTTTAGCGGCTGAGGGTCGGTCAGCGGAGGCTTCACTTTTGTTACATTGTAGCGTTTGATGGATTTGCAGAAACCTGTAGAATCTGTTTCAATGTTACTGTGCATTAACAGGGCTGTCAGACTCCAGCTGCAGTGTTTAATGATTTTATTAACAGATCTTCTTAAAACATACTGTATAAACTTCAACTCCAACTTCTACTCAGTGCACATGTGTCTCATCCCCTTAACTACATCCTGGTTAACTGCAGTGCAACACATATTAAACTTCCCCACTTCCCCCCTTTGGTTCCATAGATATTGATACATCTTTTCCCTTTTGGGAAAGTTGATCTCTTTATAGTTCCATTCCAGAAGGAATATGAATTCCTCTCTTCCGGTGGTGCTGAGCATTAGTCTACATAGTCATTTAGATATGTTGGTTTTCGGATAGATCTCCCACTTTTAGTTTGGTTGTTTCTAGATTCCTGTGGTTGTTCAGGCATGATTCTGTTGTCACCCTGTAGCACATCTGTGTCTGATATCTCAATGTTTGTTTCTTCTCGAACTTCTGCTGGGCTATTTTCCAATGACGGCAGATTTGTATTCTCGAAGTGACATTCTTCTAGGATGCTAATTTGAGGCATGTAGCGTCCAGTACCTCTTAGATGCCTCCTATTTCTTCTCAGAACTTGTCCTGACTCCGTCACCACTTCATATGACCTGATTCCTACAGGGGCTCGTAGGCATGCTTTACGCCACTCTTTTCCTTGGTTTGTTGGAGGCTGTACCCACACATGTTCACCAACATTTAGAGGCCGCAGGTCTTTGGCTCCCCTGTCGTATTGAGCAGCTTGCAATGCACGCTGATTCCTGCATAGGTTTTGGTGCCGTCCATTCATCACTTGATCCTGTCGTAAGAGACTCCCTCTCATCGGGAGTAATGATTTGGTTCTTCGACCCATCAGTCTTTGAGCAGGACTACACTCCAGGCCCTGTGTTGGCGTGTTTCGATGATCTAACAATGCTAGGTAAGGATCATTTCCGGATGACATAGCCTTTTGCAATAGTCTCTTGGCGGTCTTTACTGCAGACTCCACTTTCCCATTGCTCTGAGGATATCCTGGTGACGAGGTAACATGTTCAAAATCCCAATCTTTACTGAAGTCTTTAAACTCTGTTGCTATAAACTGGGGTCCATTATCTGAACAGTGTCTGGGATTCCATATCTGGCAAAATGGGCCTTCAATTTTCGTATTACTGTAGTAGATCTTGTGTCATGCAGATGGTCTATCTCCCACAAGTTAGAGTCATAATCCACTGATATTAAATATTCCTTTCCATTAAATGTGAACAAATCAATGCCAAGCTTTGCCCACGGTCTAGTTGGGATCTCATGAGGAATTAATGTCTCTTTCTGTTGTCTAGTATCAAATGATCGACATATGTCACATTGGTCAATATATTCTTTCAACTGTGCATTCATTCCTGGCCAGTAAACACTCTCCCTGGCTCTCCGTAGACATCCTTCCACACCGAAATGTGAAGAATGTATCCGAGACATAATATCCGCTCGAAGATCTGATGGAATAACTACTCGCTCACCTTTGAATAGAGCACCCTCCTGTACACTCAGTTCATCACGTATGTGGTAAAATGGCAATGCTTCCAGGGGTACCTGCTCCTTTGCATGAGGCCATCCCCTTAACACAATTTGCTTCACTGCTTGTAAAGACCCGTCTTTATCCGTGCTTTGTTGTATAGCGACCAGTCTCCTGTTTGAGATGGGTAGATATTGGAGAATGTTTATAGTTTCAATCTGGTGCTCCACAGAGCCCTCCATGGAACCTTCTTTTAGATAAGCTCTACTCAATGTGTCTGCCACTACCAGAGACGTCCCCGGGCAGTATCTGATACAAGCATCATACATCTGAAGCCGTAACATCATACGCTGAAGACGTCTGGGTGCTTTAAGTAAGGGTTTCTTCATAATGCTTTCAAGGCGCTTATGGTCCGATTGTACAGCTACTGTCTGCCCAAATGTGAATTGGTGGAATTTTTCCATTCCAAAGAGGATTGCTAACAGCTCCTTCTCTATCTGTGCATAACCTTGCTCTGTCTCCGTCATTGCTCTGCTTGCAAAAGCTATTGGTTGTTTACCTTGCATAAGCACTGCTCCCAGACCTTTCTCTGATGCATCACATTGGAGTTCTAATGGTTCATCTGGGTTATAAAACTTAAGTACAGGTGCACTGCTGATTTTTGATTTAATCTGCTGAAATGCCTCTTCCTGCACATCAGTCCACTCCCAAACTGCATTCTTTTGGGTTAGTTGTCGCAGTGGTTCAGCAGCACCAGAGATGTTCTCACAAAACCTTGAGAGATAGTTTACCATCCCCAAAAATCTCTGTACTCCTTTAACATCCAAAGGTCTGTGCATTTCAGTAATGGCTTTTACCTTGTTTGGGTCTGCTCGAAGTCCCTTGGCTGACAACAAGTGTCCAATATACGGCACTTCAGGTTTTCTTAACTGGAATTTTTCTGGATTTAGTTTGATGTGTTTTTCTCTACAACACTACAACTTCTACTGACATTTTGGTCAGTCTGTACCTATGCCCTATCTTTGAGCTCGGCCACTCCAATTTACCCCATCAGCCATTTTTTTTTTTTATATTAGACACCCCTTGGGTATTTGAAGTGCTTTTATTTTAACTCTTTGTTGATATTTTTGAGAAATCTTAGCACTTGCTCAAAATAATAAACTTTATTTTATTTTATTTTTTTAATACTTTTTTTTATATTTTTTTACACATTTTGCTGGTACTGGATGGTTCATCTAGTGACATCACTGCATAATTATTTTTAAATGTTAGCACATTTTTTTTTTACCATTTTTATTTTTTTTTTATTATTTTTTTAATATTTTACTAATCACATTGTGATTAGAAAGCTGGGCTCCATTGACTTGCATGGTTGAGTGCAGTACCTGTATTCAACCTGCAAGTGGAGCCAGAGTTCTCTAGAGGGTCTGGAGACCGTCTAGTGAACTCTTTCTTCTTTATTGTTTTTTTTTCCCGGGCCGCCGCCATCTTGTTGATGGCGAAGATCACCAGCAGACCGCTCTCCGGAGCGGTCACAGCCCATCCAGAGGTAAGTGTTTGGTGTCGCTGGATGCCTCCTGATCGAGGCATTCCAGCGACACCATTTAAGTTTAGGAGGCGATCAACGATCGCCTCCAAAACGCTTTTAAAACGGGCGTCCGCCGGGGGAGGGGGCCAGACATGGCCCCCGATGCCGATCTCGGCCTTGCTGAATGCCTCGACATCGAGGCATTACAGTAACGCCGTTTAAGCGAAGAAAGTGATCGTTGATCACTTTCTAAGCTTATTTAATTTTTTGACGGTTCAGGACCGTCAAAGGTCGTTAAGCGACCGTTTTTCCATGACGGTCCTGAACCGGCAAAGGTCGTTAAGGGGTTAAGTAACGACAAAGGAACCTTTCTTTTTGGAAGTCTAACAGGCTGTACAAGATCATCCACTTCCAATTTCAGTTTTCCTTCTAGACAGCCCACTCCTTGAAAAATATCTGCATACTCTTTATTGATGGCTGGCCAACCCCACCCAGCGGCATGTGGTAGGTCACCATCTTGTTCCACATTCAGGATATTTTGGTGCTGCACCGAGATCAGTCCCATTGCCTGTATAGCTCTACTTCCCAGTATAGGGTGACACACATCCGTGTCAATTACGACAAACTCGGCCTGGTACAATTTCTGATTGCATGGGTTTCTTATTTTGAGTTTACATAACCCTACTGGTTTCAGTGTGCTCTTATTGTACATCCGTAGCAACTTATCACATGGTACTATTTTGGATTTGTCTTTTACCAACCTTTCAGGTATGACATTACAGTCTGCTCCACAATCCATTTGGAATCTAACAGCCTCCTGGTTGAGTAGCATAGTAGCAAATAAAGCTGATGGAAATCTGCTTACTGTTTTCTTCAATTCACAAATCTGAAAAGCTGGTTCCAAAGTCAGACCTAGAATGTCTTCATATTGCTCTGAGTCTTCTGTCTCCTTATAAACAGCTTGTACTACTGGCATTCTGTGTTGTGTATTGGTACGGCACTGGTTAATAAAATGATTGGCTTTACCGCACCCTCTACATTGTTGTCCAAATGCTGGGCATTTCTCTTTCAGTCTCTCACGACGCTTCCCACAATATATACACTGTATCATCTTGTCTGGAGTCATTGACGTTCTGCTGCGACCCTTCCTAAGGGTGTACCTTGTTTCCATCCCGTGGACTGACACGGCACTGGCACTGGTACCCTCTAGGAGCTGCACCCTTGCTTTAGACAGCTCAGCAGCTCTACCTATTTGTACACATTTTTCCAGTGTTAAATCCACTTTTCTCAGTAGGCATTCTCTGAGTTTAGAGTCCCTTGTGCCACATGCAACCCTGTCCCTTATTAATGAGTCTCTGATATTACCAAAGTTGCAAGTAGCTGCCAGTGTACGTAGCTCTGTGGCATATGCATCTATTCCTTCCTCTTCCCTCTGATTCCGTGAAAAAAAAATTATATCTTTCCACTGTCTCATTTTGCTTTGGTTCACAATAATCATCAAATACTTTCATTAGCTGTGCTAGTGAGGGAGCTGCCACTCCAGGGAGAAGGGTGTCTTTAACCTCTCGGCCTTCGTCCCCAAGTAAGTACAGGAACAGTTTTACCTTCAGCTCCTCTGGTTTGCCAGTCATGGTGAGGTCTGTGTATAGGAGAATTTCTTCTTTCCATTTCCTCCATGCCTGAGACAGATTCCTTGCCTGAAAATCCAGCAAACCTGGTGGTTTTAGACCTTCCATATCTGCTCTTAGTATAGTGCTCAAATATCTGCTGCCACCATGTTTCAATGTTACTGTGCATTAACAGGGCTGTCAGACTCCAGCTGCAGTGTTTAATGATTTCATTAACAGATCTTCTTAAAACATACTGTATAAACTTCAACTCCAACTTCTACTCAGTGCACATGTGTCTCATCCCCTTAACTACATCCTGGTTAACTGCAGTGCAACACATATTAAACTTCCCCCCTGGAACCAAACCCTCTCTTTGGTTCCATACATATTGATACAGAATCCGGATTCGTGGATCAGCTTCCTTATTATTAGTTATTGATTTATATAGCGCCATCATAGTCCGTAGCGTGTAAAAGCGCTCAGCTTTCTTGGTGACGTTTTCCTCCCTATTATAAGACTAGGATATTTCCTAGCGAAGCAACGACCTCATATTATAATATTGCCTTATAATCGAGGTCAGACCCCCGATCCGCACCCCCATTTCTCCTATGTTGCACTTTAGCTGAATCAGCCCTTCCGCCCCTGTTATAGCCCCCCGGACACATTATATGCCGCTTGGTGCATTCAATGACATGGCCGCGAGTCCCCACCACTAACTAGCGATCTTCACGAATTCTATGATTTCTCCTGCCTATCGGTCTGTGCCCCCTTTTCACAAGTTGTGGGGAGGAACTGGTCATATAGGGGCAAATCTTAGTGGAGTACAAATCCCATGATTCCCAAGCTGCCTTAAGGTTGGCTGAGCATCATGTGCGCTTCTTCTTTTATGCGGAAGTACAGCGGGATTTGCGACAACTTCTTAAAAGGGACGCCTCGCAGAGATGAGCCACGGTGCCGCTGTTCAGCTTGGGCTCGTCCGGGATTTGAACCCGGGACCTCTCGCACCCAAAGCGAGAATCATACCCCTAGACCAACGAGCCAGACAGATAGTGAAAAGCCCGCGGCGTGAGCCCGAATGTACGAGAAGTTTAGCAGGGAAGCTAAAACGGATGTCAAGCGCAACCTCCCCGGCGGCAAGAAGGTGCCTGCAGCCGGGCACCATCAGGAGAAGCTTCCCGTTCAAACGCAATGGCTTCTTCCTTTATGGGAGTAGAAAAGGGATAGGCGGCACCATCTTAAAAGCGACGGCCAGGTTTAGCAGGGAAGCTAAAGCGGATGTCAAGCGCACAGAGAAGAGCCGTGATGACGTGTAGCGCTGTCAAGCTTGGGCTCGTCCGGGATTTGAACCCGGGACCTCTCGCACCCTAAGCGAGAATCATACCCCTAGACCAACGAGCCAGACTGCTGGCAGTGGCTCCGGGCCCAGAGTTGAGATGAAGAGAGACTTTCGCACAGGCGCTAAAGGGACGTCGAGTGCAGTCTTGGCGGCGGCGACGACGACAAAGCCACTGTCAGGGGAAACTTCCCATTGCAAAGCGACAGCATTTTCATCGAGACGGAGCAGAAAAGGTATTTTGGGGGCCTCCTCCTAGAAGAAGCTGCACGCGTTACGCAGACCGCTCAGCCCAACGGGCGGCTCTCGGGCTCGTCCGGGATTTGAACCCGGGACCTCTCGCACCCAAAGCGAGAATCATACCCCTAGACCAACAAGCCAGACAGATATGGAGCCGGTCGCGGCGTGAGCCCGAATGAGCTGAAAGTTTAGCAGGGAAGCTAAAAGAGAAGAGCCACGGCGTGATAGGTAAAGAAGTCATAAGAATAACAAACAACAATTTGGACAGAAATAAAGTGAGGAAAGTCCTTCCCAAAGGAGCTTACAATCTACATTAACGCTTTGAAAACGTTTAAACCAATAGAGATAATTTACAGACCGAATCCATACTGAGCTCCGCAAGAGTCCAGAACATCGTCACCTCGGGAACACTCAGGAACCGCCGGCCCGAAAGGCTAATGAGAAAGAAATCGAGGCGCTTTCCACCTTAATCAGAGGAGAACAATTAGCCTGATTTTACTTTGAAGGAAACGCCGGCGGTGATTTTACTGAGTGAGACGCGGTTCTCGAGCTGAAACGAGTCAGCGGAACGAGGATGAAAAGCTGACGTCCCAAAGGCCACCGCTAATTACACAGACAATTACGGGAGGTCTCTGACCTGGTTTGCGGTCTCGTGTTTTGAGGAAGAGCTCTGAGAAAATTCCTAACAGACGCCCGGAGATCGCAACTTTAAAGCGCCTCTCGTAGAAAACGCACTTCAATGTTCTTTAATGTTCTTTACTGTTCTTTAATGTTCTTTACTGTTCTTATATCACGATCCTCTCAGACTCCCGAATACTTATATAAAGATTAACATTTCGGGGCAGATCATCAGAAAACAACAAAAGTGAAGCCACTGAAACAGAACATTCTAAAATGCACCAAAAAATGCAACTTTCAGTATATATAGAAACCTAGACCCTGCCAGCAGGTCGGCCCCATCCGGCCCCCGTCTAGTCACCGTTTCTCCTGCTGTAACGACTCAAACCTTAATCAGTCGTTGGTCTCGTCTTAGATTCAGGAGCCGTATGTCTATCCCATGCATGTTTAATACCCTCGCTGTATTAGCCCTCTACCACCTCTGCTGGGCGGCTGCTCCACTTATCCACCACCCTTTAAAGGCAAAAAAGTAAAGTATATAGGTTCACGAATACAGGTGGTCTGGGAAACCTGATGAGCAGCCGGTCACAGAACCCACTGCACATTACCTATTAACCCCTGACCCGCATGACCCACAGGAGGTATTAGCATCATAACTTTTCTTTATCCAGAAATTTCCCGGCCTTTTCATGCTTTCTTCTAAATCCGTGAGCACGAGGCAGGGCTGATCAGCGGAGCTCATTTGCATACGAGGGCTATTACATAAGCGCCATAATGTATTCCAGGTTTTTCGGTCTCCTTGCCAACAGCCGGATCCAGCTAATGTGCATAATTATGAGATAACACAGAGAGTTTATTAATGGGGAATATTAAGGATATCTTAAGGGGGTATTTAACTTCTTCACTGCCACTTAAGGGCATGCGACTCACATGCTAATGAAGTGTTAACCAAACCATGGCTTATTAATATTTTATTATGTCTGAAAAAAAGTAATTTAAATAGCTGGATCCCCTCCTGGCGTTAAAATGATCGCAAGCACTGCGTAAATTGTAGGCGCTATATAAATAAAAGATAATAATAACAATAAAAGGGAGCTATGGCCACGCCCCAATTTAAATGCGCCACCACCGAAGCCACACCCCTTTGTTTCTGAATCACATTAACTATGAAATGGTCCTGCCGGTTATATCATCCCAAGGCTTATATTTGTATTCCATGTAGTTATATAGGTAACTTGCTATATGTCTGCATATTCCAGGGCTCCAGATTAGGGTCTTCAGCAGTCTGTATCTGCTGTTTGTTCTGTTGCTCCTGGGGTCCGTTAACCTCTCACGTCACTAGTACCTGTACCCTGCAGTCAGCTTTTTGCCTCCCGTGTTCTCTGCCTGCATCATCATATCTCCTGTACCAGAATTCCGGTGGTCTGCTCCATCTCCAGTCACTCGCTCCCTGCTCAGCTCACCCTTACTTGCCAACATCCTACCTCCTAGCTAGTGGGCAGTGCAAGGTTCGGCCTTACAAATGTATAGATCAAATATAGATCAAATAAATCAAATAGCCCCCTAGAGACCGACCCTTCCAGTAATTTAGCGATAATACAGGATCCGTTCTCCCTGTAAAGATTTATTGAAAATGTTCAAATCATTTAAAAAAACAAAGTTTTTTTCCTTCCTTTTAGTGACTTTTTGGAGCGGATTAAGCCCGGCGTGGCCGCGATAATAAGCGTCATGTCGGCGGTCTGATGAGTATTGTTTTGGGTGAGAAGCGCCGCGCTCTATTCTGATTAATATATTTGGAGCGCACGCCGGCCGCCTGAAATTGAAAATCGCTCTCGCTTTGTTTTGCGAGTGCGGGGGACGAGCAGCTCCTCTCACAAAAGAAACATTTTTTGTTAAATTTATTTTTCATAATTAAAATGATTTATGTCTTCTAATTACTTGTGTTTAATCTCCATAAAATTTGGAGAAGGATCGCGGAGCTCGCGACTTTGTTTTGTTTCCAGCGGATAAATGGGGTCGGTTTACAAGAAAAAAAAACCGCGATGAAATAAAACCAGCTCAGAGAAAACAATACAATGTAACATAAAAGGGACAATTTACATAAATCTACGGAGCGGAGTTCACATATTTATAGCGATATATATATTATAACCCCCCTTATGTGACTCCCGTGGGAGCAGCCATCTCAACTTTCCGTTCTGAGGTTACGTAGGGTTATTCCTCCCCATTAAGTTATCTCCCCTCTACTGTTAAGTCACTGATTGTTGCTGATTGGTTCAGGCAGCCTTCGTAAAGACAGGAGGAAAGGACGGGAGAGAACCTCAGAAAGCTGTAATTTTAGGTAACAGATCTGGATCATCCGTTGGGCACATTAGGCACTCTGCTCTGATTGATAATCTGGTAGCCTAGCAGCAGCCGTAGTGTACGGGATGCAGAAGCTCTGCATTGACGTGACCCCATAATACTAGACCATCAGCCGCCATCTGTAAGAAGTAGTAGAGACAGAAAACTGGTAGGGGCCCCCAAAATCAGTGCGCCTAAGGGCCCCAAAGGGTCTTTCAGCAACAATGAAAAGGATTGTGTTAAAGGGAATTTACAGTAAAATGCGGATGGGATGGATACAAATATCTCCTGTTCTATGTATCCAGACTCTCAGCATTCTAGAATTTCTCCCAATTCTCAAAACATTAAAAAGCTAAATGAATTTGCCCAAAATACGTTTAAGTCCAATAGTATACTACTGCACACTGACCAATTTCTTGCAGCCTGGTGCTTGGTAGCCCAGCTGAGTAACATAGAAAATGACACAGGTAGTTACCAGCACTCAGGTCTTCTTTTTAAATAATGCAATGATGCTACCTGATGTGTGTCCTGATGAAAGTCATTAAAGACTGAAACGTTGACAGTAACGTAGCATCAAAAAAAGAAGACCTGAGTGCTGGTAATCATTCCTGTACTATATACAGGGCCGGCCCGACAATGGAGCCGAGTGGGGCACTTCGCCGCCCCAAGCGAAAGAGAGAGAAAGGGGCGCCGAGTGGTTTTCGCTTACCAAGCTGTCGGTACCGGCTCGGCGCCCCTCTCTCTCTCATCTGCGGCGAGTCTCCCTGTTCGGTCTCGGTGCCGGCTTGTAATGCTGAGTGCCGGAAGATTTCCTCAAACAGGGAGACTCGCCGCAGGACTGCTGAAAGGTAAGTACAAGGGGAGGGGGGGGGCCGGGAGGAAGAGTAGATAAGGGGAGGGGGGCGGCATTTTAAAATTCGCCCCAGGCGGCATTTTGCCTTGGGCCGGCCCTGACTATATATATCATTCTTGTACTATATATATATCATTCCTTTACTATATATCATTCCTGTAATTCATATCATTCCTGTACTATATATATAATTCTTGTACTATATATATCATTCCTTTACTATATATCATTCCTGTAATTCATATCATTCATGTACTATATATATCATTCCTGTACACTATATATATATATATATATATATATATATATATATATATCATTCCTGTACTATATATATAATTCATGTACTATATATATCATTCATGTACTATATATATAATTCCTGTAATATATATATATATTTCCTGTAATATATATAATATAATTCCTGTACTATATATAATTTTTGTACTATATATAATTTTTGTACTATATATAATTCCTTTACTATATATCATTCCTGTTATATTCTTGTAATATATATAAATATATAATTTCTGTAGTATATGGGATTTCTGTACTATATGTAATTTCTGTAAAATATGGCATTTCTATATAATATATATAATTTCTATATAGTAAATGGAGAGAATATACATACAAACGAAACCGTAAAATGCACTGAAAATCTCAACTGCAAAGATATGGAAATTTACTGCATCCAAAGTGTCTGAAATCCGTATTAAACAGATGGGAAAAAAGTGAAAAAATAAAAAATGCGCAGGTGCCGCCAGGAACGAGGAAATTTAATCTCACTTTAATTTAATGCCAAATAACGCCTCCCTGAAGATGAATCCGAGCCCAAAACATTTGTTAAGAAGTGAAATTCTTCTTGTTTTGGACCCAGAAGTATCTGTCTACGTTTTCTGTAAGGACTTGTTAAAAGAACATTATCCAACGGGCAATTTTAGGGAGAAAAACAGGTATTTGTAACAAAAGAAATCCAGAAGCTTTCGGCAGTCTGTAACGACTCAAACCTTAATCAGTCGTTGGTCTCGTCTTAGATTCAGGAGCCATTTGGCTTTACCATACCTCCCAACTGTCCCATTTGGTATACGGATTCCTGCTAGAAGATGACATTTTTCCCATTTATCAAAGTGTTGTTTTGGGGGTTTTTTTACTGAGAGGGTGGTAGATAAGTTGAACAGCCTCCCAGCAGAAGTGGTAGAGGGTAATACAGTGAGGGTATTAAACATGCATGGGATAGACATACGGCTCCCGAATCTAAGACGACACCAAAGACTGATTAAGTCCTTATAGCAGGAGAAACGGGCGACTAGACGGGGGCCGCCGGGGGCCGATCTGCCGGAAGCTTCTGGATTTCTTTTGTTACAAATACCTGTTTTTCTCCCTAAAATTGCCCGTTGGTTAATGTTCTTTTAACAAGTCCTTACAGAAAACGCAGTCAGTTACTAGATGGGGGGCGACGGGGTCTGATCTGCTGGCAACAAAAATGTTGCTTTTGTCCTCATGCAAGGTCACGGAAGCTGCCGGAATGTGCTGTATTTTAATAATCAGAATGTCAGCTCTCAGCTCGTTAGACGAGCGCCGACGAGTTAATTCCAATCTCACGCTCTCTATCGAGATGCCAATTAGGTGCGGAGACGAGAGAAGACGTTTTCATTTACACCGCGGGCTGAGCTTTATATACATTTCCCAAAACATAATATTACTTTGGAATTTCAGGGAGTTTTTAGTTTTTTTTAAATCAATTTCCATATTTCTGATAAATCCGATTTTTAGTCGTCCCGGCGACGAGGTGGCCCCCAGAATGTGACCCGCCGCTCTGACATGTGATCTGGAACCTCGCGATACGGGCTAAGAAATGATTAACTGATCAAATTATGGATCAAATTATTATTATTTGACACAATGGCGGATACCAGATGGCAACGGTATCTCCGCCCCACGGGGATCTCGGAGCTTTTCACGCGTTTTCCTTATTTATTTATTTTTTCTTTATTACATTTTCATGAAATTAAGACATTTCATTACCGGCATTCACTGTACGAGTGACTAGTCGCGGAAGTGAATTCCCCAAGGCTTCCCCCCTTCGGGTTCCTTTACTTATTGATAATCTCTTAATGTTTGTACAGCGCTGCGGAATATGATGGCGCTATATAAAACAGTACATAATAATAATGTTGGCAGCCACCCGCTCCGTGCCGAAGACGCGCCGGGAGTTGGCAGGGAGGAAGCCGTCTCTGTTGCCGTCTCCGTTGCCGTCGCCTGCGTTGCCGCAGTTTCTGTGGCCCAGTTTGTGATTGGCTGGAGTGAACCCGGGCCGCCCGACGCCTAACGAGAGCCGCCGTATTCTAATTGGGGGTAACAGGTGGAAACCTTGACTCCATGTAACGGAAATCCCTCCACAATCCCACCAAGAGCGACCAGAAGTCCCGACTTCCCCACAGAGGGTCCGAGGATGGCCGGCATCTCCTGAGAGTGATAGGGGTCATATAGCAGCGGGACCCCTTCTTATAGGCTCTCTCTGGCTTGCGGAGGTCCCGCTCCCGTTTCTTGTTGTAAGCCGGGTCTCGGGATACTCCGCACCAATTATTCTAGAAATCAGATGCTTTTCCCTTCCTTGTTTTAAAAATATTAATTATAACACTTAAGTGTTTCAGTAACAAAGTGTCGCGCATGGAGAAAGTTACTTTCCGTTTTCTGGTGAGGAATATTAACCCTCGAGGTCCCGCATTTACTGATTTATTTCCGAGAGGAATGACGAGGGACAGAAGGACAGAGAGGAGTCGAATATGCTTTCCCCATTTTTCTTTTGACTTGGGTGTGTTGCATGAAAATTAGTATTTCTTACCCCAAAAAGAAGGGCTGAAATTATTCCTAACGTCTGGTGAAGCCAAGATGCCCTCTTGAGGAGAACTGATGCCCCATTCGGCCCCCGTCTGTAAAGACTCAAACCTTAATCAGTCGTCGGTCTCGTCTTAGATTCAGGAGCCGTATGTCTATCCCATGCATGTTTAATACCCTCACTGTATTACCCTCTACCACCTCTGCTGGGAGGCAGTTCTATCTAACAATCACTTAAATACGCCGCTAGGCGCTTAGGATTGTTCTGGGACCTCTCATACCTAAAGCAAGCATCATAAACCTCGTCCAACGAGCCAAAAACCGGCTGTGATGTAAAATCCAAAGATTCGATGATTGTCTCTGCCACAAACTGCCCCGACTACTCTTAAAACCCGAATCAGGAACCCAGCCGCTGCGTACTTCCCACCCCTTTAACTCCTGTTTTCTGTTCAAGCATTAAACACGGACGATTTCAAAGTAAAAAAAAACCTTTAAGAAATCTGAATATGAAATATTTATATGGTGGAAATAAGGCTGCTTGGTGAACCCCGGACTCCTTATCCGTCGCTCCGAACCGCAGGGAAACCGAGATAAAAATCACCAGTCAGTCGCTAGCCTGGAACCGGCCCGTTTTTGTCCGTAAACGTAATTTTGTAAAGATATTTGAATGGGAAACTGTCAGAAGTAATTGACCCCTCTGGGCGAGTTCTTTTACACGAGGTACTTTCCGATGGATTTCCAGCCCCAGCGCCTTCCTGCCTCCGCTCTCACGCCATCTGATCCGCGGCCCTCCTCTCCTCGTTGATTCTCTGGGGTGGGACTCGGCGGCGGTCGGAGATTTGTTAGAGAGCGAGGAATGTGGAGGGACGGCATCGGATTTCGCGAGAGAAACATTTCTGAGGACTTTGAACAAACAGCGAAGGAAAAAGTAACAAGGTTCTGAAGGTAAAAAGCTACAAAACTGAACAGTCTAGAACTTTCTAGTGCTGTATCTGGGAGCCGCCATCTTGCTGCCCTGTCACGGGGTATAAATCGCCCCGTCGCCCTGAGGTATCTGTGATAATAGCGTTACGGAGGGACCTGCGCAGTCCGCTAAAACAACGCGGGGAGAGAACAAGAAGCGGCTTGCAACTTCCTGCTTCGGCTGACACAGGGAGAGAACAGGAAGCGGCTTCCAACTTCCTGCTCGGGCTGATGCAAGGAGAGAACAGGAAGCGGCTTCCAACTTCCTGCTCGGGCTGATGCAGGGAGAGAACAGGAAGCGGCTTCCAACATCCTGCTCAGACTGACACAGGGAGAGAACAGGAGGCAGCTTACAACTTCCTGCTCGGTCTGACGCAGGGAGAGAACAGGAAGCGGCTTACAACTTCCTGGTTGGGTTGATGGGAGGATCCCGATGCATTTTGCACTGAGGGATCATGGGAAATGGAGGGGAATTTGCATAAAATGCTGTGGCATGATTTTCTGGCATTGAAATACACACACATACACCCACTGGTGCCTGCGCCCCCCATGAATGAAGTAGCGTCCAGTTTGAGTCCCTCTTTTACAAATAAAACAAGAGACACTTCTTTATTTCAAAATTTTTATTAAACGTCAGATATGGAATTATTTGTCTGCGGTGCGGACTTAAAATAACTTCAGCACCGCGACACTCAACCTTTATTAATATGTTACACAGTGTCAAATATTATTACCACAACCAATTTGACACAATATATATATCAATAATTTATTGTCAAACGAAAGCAAACATAACCAATTGTAACCATTTAATAACCACTTAATAACCAAATTAATAACCAAATCAGTAACCTGCTGGTATGGGCGTGACCACCTGTATCCCTGCTGGAACTGCCGGCATCCCCTAGCGCGGCAGTCACATGACCTTACGATTCACAGGGGTGTCTGCCCCCGGAGTGTCCTGCACTTACACCTCTGTGCACCACAAGTAACCGCACCTAGAGGGTTAACTCCTGCACCACACCAGCTTAAAAACCAGAGTGCCCGGCAAATGCCGAAAATTAGGGGAGGGATGGGCGGGAAAATTCTCTTTAAAATGATTCCCCCTATAGGCCACGACCCTTCCTTATATACCCCTCAGGGAGGGTAATTACCCCCTCCCCTCTGGCCCTGCACGTTCCACCAATGCTTAACACTTTCAGTGCCAAAATTTCCGCTTAGTCATGCCTTAACCCCTTAAACAGGCTTGACTATGGGTACCTCGTCCGCACTACATTCACGTGGCCCCTCTGTCCAGTTCTTTAAAATGACATGAACCATTTTTTTGTCTCTCTCTCTCACCCCCCATTACGTTACAGGTAACACCGTAAGCGCCGAGCAGAGTTGTGCCGCTTGCCCTGATACCCCTCTGCTTTTATTTCTCTGGTTGCCTGGATATAAATCCCAAAAAGAATTTTTGAAATTTTACCATAAAGTTCCGTTTTCATAAACGATAAATTGAAGAGAAAATTAGCATATTGATTTTTAATTGAATTTTTCATCCATTTTTATTGAGAATCTGCCATCCCCCGGTGCATCCAACGCGTCCACAAATAACGTTCCTGTGCGAATTCATTACAATTTCTGCACCAGCAGCACCAAAAACACTGAATATTACCAAAAAGTTCCTGCGGCGCAGAGTACCCGCTCCGTTATTAAAGGGGAAGCGGCGAGAATTTCTTGAGAATTCTTACAGCCGGTGCTTTGCGTTTCGGCAGTCAGTGTAATTCTTTTACAGACAATCGGTTTCCCCTTGCTGTGCCTGTTACAGGGTCACCGTACCCAAGGCCGGGTCCCCCTGTTTGAGGGCTGAGGAATCACCAGTCAGTCCCTCATACGGATCGCACTCAGCTATCCACGGATCATCCAGACCACCATTCGTAGTAAAACAAGAAGAACTCTCTTTATTACAAACACACAGAACTTATATACAATCTCAATGCAATGTGTACCGAACCCAACCCCCAATCCCATCAGCCACATCCCATCACAAATCCCATCAGTATACAGGGGATGTATCAGGTGAGGGGATTACAGAATACAATGGGTTCCCCCACCTGTGTTATCCCCCCTGTAGTGCGGGGGCCGTCTGGGCAGACAGGGCTGTGCTGGCTGATTAAGAGCCCCAGCCAGATTATAGGATCGTCTCTCTGAAGGCTGGGGCTGAAGCCACATCAGTCTCTGGGCCGGTTACACAATAAACACAATATAATATATTACCGGGTCACGGTATACAGAACCGGACACAAAAGTGCTCCGTGACCCGGCTAAACTAAACTTCATATGACACATGAGCCAGCTAGCCTGGCCCTGTCACAGTGCTACGGCCAGAACCCACTTTTCTTCTGTATATCGCTCTCTGTCTCTCGTCCCGCCTTTCCCCCTTCTTTCTCCCCAGCGCGCTTTTTCTATGTCTCCCTTCCCCATCGCACTCTCTCTCTCTATCTCGCTTCTCACTTCACCCTCTTCTTTCTCCCCCATCGCTCTCTCTCTTTCTTTCTCCATCTCTCTCTCTCTCTCTCTGTCTCACTTCTCCCTCTTCTTTCTCCCCCATCGCTCTCTCTCTCTTTCTTTCTCCATCTATCTCTATCTCTCTTCTCCCTCTTCTTTTCTCCCCCATCGCTCTCTCTCTCTTTCTTTCTCCATCGCTCTATCTCTCTTCTCCCTCTTCTTTCTCCCCCATCGCTCTCTCTCTTTCTTTCTCCATCGCTCTATCTCTCTTCTCCCTCTTCTTTCTCCCCATCACACTCTCTCTGTTTCTTTCTCCATCTCCCTCTATCTCACTTCTCCCTCTTCTTTCTCCCCCATCGCTCTCTCTCTCTCTCTCTCTCTCTCTCTCTTTCTTTGTATATATATATCAGTGACAGCTATATTTTCTGTATATATATATTTTTAATGCACAGCGTTGTCTCGAAGGGTCGGAGAGCCGGGAGGGTGAGACCAGTATAAAGATATCGTATGGTTTGCTGTCCTATAGCAGACGACCCGGCTTTCTTACTCCGAACCTGCGCCAACGTGTGACTGTCCCAACACCGGGAGCTGTCACTAGAAAGAGACCTGCCGGTGACCTCAGAGACCCTTCTGTCTGGTGGATAAAATCAGGAATTTTCATGCAAACTCAGTAAGATTCCGTCGGAGAGCGGTCTCCGGCCCCTCGGACACATCAGGCTCCGTCACAATGTTGCGGATTGTCCTGTTATGAGAATGCATTATCAGTTTAACCGTTTAGACCCCCGCAGAGCGCCGCAGCGTCTCCAATCCTGGCGTTCTCCGCTGCCAGGCGTACGAGCCGCTCTCATTGGCCAGTCCCTCGAAATAATAATGATTCCATCAGGATCCATGACAACGTCTGCAGAACCGATCTATTCCCCCGCGCGGCTTTAACCCTGCGCCTGCCGTCCCGGATTCCGCAGATAAGAGAACTTATAAAAACATAAACGCTCGATATTTATCCCGATGTATCCCTGGGGCAAAAGCTTGACTTTAGTTTTGCGTCACTTTCTGCCTCTTTCACGGGAAAGCTGGCAGCTATGTTTAAATAAGCATTTAACCCATTTAAAGCCACAGACCAAGTTGGTTTTGAAATATAATTTCCCTGTTTGATAATGCCATATCCTACACAAAACCTCTCTATATACCGCGTTAATATTCTGTAGATATTAAGATCCTGGTAGGTAAGTGGAACAGCCGCCCAGCAGAGGTGGTAGAGGGTAATACAGTGAGGGTATTAAACATGCATGGGATAGACATACGGCTCCTGAATCTAAGACGAGACCAACGACTGATTAAGGTTTGAGTCGTTACAGCAGGAGAAACGGGCCGGATGGGGCCGATGTTCTGTTGCATATTTATTGCTTGTTATGGGTGAGCGCCGCTACTTTTGGGAAATCCTCCTGTAATTAATGAATAGGAGCATCGCGTGGCGTTACTGATGGAGCCGCTCCGTCTTGTAATTCCGTAACTCCTATGAATCCTGATCGTTAAAATCCCCCCAGGACCCCCGGGAGGCGCTTTGTGCTCCGAGAATCCTAGCAGAACGCATAAAAAGGCTGAATTAGCGAGTCCGTTCCCCACCCCCGGCTGCCTCCACGTGAGGTGTTTGAGGCTGAAAAAGGCCGCTTTGACTTCTGACTTTAAACAATCCAGACGGGCCCTGCGGACTCCAACATAACCCCCCGAGCCGCGCGGAGACGGAGATCGGCACTTACTGAGTTTCAGGAAACCGCCTCCTGCGGCTGCCAACCCTGTGAAGTGAGTGGTGAGTGAAACCGACACCTCCGCCTGGAAGCCGCGCACAGTAAGAGGTGCCTTTCATGTTATCTGAGAACATCTGTGAATAACTCATTGTCATCAAATTCAGGGGGGAGGGGTCAGAAATGAGCGGTTAGAAATGTTTTGCCCTATCGGCCCCATCCGGCCCCCGTCTAGTCGCCCGTTTCTCCTGCTGTAACGACTCAAACCTTAATCAGTCGTTGATCTCGTCTTAGATTCAGGAGCCGTATGTCTATCCCATGCATGTTTAATACCCTCACTGTATTACCCTCTACCACTTCTGCCGGGAGGCTGTTCCACTTATCCACCACCCTCTCAGTAAAGCAAAACTTCCTTACATTCCATCTCAGTCTCTGACTCTCTAGTGTTAGATTCCGGTCTCTTGTTGTAACTTTTCTCCTCCTTTCAAATAAACTTCCCTGCTGTCCTTTATTAGATCCCTCTATGTATTTCAATGCTTCCATCTAGGTTACAGAGTAACTATTCCACCGACGTCGCCGGATTTAAGTTTCACCCCATCAGTTACGGCCTGAATTAATACCAATAAATACATTGTTTCTATACCAAGAGGTCGTCGAACCCATGAAGGTCTCCATAAAGTCTCTCTGTAGAAGGCGAAGGATGGAGGAGGTTTGACGGAGGAGTCTTTGGTGTCGGAGGAGGTCATCCCTCCCCCCCCACCGCGCGACCTTATCTCTCACTTCATCCTCCTGCGCCTAATGAATAAAGAAACGCGTTTCATCGACACCAGATGTCTCAGACACAACGATTCCTTTAATAACCCCACTTAGGCGACGCGCTCCTCTCCGGCATTTCCTGTCTCACAGACAAGGAGCGATGCCACCTGGGAGAACGCCGCTTTCCTCTTAACCTCCCCTGGAAACAGGTTGCCGGGGAACCTAAAACGCAATCGAGCCGGACAAACAGCGCAATACCCCGGGGACGACATGCCGATGAACTTTGTGGATGGATTTCGATTGAGCGCGTCGGAAGGGCTCCCAATCCTGTCATCCGCTGCTCGCATTTTTCTTCAGCCCACCAGACTTATTTTTTAAATTTATATTTTTTTTAGAAATAATTTTTTTTTAAATACTAGTTATTTATTTAGTAAAAATAAATAGTATATTTTCTCTAAAAATATATAATATGTGATAAAAAACAAAAAAAAATAGGAGAAAAAAAACCCTAAAAAAATTAAGGCGAAAAACCCCCCAAAAAATTCTGGTGCGTGGCAAATGCGGAATGAATTCTATGACTTGCGTGTCGGCCTCTGGGTTTGCACCATAGATTTCATTTCATTTATTTCATTTTTTTATTTTATTTGGATTATAATATATTTTTCTTCAACAGAGGCGGCCAGCGGGTTCTCCCTGTAGGCTGCAGCCGCGAATTATACGTAAAATGTTATTTATTAACTCTTTTTCGACCGGTGGGAGGAGAGGAGAAAGAAAATGTCATTTTTCAAAAACATTTCCCAAATTTCAAATAATTTCAGCCAAAAACTTTGGGAAACTCAGCTGCCGGGGAAGAAGAGTGTGAGAACCTACGATCATGTGACGCGTTCCCCGACATTCTGGCAAAGAGAGGTCTAAAAGCTTTTATCTGGAATCATTTCATTTTATTCACTTTTCGGATAAACGTTTGCAAGAAAAAATAAACTACAATAAAGTTTCTCCAATGGGATCCAAAATGTCAGATCTAGAACTTTAAAGGGACGTTCCGGGCGTCGTGCGCACGGTGACAGATCTGACAGCTGAATGTCACATTATATCTTAATTATTTGTATAGAATCCTCTCTACACATTAGTCCCTTTTTCCTCCCCAAGCCCGTTGGTTTTCGGGAGATGTGCATGCGCACGATATGCAGGAGCTGCAGCATTTTTTGTCGGGCCAGTCTTTTATTATTGTTATTTTATTTATTTCTTTTTACTTTCAAATAATGCATTTTTAGGTACTTTACAAAAAAATTATTATGTAAAAAATATTTTACTATATATTCCTCAGAGGTGGGGTAGGAAGGGGCATTAGTCTGTCTGACATCATTACTGCTCAATTAGGCTAATATTTTAATAGACAGGCTGACATTTCTTTTCTCATTCCTCCCCGTTTGTCTCACCAATTAAAATGCCTCAGACAGGAATGTAATAAAAATAATGTAGTAATAATAATAATAATCTAATAATAAAAAATAATCAAGTTTAAAAAAAAAAAAAAAAGTTTAGTAGCTGAATACTACGGGGTGCACAGATTACACCCAATCCTTACACCTGCACACAAAATAGTAACCTAGGTTTTTTTTGTTCATTTCACCATAAAATCCCCCGTTATTGCCCGTTGGGCTGTACCCAGGAGCTGCCATCTTGCTGCCCCGTCGCGGGGTATAAATCGCCCCCAGGCCTGAGATATCTGTGATAATAGCGTTACGGAGGGACCTGCGCGGCTGGAAACAATCTCTAGCGCTAGAGACTCATGCGCCGTCCGCTAAAACAACGCAGGGAGAGAACAGGAAGCAGCTTCCAACTTCCTGCTTGGGCTGACGGGAGGATCCTGATGCCATATGCACTGAGGGATCATGGGAAACAGAGGTGAATTTGCATGACTGGTGGATACTCAGGCCCAGCACTGTATACAGTAATATAACCCCGCGCTGTATACAGTAATATAACCCCCAGCGCTGTATACAGTAATATAACCCCCCAGCGCTATATACAGTAATATAACCCCCAGCGCTGTATACAGTAATATAACCCCCCAGCGCTGTATACAGTAATATAACCCCCAGCGCTGTATACAGTAATATAACCCCCAGCGCTGTATACAGTAATATAACCCCAACGCTGTATACAGTAATATAACCCCAACGCTGTATACAGTAATATAACCCCCCAGCGCTGTATACAGTAATATAACCCCCAGCGCTGTATACAGTAATATAACCCCCAGCGCTGTATACAGTAATATAACCCCCCAGCGCTGTATACAGTAATATAACCCCCAGCACTGTATACAGTAATATACCCCCAGCGCTGTATACAGTAATATAACCCCAGCGCTGTATACAGTAATATAACCCCCAGCGCTGTATACAGTAATAACCCCCAGCGCTGTATACAGTAATATAACCCCCCCGCGCTGTATACAGTAATATAACCCCCAGCGCTGTATACAGTAATATAACCCCCAGCACTGTATACAGTAATTTAACCCCAACGCTGTATACAGTAATATAACCCCCCGCGCTGTATACAGTAATATAACCCCCCAGCGCTGTATACAGTAATATAACCCCCCAGCGCTGTATACAGTAACCCCGAGCACTGTATACAGTAATATAACCCCCCAGCGCTGTATACAGTAATATAACCCCCCCAGCGCTGTATACAGTAATAACCCCCAGTGCTGTATACAGTAATATAACCCCCCAGCGCTGTATACAGTAATATAACCCCCCAGCGCTGTATACAGTAATAACCCCCAGCGCTGTATACAGTAATATAACCCCCAGCACTGTATACAGTAATATAACCCCCCAGCGCTGTATACAGTAATATAACCCCCAGCACTGTATACAGTAATATAACCCCCAGCGCTGTATACAGTAATATAACCCCCAGCGCTGTATACAGTAATATAACCCCCCAGCGCTGTATACAGTAATAACCCCCAGCGCTGTATACAGTAATATAACCCCCAGCGCTGTATACAGTAATATAACCCCCCAGCGCTGTATACAGTAATAACCCCCAGCGCTGTATACAGTAATATAACCCCCAGCGCTGTATACAGTAATATAACCCCCCAGCGCTGTATACAGTAATATAACCCCCCAGCGCTGTATACAGTAATATAACCCCCAGCGCTGTATACAGTAATATAACCCCCAGCGCTGTATACAGTAATATAACCCCCCAGCACTGTATACAGTAATATAACCCCCCCAGCGCTGTATACAGTAATGTTAGGTTTTATCTCATTTTGCTCCAATAAACTCCCTTTATCTGCAGACCTGGAGCCGCCGTTGCTGTCAGTCATGTGATATTTTGGGTGACTTTCCTGGCTCAAACACCACACTGAGCTGACGCTTTATGGCAACACTTAGTCAGAGAGTCTGTCTTGGTGATTTGTACCAAGCCATTCTTCTGCTTCCTACAGGCAGTATAATAAGGAGTCTTACATTATAATGAATAGATTATATTATGGGGCAAAAAAAAATATTTTTTTTAAATATTTTTTTATCTGAACCGAGGAATAAAAACATTTGGTGGAAGTTTCTCTTCAATAAGTTTTTTTTGCCATTTTAGTAAAAGGCAAAGACGGCAGAAAATGGCCAAACTTTCCATCCGTGTGACAGAACGCCGCGTTATCTCCGTGCCGGATCGGTTTGCCTCGTCTTCCCGTATAGACAGTTTCCTTAGAAACGGATTTAATGAAAATTGGTTGATCTATGCTTATTACATTCCGTGGGAAATTATTGCCATGAGAGGGGCTGTTAATATTTGAGAGGAGATTCGGGGGGAGCTGCGTCGGTTCCTCTCCTCTGCGAGGCGCCGTGCTGTGCGAGGAGAAAACGTTTCAATATTAAAATAGAATTATTTCAGCTCCACGCCGCTTCACTCGCCCGTTCTACAAGTGAGAGAAGATTTAACGCTCAATAATCCCCCGGTAATACCCCGAGAGGGAATTAATCCACCCCTCAGGTGTCCTGCCCTTGGGTTATTGGGACCCAGCTGCCCCTGAAGGTGAGGGTATTAGTACCCGAGTACCTCCTGCCCCTGAAGGTGAGGGTATTAGTACCCGAGTACCTCCTGCCCCTGGAGGTGAGGGTATTAGTACCGAGTACCTCCTGCCCCTGAAGGTGAGGGTATTAGTACCGAGTACCTCCTGCCCCTGGAGGTGAGGGTATTAGTACCCGAGTACCTCCTGCCCCTGAAGGTGAGGGTATTAGTACCGAGTACCTCCTGCCCCTGAAGGTGAGGGTATTAGTACCGAGTACCTCCTGCCCCTGAAGGTGAGGGTATTAGTACCGAGTACCTCCTGCCCCTGGAGGTGAGGGTATTATTACCGAGTACCTCCTGCCCCTGAAGGTGAGGGTATTAGTACCGAGTACCTCCTGCCCCTGAAGGTGAGGGTATTAGTACCGAGTACCTCCTGCCCCTGAAGGTGAGGGTATTAGTACCCGAGTACCTCCTGCCCCTGGAGGTGAGGGTATTAGTACCGAGTACCTCCTGCCCCTGAAGGTGAGGGTATTAGTACCGAGTACCTCCTGCCCCTGGAGGTGAGGGTATTAGTACCGAGTACCTCCTGCCCCTGAAGGTGAGGGTATTAGTACCGAGTACCTCCTGCCCCTGAAGGTGAGGGTATTAGTACCGAGTACCTCCTGCCCCTGAAGGTGAGGGTATTAGGACCCGAGTACCTCCTGCCCCTGGAGGTGAGGGTATTAGTACCGAGTACCTCCTGCCCCTGGAGGTGAGGGTATTAGTACCGAGTACCTCCTGCCCCTGAAGGTGAGGGTATTAGTACCGAGTACCTCCTGCCCCTGAAGGTGAGGGTATTAGGACCCGAGTACCTCCTGCCCCTGGAGGTGAGGGTATTAGTACCGAGTACCTCCTGCCCCTGGAGGTGAGGGTATTAGTACCGAGTACCTCCTGCCCCTGAAGGTGAGGGTATTAGTACCCGAGTCAGGGACGTATTCCCCCCGAGCCCCCAACTTCAACAGTTGGTCTGGGCCATCATTGCCCCCACTGTGCCTCCCCCCCTTTCAACATACAACATGTAAACACACTTACACAAATTACACACACTTACTCATACTCACTAACAGACACTCCATCTCACCCCACTTACACAATTACACACACACACACACAAGTACACATCCATGCTCACACACACACACACACACACACAGTACCCCTGTAGTGACACCAGTGCCTGTCCCGAAGGGTATTAGAACCCAAGTACCAGCTACTGATGAAGGCGAGGGTATTAGTACCCATGTAACTGGCTCCCCCCTGAAAGCGAGGGCATCCCCACCATCAGCCCCACCCTGCCTGCAGTTGTCCCATCGGAAGCTTCCTCCAGGTGGAGGTGGCAGACTGATATTCCTTGATGGATGGACGTGATCTCTGGATTCAGTTCCATGAATGAGAAATATAGACAGGTGGAAAATATTATAACGTATTCATCCACAACACGACCCCCGGCCCCGACCGCTGAGGGGATTTATTCTGTGAATGAGTGGAGTCAGTTCTCTGCGGCGGGGTGAATGTGGGACCCCGGAGGTGCTCTGGAGCTGCAGCTTCTCCTAAAGGCCAGTGATTTATTATCTTTGTACAGGTTGGAGTATTACAGACACCAACACCTTTATAAACCCCCCCCCATCACAAATCACGTCAAATAAAGACGCGGATTGCGTAAATTACCCTTCACCGGCCCCAAAGCCTCTTAATAGCCCCGGTAACACGTTACGCCCGAAATATATTTACCCCGGAACGCAAGCAAACGCTTGGAGGAGCCTTAACGGGTTCAGAGATTGCAGGGTAATGTTTCATCTCCGCGATTTACGTTCCCTCTGATAAAAAACAATAAAAAACCGGAGGGATCCGAGCCAAATTCCCCAATATTCTAAATTCCCTTTAATTTGGAGATGATGGCGGTGATCGGTAACAATGTTCCAAACATCAGCCGGCAGAACAGTGATGGATTCCAAGCGTCAGGGAGAAAAAGGAGCAGTCGCCGGCTCGCCTAATTAACGCGGCGCGGGCGCTTAATTAAAACGCGCGGCGGAAGCGAGCGAGGAATAAACAGGGTTTTTTTCGGTTTTTTTGCAGAAAGTAACACTCCCCGGGAGGTTTTTAAGCCGATTGCGTCTTCAAAGGCCTCATTGAAATGCACACATTATCAGAGCGCGGTAAACACGGAGGTCCGGGCGCGCACGTTCTTACCGAGGAGCAATAAACTGCTTTTTGTATGTTTTTTTCTTTTTTTTTTTGTGTTCATTTATCGCGCTTCATTCCAGCGGAATCTTAATGAACTTTGCAATCACCGCGCGCCGTCGATGCGTCGTTACAATCCGCGCCTCTTGTGTTCCCGGCGTTAAAAACGCGCCCCCTCGGCAACCATTTCCTTAAGCCTTCGCATGGAGGGGAAAAGTCATCATTGGGGGTTTATTCACTAAACCCCGATCACTGGTGAAAAATGTCACCGTCTTGCAGAAGACATTGATTTCTCCATAATGAACTGATAAATTGGGGCAATTCCTTTGTGTTTTGGGGTATTTGGGAAACCCGGTGCAGGGAGGGTAGATTTAGCGGACATCGCACTTTGTACCTCTAGGAACATCTTATTATTATTATTATGACGCATATTTTGTCATTTGATTGAAAACAGTGTGCGTGTTTGGCCGACACCGGTGTGTTTGCATCAGCGTGGGGGGTCAGTATGTTTGCGTGTGTGTTGTGGGGTATGATGAGGATGAGGGGGTATAGTCAGTGGGGGCATTATGTTGTTGGGAGGGCATTTATGTCTTCTTGAGGGGTACCAGGCGGATGCACAGCAGGTGGTAGATCGTTTCAGGTTGACTTTAAACCCTAAACCTAGAGGGTGAGAAGCTTACATGGAATGCAAGGAAGGTTTTGCTTTACAGAGAGGGTGGTAGATACGTGGAGCAGACACCCAGCAGAAGTGGTAGAGGGTAATACAGTGAGGGGATTAAACATGCATGGGATAGACATACGGCTCCTGAATCTAAGACGAGACCAACGACTGATTAAATAAAATAGAATCTATTCACAGAACTCACGGGTCAGCCGGGAAATACAAACGTTTAAAGAAATAAAATCCTGGAACGCTGGCAGCCGAGCAGAAATTTCCTCCAGAAACTGGAAACGTCCGGAAGTTTTGGCTCCTTTTTTTTTTTTTTCTGGATCATAAAACGGTAATAACCATAACCATAAAACTTTAAGCAAATTATCCTCTAAGTGAAAAATAAAACGACGCCGTGATAGACGAGACATAAACGCCTTTCTATCCCTGAAATGTAACCCTCGGTGCGCCAGGTTCACGGAAATGTTTGAAAGCCGGGTAAAAAAAAAAGTAGTATTTTGTCCAAATTATAATTATCAACCTGTGTAAAAAAAAAAAAAAAGAGGCCGTGATGATAACTTGGGATCTCTCTGGCGCTGGTCGGGAATTCATTTTTTTTTTTTTTATTTATATATTTTTTGGAGGTTTTAATGATAATGCAGATATTTTTTTCTGGAGCTAGTTGTAAATTAATTGACTGTTGTAGCTTCGATTCTCCGGGCTAGGCATAACTCCCCATTAAAAAACCCCCAATAATGACACCGAACACCATAAATATGGATGAGAAAAGGCCACAGCCAATTTTATTTATTAGAGTCATTGTCGCGCCAAAACCTGAAACAATAAACATCGGTGCGTTAACAACGACAATGACTCAAAACACCAACATGTAAATATACACAATAAACACAATGACCACACCAAGCCTGCCAAGGAATCCAGGTACCATAACCAAATACCACTTAAGGAAGGGACCCGGATGCCCCCACCCTGACCTGAGGTTCCAGCACTGACAGCCAAGAACCTCCCACCAGATGTTACCAACCATTCACTTACCACCACATTAACCCCCTGGATACCGGGCAAGCTGCCGCCCCACAGACTGTGACAAACGACACAAACCTACAAACAAAATAAAGGGAGGGAGGGTGGGACTCGCAACCAGGTAAGCTAACCACAAAAAATGGTTCCTGAGCCCGGGAAAGCAGCCACTTATATAATCTACCCCCAACCCCACCCCCGAAATTCCCGCCAAAAAAGCCTACCCCTCCTCCGCACAACAGTCAAGGCCCACTATAGCCCATGCTGGCCCCCCGTGGGCATCATTACAGCTATTTTTTTAAAGTTATTTTTTATATATTTTTGGAGGTAGTAATGATAATGCAGAGTTTTTCTGGAGCTAGTCGAGAATTTATGAACCATTAAAGACTATTTTTAATTAATTTATTTTTTTCTAGAATTTTTTCCATCCTTATAGGAGGGAAAACTCCGTGGCTGAGAAGGCTGAACAAATTCACGTCAAAAATAGGAACCAGAGAGTAAAAAAAGGATGGGAAGTTTTTAAAATTTCAATTTTAGGAATCACGGCAACCTGGAGACATTTTCTAATACCGGTATCATCAAACTATATAAATTATTATATATTTATTTATTTTTGGTGGAAATTCAAAGTTTAAATCATCCACATAAATAGGAATTCATCCTTCGGCTAACCCAAACCTAAGGGCCCTCAATTAACCCCCAAAGCCACCACTTTAATCCCCATAGAGTGTAAGCTCCTGTGAACAGGGCCCTCCTCATCTTTTTCTTGCAGCCCAAATTGTTATGCGATGCTCTGCTTGTAATGTCCTGTTTATGCACATTGTACAGCGCGGTGGAATATGATGGCGCTATATAAATCAATAAATAATTAGAATCCAGCAGGGAGAGGGTTTTTCGCCCCAGCCCCAGGCAGACGCAGGACTCACGATATTTATTAACATTACCCATCGAGGCTTCGCGCAGGAACGCACAAATTAATGGCAGAGTACTAAAAGCGGAGGTACTTTACTTTTATTTATCGAGTTTTTTATGCTTCTCTTTTATTAATGGTGCTGCGCTACATGATTTTTTGGAGCGTTTCCTCGTTGCAGCGATGAATTTATACAATTTAAATACATTTATAAACACAACATTTTAATGCTTTTATAGAATTTAAACCTAATCGGCGTCTTGTAGGAGCTCCCTGAAAACATTTTCCTCATGAACGATTAATCCTGTCGCACCCTATATACCCGCTCACTAGTGACATCAGAGAGAGGGCGTGGCATGTGCAGATCCAGGGGGCAACAGGGCAGTATCCAAGGAGAGAAGAGATAAGAGAAAAGAGGCAAGTCCTGTTATTGTCTGGGTGTTAAACTGTGTGAGTGTGGTGAGTGGTAGTGTGAGTGTCTGGGTGTGCATGTGTGTTAGTGTCTCTGTGTGTTTTAGTGTGAGTGTCTGGGTGTGTGTTAGTGTGAGTGTCTGGGGGTGTGTGAGTGTCTGGGGGTGTGTGAGTGTCTGGGTGTGTGTTAGTGTTAGTGTCTGGGGGTGTGTTAGTGTCTGGGGGTGTGTTAGTGTGAGTGTCTGGGTGTGTGTTAGTGTCTGGGGGTGTGTTAGTGTGAGTGTCTGGGTGTGTGTTAGTGTCTGGGGGTGTGTTAGTGTGAGTGTCTGGGGGTGTGTTAGTGTCTGGGGGTGTGTTAGTGTGAGTGTCTGGGTGTGTGTTAGTGTGAGTGTCTGTAAATGTGAATTATGTTGTTCTTAAATCTTTATCCAACACTTCCCACAGTGTATTCTTAAATAAAAAGATTTCATGGCTGGACTTGGATTTACTCCATTATTTATATATGAAAAGCCAGAAAGTGTTGAAAAGGAGTACGGGTAGGGGCCACGGGCAGCAAGGGGGCCGAGCAAATTACAGAGTAATAAAAGCGACCCGAGTCACCCCAGTCTGTGTCTTATATCACCCCCCCCCCGGGCCACCTTTCCGGGTCCCACGGCTTAGACTTCTTAGAGGAGCCGTACGCAGCTTAGCAGTCATCGGGTTTCACACCAGACTTCACCATCGTGTCTTAAAGCAGTAACCACCCCTGATTCTAGGAGTCACAATGTACCGGTATTTCTGTGATTCTCCCCGCGTTCCCAATGCATTGTTTGGGCCGAGGTTCTGAGGTTCTGTAGGGGGCCTGTTGCTGCCCGCGGTTCTGTTTCCCCCCCAGGCCCGTCTTTTGGTTGCAGATACCGTCCGTCTCGCGGTTGATCAGCCCGCTGTGCCAGACGCGTTTCTCTCCATGGAGAGTTTGATTAAAACCCATTTGTTGTTTTGATCTGGCGCTTGGTAAAAGGAGCGCGCGGCTCGCCCCGCTGACAGCTCGAAAAATAAATAAATAGAGGGGTGCAGCTTTAACCCCTTGAAACCCAAGCGGAATCCACACGGAGGCGCCGGGCCCGAAAGGACTCTTCCAGCCTCAGATTGAACAGAAATGCATGTTTTTGCAGATGAATTCTGCTCGATTTCACGTTGGTTTCTCATTTCCCTTCCAATCTTAGGAAAAGCTATTTTTGGGTTATTTCTAAATGACGCGCACAGCGACGGCTGATAAAGATACCATATAAAGGGTCATTATGGGATATTGGTAACTGGGGCAACAGCGGGGAAATACCCCCCATCGGTCAAAGGAACACGGCTCTGGATCTGTGCAGAGCGTTTCACATCAAAACCATCTGCTGGGGAGTGGGATAGGTGAGCGTCACCTTGGCTGAGTGCTGTGGTGGGATAGGTGAGTGTCACCTTGGCTGAGTGCTGTGGTGGGATAGGTGAGCGTCACCTTGGCTGAGTGCTGTGGTGGGATAGGTGAGTGTTACCTTGGCTGAGTGCTGTGGTGGGATAGGTGAGTGTTCCCTTAGCTGAGCTTTGAGGTGGGATAGTGGGGCCAGACACTGGAATGGACATCTGATTTAACTCATAAAATGCTGGAGGGGTTTATAAAGCTTCTGATAGTTGGAGGCAGACAGCGCTGGATTCTGTGTTTGACGTTCGGCAGATTAATGGAGGGATTCGTATTTTCTCCGCTCTCTTTCGTTCTCTGATAACCGCGGGGCGCCGGCGGAACGAAGGCCGGCCGAATAACTCAAAGACGTCACTTTCGCAAATTGAAGCGAAGGATTGAAGCCGAAGATCGGCCCAGCGCTGATAATACGTAAAAAAATCGCAGAGAACTCCGGGGAAAACGGCAAAAAAAAAGTGCAAGCATCTCCGTCCCGGCCCTTCAGCCAACTCTCCAAAAAGCCGTCACGCCGGGGTGGGGGCGTAAAACATGTCCGCCGTTAATTGCCTTGAATGCGAGCCACGGAAAGCGATCCCCGTCCCCCGAACCGATAGAGATTGAGGAGGCTGTAAATACGACAAAAAAAAACAAAAAAACCCCCACAAAAATAAAATAAATGAAAAGGGTTTGTCGGGAATCACTCAGACGTTCTCAGAAAACATATTTATCCCCAAAGATTCGGGATACTTTATCATTCCGTAAGCCGCTCGCTGACACGGACCCGGCGATGGATCGTTCCTCGGCCTCAATTACTATTTTTCAAAGTATCTGCAATCTGTTCGTCTTGCCGCGTTTTATGGATGATCGAGGTTTATGGCCGCCGCGTTCAACACATTATTTAATTTGGAACGCGCAGGGGAACTTGGCAGAAATAAAGCGGGATTTGCAGTTACGGTGACTTTATTTCCCCGAAGGACGGATGAGGATGAGGCAGGTCTTCCTCTAAACGCTAGATGAACAAAGTACGTGGACCCCTCTCCCTGGTTATTGAGTTTAGGTGTCTCAGCTCATAGGCAGCCGCCTCCATAGACAGCAGAACGGGTCGCACTAAAGAGCCCCGCGGCCTTATACGTGGCACGGTCACACGATGCCACCTTTGCCCCAAGTGAAAATTCTGCCCTGACGTGGAGGAGTCTGGTAGTAACAATGGATCAGTCACGGAGGGGTAGAACGCGCACACTCACAGAAGAGCCTAACGAGTCCTCTGCAGCATCGCTCACTACAGAGATCCAGACTGCGTCTGGAAACAACATCAGCACAAGCGCCGAGCGTCTAGAGCTTCATGAGATGGGTTTCCCCTGGCCGAGCAGCTGCACACAACCCGAAGGTCCTATCCTTTCCCAGCACGACTGTGGCCCCTGTGCACAGAGCGAGCTCCATTATGATCTGATGAGTCTGGTGAGGAGGAACTCGAGGGACCTGCGCAGAGTCCTGACCTCAACCACACCGGGTGTTTGTCGAGTAGATCGGGGCTCAGATACCAAAGCGAGAAGTCCTACAAATGGCCAAAACGTTACATCATGGGACAAAAACTACAACTGGGGGAAAACAGCAAAATATTTCGGAAAACTTATTTTTTGTCTGATTTGAATAAGGTTTTCTGGGTTATCCAAACAGCGACCCAAAAATCTGATGTCCTGCAACATGTCAGCGAAATTTAGGAACAGTGGGAAGACTACAAAAGGAAAGGGCTGGTTACAGAGGGCTACTGTGGGTTCCTGTAAATTATTGTGGGTTCTGTTGGGTTCCTGTGGGCTCCAATGGGTTCCTGTCGGTTCCAGTGGGCTCCAGTCGGTTCCCGTCAGTTCCAGTGGGTTCCTGTCGGTTCCAGTGGGTTCCGCTCCTTTCCTCCTGTCTACAATCAGTTTTTGGCGGCGCTGGGGATTTGGGAAGGAGCAGGGAACAAAAACTAAACATGTAAATTAGCCATTCCGGGTCCTGTCGCTCTACTCTGTGCTTTGCTGGCGTTTATTAAGCAGATCCTTTGATTCTCTCCATCTCATTCTAAGCGGCTCTCTGTATTAAGTGGATTGTAATTACAAGCTCCACATCTGCGCATGGCTTCTCCCAAACGTCCTACAAGTGACCGGCCGTGTGGGCTTTGAAGTCTCGCTTTGTTCTTCTTCTCTGTGATTTAAGAACCAAAACATTTGTATGTCTTGATTCGGCTTCATGAAAATCCTGCGTACACAGAACATGCGCTGGACCCCCCCCACACTCCCACTCCCATTCACGTCAAGAAATAAACTGTAAATAATTTCAGCACCATCCTTGGCCAGGCAGTCAAATGGTTAATGGTGTCCCCATATTGAACAAGATCTAAGATGAAACTCAATTTATTTATTTTATTACTATTAAATTACTATTATTTATTATAAGGGTCAGCCCAAAGCCTAGGGGTTCCAAGGGGCCGCACTGTGTTTACAGAGGAGGGTATTTATTAAATTGACTGCTTGCTGGGGCAAAAGAGGGTAGATAAGGAAGGAGTGCCTTGGCCCACCCAACGCCGATTGGTAGTTCTTGAGGCCCGACAGATATAGAAAGAGGGGCCTCTGTTTAATAAATGCTACTTGGATTATGTCATTTTACAGAAATGTGTATTAAGGGGCAGGTCACTGGCTGAAGGGTAGAAAGGTTTGCCCCTACACGTGTTCCCTCGGTGCAGGGAATCATTCCGTGACCCACACAGTCTGGACACGTGATATTTCCATACATGTAAACATGAACGCTCTGGCTATATGGAGCCCTCCCACTTAGGAATGCAGGTGGACGGGTCTACTGCCATCAGTGGGCGGTCTGATGCATCAGTGGATAGGCCCGCTGCATGCAGGCCTGGGTCCTGTTCTCTCCCTGCGTCAGCCCAAGCAGGAAGTTGAAAGCCGCTTCCTGTTCTCTCCCTGTGTCAGCCCAAGCAGGAAGTTGAAAGCCGCTTCCTGTTCTCTCCCTGTGTCAGCCCAATCAGGAAATTGGAAGCCGCTTCCTGTTCTCTCCCTGCGTCAGCCCAAGCAGGAAGTTGTAATCTGCTTCCTGTTCTCTCCCTGCGTCAGCCCAAGCAGGAAGTTGAAAGCTGCTTCCTGTTCTCTACCCGCATTGTTTTAGTGGACGGCACACGAGGCTCTATCGCTAGAGATTGTTTCCAGCCGCGCAGGTCCCTCCGTAACGCTATTATCACAGATATCTCAGGGCGACGGGGAGATTTTTCTGCCGTCATAGTCAATGTTTCTACGTAACAATTTAAATCGGGCATAATGTGCGATTGTTCCATTTCCCTGTAATAAATGAGGCTCAATGGCCAGTATTTGGTTAAGTGATGGCTGAACGAATTTTTCTAAGCCAGACGGAAGCGATTCCTGCTTTCCTTCCTCGCTCGATGTCTCAGGATCTTAAACGTATTCAGTGCGCACGCGACATCCGGCATTTAAAAAACAGCCGCCGAGGGTCGCCGGCTCCTATTACCTTACAGCAGAGTTTCTCTCCCTCGTGTCTCATTATAGAAGTTAGTTGCGAGTTCAGTAAATGCTGCCAAATCCAGGAGGATTCGGCCAAAATTCACCCGGACAGTTTGGGCCAACTTTACAAAATTCTCCATTGAGCCAAATCATAATAATAATAATAAAAATCATAATAATCATAATAAAAATAAATATAATAATAATAATCATAGTGATAATAATAAAAAAAATATATAATAATAATCAGTCATAATAATCATAATAAATATAACAATGATAATAATAATCATATAATAATCATAGTCATAATAAATATAATAATAAATCATAATAAGACATCAATTCTCCACAATATGTATCCGCACTGAGGGCGAAGAAGCAAACGGAAGCTGATAAAGTTATTCAGCGTCAATTGGTTCCGTACGTCTAATCGCTAAAATATAAAACAGGCGTACGTGGCGTACCAACGAGTGTAACGGGTCAAAAAATAATAATATTACAAACACATAAATTCTGTATTCCGTGGCGAAGGCTCCCGCCGCCTACATACATCAATAAACATATATAATTAACAGGTCACTTACTCCGGAGATATAAAACACCTTCTCGTGGGGGGGGGGGTTAATTTGTTTAATTGGTCGGTGCTTTATAATAATGAGAAATATGACAGAAGCTGAAAATAGATCAATTCTCCGTATTACCGAATATTATCACTTTTACAGCAGGAAAAAAAGGGAAGAGGGAACAAGCGAGAAAATTCTAATTTTCTATTAAAAAAATGTATATAAATATAAAGGGGAACGATCGCCTTCACAGCTTTTTAAATCAAAACCTCCGATAACTTGTGATATTTGTGGAAATATTTGCTTTAGGAGTAAGCCCGGTGAAGCTGAGACCGGTGGCAGCCTGTGGCAGAGCCAGCATTATCTGATCAATTTCCAGTCCTGAAGTTCTCGCCCTTCTCCCGTCTACATACACTTTGTCTGATCTAATAAGAGAAAAAGCATTAAGGAGTTGTTACAGGGTCACCGTACCCAAGGCTGGGTCCCCCTGTTTGAGGGCTGAGGAATCACCAGTCAGTCCCTCATACGGATCGCACTCAGCTATCCACGGATCATCCAGACCACCATTCGTAGTAAACCAAGAAGAACTCTCTTTATTACAAACCCACAGAATTTATATACAATCTCAATGCAATGTGTACCGAACCCAACCCCCAATCCCATCACTCACATCCCATCACAAATCCCATCGGTAGACAGGGGATGTATCAGGTGAGGGGATTACAGAATACAATGGGTTCCCCCACCTGTGTTATCCCCCCTGTAGTGCGGGGGCCGTCTGGGCAGACAGGGCTGTGTTGGCTGATTAAGAGCCCCAGCCAGATTATAGGATTGTCTCTTTGAAGGCTGGAGCTGAAGCCACATCAGTCTCTGGGCCGGTTACACAATAATACACAATGTAAAATATTACCGGGTCATGGTATACGGAACCGGACACAAAAGTGCTCCGTGACCCGGCTAAACTTCATATGACACATGAGCCAGCTAGCCTGGCCCTGTCACAGATCTCCCCCTTGACCAAAGGTCCGGCAGACCAGGCAGATCCTCACGGGTCTGCTGCAGGCTGTCCGAGAGGACAAAGTTCACAGGTGCAGGCCTTAGTTCATGGCGCCCTTTGTCAGAAGCATCCATTGAAGGTGGGCCAGGGCCCTGGTTGCCCAAAAAGATAGTCAGTAGTTCTCTGTGAATTGGAGGACGGTCCCAGCTCAGCCGGGGGCACATGGCTATCCCCCTCACCGGGGTAACAGGGGCACGTGGAGACTCTTGCTCCCTAGTCTTGGGAACTGAGTCTGGGGCAGCTGCCAGGCCAGGGCGGTTGCATGGAAGGAAAGCCCTGCTGATCGGACCTGGGGCACTCGGGGGAACCAGGGAAACACGTAGAGGTAGTACGAGGGGCCTCTACCGGGACACTGGAGTGACCTAGGGGACACTCTGGGACAGGAACGGGTGTTCTTACGGGGTTATTGGGCGAGCTAAGCAGCTCTGCGGGGTACTCAGGGGACCCAGGGGAATACTCCGGGGCAGGGACAGGTGCCAATACTGGACCACCGGGAGGGTTAAGCAGACCCTCGATCTTCCTCTCTGGGACAGGTGCCTCTGCCTGGGCATGGAGAGAGTCAGAGGAACACTCTGGGACAGTGACCTGGGCTTCTACCAGGACACTTGGGGAACCAGGGATCACTTCGGAGACTAGACCTGGTGCCTGTATTAGGTCACCGGAAGGCCCTAGGAAAGTACGCAGCCCCTTCGGCGTCCTTACTAGTCTAGGAGCCGGTACCTCTCTCAGGTCACAGGTACTCTCAGGGGTGCACGCAGAACCAAACAGCTCTGCGGTAATCTCAGGGAGACAAGGGGGATACATAGGGATAGGGACCTGGGCTTCTCCCAGGATACTCAGGGAATCGGAGAACACTTCGGAGAACACAGGGATAGGAACCAGGGCCTGCGCCAGGCTACTGAGAGGACCCAGGGAACTCGGCAGCCCCTCTGGCGCCCTCGCTAGGTCGGGGAACGGTGCCTCTACTGGGTCACCGGGGACTTCATAGGGAACCTCTGGGGTAGTGACCCGGGCTTCTTCCAGGACACTCGGGAAATCAGGGGGACAGTCTGGGGCACTGGCTTCTACGGGCATAGCTAGGGGTTTGGTGAGGGGGGATTGTGCCACTTACTCGGGAGGTGGGGACAGTCATCTCTTCTGCCGGGGTAGAGCAGCCAGGGTTGTTGGTGAGGACTTGGGTCGGAGCTTTTGGCCTCCTCCTCCGCTTCCTCTTGCTGGCGAGGACCTCGGTTCTTCTCGCCAGGGCAGGGGCCGCGGAGTAGGTGAAGAGGACCTCGGTCCCACTCCTGCAAGTTGTAGTATCATGCTCCCAGTCTCCTTGTAACTCCTGAAGCTCCACTCTCCGCAGCAATTCTTTATAGTCCCTCTCGAGCTGCCATTCCTCTTGGACCAGGCAATCCATAACAGCCTCCAGCTCGGGGGGAATAGCATAA
Organism: Sceloporus occidentalis; assembly: GCA_023333645.1. Taxonomy (NCBI): domain Eukaryota; kingdom Metazoa; phylum Chordata; class Lepidosauria; order Squamata; family Phrynosomatidae; genus Sceloporus; species Sceloporus occidentalis. The sequence continues at coordinate 206,527 of JALMGF010000308.1, read as the reverse complement.
ACCAGGACTTCTGCACGGTTGTCCCAGATTGTATCCCTGCAGTACTGGCAGGGGCTTCCGAAGGACGAGTCAAATTGGAAGGCATCATATATCAGTCCTGGGTCGACGGGGCTATACAGCATCAGAGGGTCGCTGTGGTCTTCACCTGCTAACTGCTGGGAGAATCCCTGGTAGCGGCTCTGGAGGTCGAGCTCTGCATATATGTGTAAGGGTCCCGGGGTTCGGCACCTACCGGGACGCCCGCCCGTCCAATCCGGCAGGTCCCGCGCCGTTCGCGGCGCCTCCTCCACGCCAGCTACTAGACGCGCGCGCGCGCGTCACAACAAAACTTTATGCGTTCCCTGCCGCGGACGGCGGGGAACGCGCCTGAGTGACGTCACGCACGTAGCCGTGGCGTTCACGAGCGGGTAATTCAAAAACTGAGCACTGAGACTCATTCAGTGCTCAGTTATTGTGCTGTGCAGTTCGTGTGTTCTCGCCCTTCGTTCCTGTATTGACCCTTTGTGCACCAGACTCGGCTTGTAGGAGATTGACCCTTTGTGTACCAGACCCGGCTTGTATGAGATTGACCCTTTGTGTACCAGACCCGGCTTCGTATGAGATTGACCCTTTGTGTACCAGACCCGGCTTCGTATGAGATTGACCTTCTGTGTACCAGACCCGGCTTGTAGGTGATTAACCCCTCGTATACCAGACCCGGCTCCTGTTCCTCAGCCTGCTTCCTGCTTTCCGGTCTCCACCTGTATTTGTTTTTAGGAGCTCCTCTTGAGTTCCTAACATAATAACTGAGCCACCATGGAGTCCGCAGGAGTAGCAGACGCCATTTCTGCCCTTTCTCAACAACTGGCTTCCATGAATCAGTCTCTCCAGGAGATGCATTCTGATCACAACCAGTTGCGTCAACAAGTTCATCAACTGCAGATGCAGCAGAATACTTCTCCGGAACCAGCACCAGTTCCCCCGGCACCAATCCTCGAGGGAGCTACGGCTCAGGAACCACAGGTTCCCTTACCAGAGAGATATTCGGGGGACCGCAAGAAATATCGTACCTTCATCACCTCGTGTCAGATCTTATTCAATCTCAAGCCTCGTACCTACTCCTCTGATTATGTCAAGGTCCATACTGTCATCTCTCTTCTGTCAGATGAACCGCAGTTATGGGCTCACCACTTACTTCACAGTCAAAGCCCTCTCCTTGAGTCCTGGTCAACTTTTCGTCAAGCTATGGACACTCTCTATGACGACCCGTACCGAGTTTCTTCTGCTACTGCCTCTCTACGTTCCCTCAGACAAGGGAGAAGACCCGTAGAGGATTATATTGCAGAATTCCGGCGTATAGCTCTAGAAACCTCATGGAATGAACCCGCACTTCATGATCAATTCCGCTGGGGACTTTCTGATACCATTAAAGATGAGTTGGCACGTACGTCTATTCCTCCTGTGCTTGAAGACTTCATCAAAATGGTTACACAAATTGACCGCCGTTTTAGAGAACGACGCCAAGAACGTCAAGCCGCTACGTCTTTATGGACTCCTAGTCGTACCATACCTGTAACCCCAACATCACTCCCACCGGAGGAACCTATGCAAATAGGCATCGCCAGAGGTCCTCTATCACCTTCAGAGAAGGAACGACGCAGAACCATGGGACTGTGTTTGTATTGTGGCAGGTCAGGTCACCTGTTTAAAGACTGCCGATCTCGCAACCGCTTCCCCAAGGTGGAATAAAGAATCTGTATCCCTATCAGCTATGGTGGACTCCGGGGCCAGCGGCAACTTTATTGACACAGAACTGGTCCGGAAACTCTCTATTCCCACTTGTCCCAAGAAACATCCTCTTTCCATCCAACTGGTGGATGGAAGTCCGCTCAAGACCGGGCCCATCATCACTGAGACTATCCCGTTAAAGGTTAAGATTGGAGCCAGCCACATTGAGACTCTCCAGTTCGACATGGTTCCCTCACCAATTTCTTCCGTCATCCTTGGCCTTCCCTGGCTAAGAACTCATAACCCTTCCATTAACTGGGAGACCTGCGTTTTTCAATTTAAATCTCCACATTGCATACAGACCTGCTTAAAGACTGTCTCAGTATGTCTGACTCAAGATATCACTTCACCTCAGGAACTTCCTATATCTTACCAACAGTTTCAAGATGTCTTCGAAAAGAAGAGCGCGGATAAACTACCCCCTCATCGTCCCTACGATTGTCCCATCGAACTTCTCCCTGGAGCTGCTATACCTTTTGGCAGAATTTATCCCCTATCGGAGCCCGAGCTGACTGTACTAAAAGATTATATTGATGAGAATCTCGTAAAGGGCTTTATCCGACCATCTACATCCCCGGCAGGGGCAGGAATATTTTTTGTCCATAAAAAGGACGGAGGTCTTCGCCCCTGTATTGACTACCGGGAACTGAATAACATAACCATCAAAAATCGGTACCCATTGCCGCTTATTTCAGAATTACTGGAACATGTACGGTCAGCTACGATCTTCACAAAGATAGACCTACGTGGAGCGTACAATTTGGTAAGAATAAGGAAGGGGGACGAATGGAAAACAGCGTTTAGGTGCCGGTATGGACATTTTGAATATCGAGTGATGCCTTTCGGTCTCTCTAACGCCCCCGCTACCTTCCAACACTTCATCAATGATGTTTTTCATGACGTTTTAGACCGCTTTGTTATAGTATACCTTGATGACATATTGATCTTTTCACCTTCCTTGGATACACACCGTGACCACGTGTGTCAAGTTCTCAGTCGACTCAGGCAAAACGGACTCTATGCCAAATTCGAAAAATGTGTATTCGAGGTCCAAACTATCGAATTTCTGGGGTACATACTCTCTCCCAACAGCATCCAGATGGACCCCAGGAAGGTCACCTCCATACTCCATTGGCCTGCTCCCACGGACCGCAAAGGTGTACAAAGATTCGTGGGATTTGCGAACTATTATCGTAAGTTTATCCGTGACTTTTCCAAACATATACAACCTCTCACGGCCCTTACTTCGAAGAAGAGCCCATTTCTCTGGAATGAAGCGGCACAACGAGCATTTGACTTTTTAAAGAACAGATTCATCACTGCACCTATCCTCAAGCTTCCGATTTCCCATCAACCATATACCTTGGAGGTAGATGCCTCCGACACAGCGGTTGGTGCTATCCTTTCCCAAAGGCAGGAGGTTGACGGTCAACTCCACCCGGTCGCCTATTTCTCTCGGGCCCTCGCCCCAGCAGAAAAGAACTATTGCATCGGGGAGCGTGAATTATTAGCGATTAAACTAGCATTAGAAGAGTGGCGACATTTACTCGAAGGTGCTTTATATCCCATCGTTGTATTTACTGACCATAAAAATCTGGAGTATCTACGAACCGCTAAAAGATTACAACCTCGTCTGGCAAGATGGTCTCTGTTCTTTACACGATTCCAGTTACACATAACGTACCGTCCAGGCTCCCGCAACGTCAAAGCGGATTCCCTATCGCGTATGTATGACTTACCTTCTGATACATCTTCGAATCAGGACACAGTTCTGTCACCCAGTCATTTTTTGGCAGCTACTCATTCCTTATGGGACTCTATTCGAAGACACTCTCACCAGTCTAAACCCCCAAACATACCAGGATTACAATTTCGTCAAGGACTTTTTTACCATAAAGATCATATCTATGTGCCTCAGGAGATCCGTCTCCAAGTGTTACAGACCTTCCATGATACACCTCTAGCAGGACATGGTGGCGTGAAACAAACCCAAGATTTAATCCAACGCTCCTTTTGGTGGCCTAAACTAAAAGAAGAAGTAAAAACATTTGTGTCCTCCTGCTCTGTCTGTGCTCGTTCCAAAGACTCCCACCATAAACCCGCTGGTCTCCTCCAACCCCTTTCAACTCCATCTAGACCATGGGCAAGCATATCCATGGACTTCGTTACCGACCTACCTCCATCTTCACACCTGACCACCTTACTGGTGGTAGTGGATCGATTTACTAAGATGGCCCATTTTATCCCTTTCGAGCATCTTCCATCCGCGGTGGAGACAGCATGTCTGTTCATCACACACATCTTCCGTCTCCATGGCCTACCTGACAATATCATCTCCGACCGAGGATCTCAATTCACCTCTCGCTTCTGGAATGCTTTTTGCGACCAAATCCACGTCCACCGCTCCTTATCTACAGCTTTCCACCCGCAAAGCAATGGCCAAACCGAACGAACTAATCAAACTTTGGAGCAGTATCTCCGTTGCTTTACGACATATCTTCAAGATGACTGGAGTTCCTATCTACCGTTGGCCGAATTTGCTTATAATAACCACGTTCACCGATCCATCCGTATGTCACCTTTTTTCGCCAATTACGGGTACCATCCATCCATACTGCCTGGATCTCCAATTCTAAGTACAGTACCTTCAGTTTCAGAACATGTCACCAACCTTACTCAAACATACAAATTACTTCATAATACCCTGAGTACTGCGAAACGTCATTATAAGTTCTTCGCAGACCGTCATCGACGTTCTGCGCCTTCCTATAAGATGGGCGACAAAGTATGGCTCTCTACCAAACACCTGAGGTTATCTTGTCCCTCTAGGAAGTTAGGTCCTAGGTTCATAGGTCCTTTCCCTATTACTCGTGTGGTTTCCCCATTGGCGGTAGAATTGAAATTACCAAGCACCTTAACCGTCCATCCGGTTTTTCATGTATCACTGGTGAAACCATGGAGGAACAACCCGTTCCCGGGCCGTCACCCTGTTCCTCCTCCCCCCATCATTATTAATGATAACCCCGAATATGAAGTTGAGGACATTTTAGACTCTCGATATTATCGTAAACGATTACAATATCTCATACGGTGGAAGGGATATGACTCTGACGAAGACTCCTGGGAACCCGCTGCCAAGGTTCATGCTTCCACTTTAATTTCTGCCTTTCATTTACACCACCCTGGTCGTCCAGGTCCTTCAAGAGTCCAGAGGCCTCCCTTTAAGGGGGGGAACTGTAAGGGTCCCGGGGTTCGGCACCTACCGGGACGCCCGCCCGTCCAATCCGGCAGGTCCCGCGCCGTTCGCGGCGCCTCCTCCACGCCAGCTACTAGACGCGCGCGCGCGCGTCACAACAAAACTTTATGCGTTCCCTGCCGCGGACGGCGGGGAACGCGCCTGAGTGACGTCACGCACGTAGGCGTGGCGTTCACGAGCGGGTAATTCAAAAACTGAGCACTGAGACTCATTCAGTGCTCAGTTATTGTGCTGTGCAGTTCGTGTGTTCTCGCCCTTCGTTCCTGTATTGACCCTTTGTGCACCAGACTCGGCTTGTAGGAGATTGACCCTTTGTGTACCAGACCCGGCTTGTATGAGATTGACCCTTTGTGTACCAGACCCGGCTTCGTATGAGATTGACCCTTTGTGTACCAGACCCGGCTTCGTATGAGATTGACCCTCTGTGTACCAGACCCGGCTTGTAGGTGATTAACCCCTCGTATACCAGACCCGGCTCCTGTTCCTCAGCCTGCTTCCTGCTTTCCGGTCTCCACCTGTATTTGTTTTTAGGAGCTCCTCTTGAGTTCCTAACAATATGAGACCACTCAATTCCTCTTCCCACTCCGGCAACGGGTTCTCCCCCAGGAGTGGAACTCGTATATCCCACATTGTCCAGTATTGTGCCCAGTACGTTTCAAAGTGGGGATGGGAGAAATCATCCCTCCAGTCTGCAGGCGCAGACTCTAACTGCCATTGCTGGTGTTCCAGCTCACACACCTCGGCTGTAACCCGGTCTGTCTCATCCTCTGGTTCTCGGAAGGATTGGATATCCTGGTATGATATTTTGGTGGTCTGTTCCCCTAGTCTGGGAGATACAGACCCACTCTGGCTCAGTTCCTGGTGACACATTTTAATCACCGCCGTCACTTGCTCCAATGTAGCCCCTCCTGGGTACAGGGATAGGTGCCATAGAATGTTCTTTTGTAGAGCACTCAGTCCGAGGCTCTCCTCTGGGCCATCCTGGTGCCGGTCCATCTCTCTGCAGTCCGCAATCAGAGTAGCCTTTCCTTTGCTACAAACCTCCAGGAGCTCTCTTGGTGTCTCTCGTCTGCAATCCCAGTTGGTGGTTTGGATTTCACCCAAGTCGTGGGATTCTTCCCACCGCTGCCAACCAATGTTACAGGGTCACCGTACCCAAGGCTGGGTCCCCCTGTTTGAGGGCTGAGGAATCACCAGTCAGTCCCTCATACGGATCGCACTCAGCTATCCACGGATCATCCAGACCACCATTCGTAGTAAACCAAGAAGAACTCTCTTTATTACAAACACACAGAACTTTATACAATCTCAATGCAATGTGTACCGAACCCAGGTAGGTGGGGGCAGGTCGGGGGGGTAGGCTTGTCTTCCATCTGCATTATACGATCAGAAAGCCCCTTGGTTGCCGCCATCGCGTTGGGGATGCGAGCGGACGCTGACCTTGGGCCGCCGGGTTAACCCACGCATTTCACCGTTTCCCTCCGTTTGACCGGGTCTGAGACGTGGGTAAGGGGGGGGAGAGGGGTTAGAAAGCGATAGGGGAGGGAGAGGGGGTTAAAAAGTGATAGGGGAGGGAGAGGGGGGGTAGAAAGTGATAGGGGAGGGAGAGGGGGGGGTAGAAAGTGATAAGGGAGGGAGAGGGGGGGTAGAAAGTGATAAGGGAGGGAGAGGGGGTAGATATAAGTAAAGAGTGTGCATTAATGTGTGGATGCATTGAGTGAATGAGAGAGAGCATGAGTTAATATGTGAATGTATTGTCTGAATGAGGGAGAGCATGAGTTAATGTGTGGATGAATTGTCTGAATGAGGGAGAGCATGAGTTAATGTGTGGATGAGTTCTCTGAATTAAAGTGTGAATTAGTGAGCGACTGTAAAAGTGTTTGTGTATCATTGATGTATAATTGTGGAAGGGCAAAGATGGCACTAGCAGGAGGTTTGAGCCTTGGGGACCAAGATGGCACAGGCAGGGTGTATATGGCACAAAGATGGCACTGGCCGGACTGTTTGGGGATAAAGTTGACTTGTGCTGGGCTATTTGGGGACAAAGATGGCAAATCTTATGTGTGTTTTCTGGGTGCCGGCCAGGTTCTATGTCGGCAGTGTGGACGCCAGGGCTGGCTTTGGGGTGCAACCTGTGATCTATGCCTGTAATTTAGGGGGTTTTAAATATACCTTTAATGCTGTGTTTTTATGTGAATTCCAATTGATTTTTACCTGCAATGCTGGGTTTTTGTGTTATTCTGTAGATCCATATCTGCTATGCTATGTTTCCATACATTATTTATGTGTACCTGCAAATACAGGGTTAATATGTCTTATTCAGTTGATCTACACCTGCGATGCTACGTTTCATATATTTATTGTATGCCTGCAAATACAGGACTTGTATGTCTGATTCTGTTTATTTGATATATACCTTCAGTGCTGAGATCACAAGTGAATTTCAATTGATCTGGGTTTGTGTGTTGATCTATACCCGCTATCGGCAGCAGGGACTAATATTTATATATATATGGGCAGCAGGGGCTAGTAAATGGGTTTTAGATATTTGGACAGGGGCGCAATTTCAGTGCTTGCCATAGGCGCTATTTTCAGTAGATACGCCTCTGCATGCAGGAGACTAGATTTGGAGGGCCCCTTTGTCTCTGATCCTCCATTCCCCGTTAGTAGGGATAGAGGGTTCAAGATTGCCCTTTAGTTAAGTGGAGGGTCCTGGGATCCTTGTTTATTTTATTATATAATTTACCGTAACTAGAGGTTATTTTGAAAATTACAGGCGAGGACTTATGAGCATCCATTGAACTCGCATGACCTTGCACGTAATTCATAAAATAAAAATCTCCGGCCTCTCTGAACCCCGGGCCCAGACTGGACATCTGGCACGGCTGGCAAATCCCCAGTAGGCTGGATATGGACATCTGCGTGCCAAGCAGCCATAAAAGCATAGCATGCGGCCGCGCAGATCCATCAGGCGGCCACCGGCCTTAAAGTGACACAACCGCCAGGCCATCACCGGTCCGTCCCCTGCTGACCCCCGTCCCCCCGATTATTACTCTTTAATCCTGCGTTACTGTTCTCCGTGCAAAGAAATTAATTCACCTGCCGCAGCTGAACAAAAACAGCCGCCGTGCCGGCGTCACGCCGAGACGCTTTCCATTCAGCAGTTTGATGGATGAAGTTATTTTTCCCCGGCCCGATGTTAGAATATAAAAATAACCCATCTGTGCCGGACGACGCGGAATCGATAGGTCTCCATGAGAAATGTCAGAGGTATTGACCATGCGCGGAGGATATATGAGCAAGAAATGCACCTCTGAAACAGTCTACTAGGGCCTCCTCGTACAAGATGGATGTGTCAAGCGACTGATTAAGGGGAGATTTATCTCTAATGCTGCTTTCATAGATGGAGCGCAACCAAGATTTGGTTGAAAACTCTTCCTTTTTTTTTTTTTTTTTTTTTTCTTGCAAATTCAGGTCCGGTTTCTCAAAATTGGAAACGTTCAGAAGAGAACAGCTTGTGAAAAAAAAGCAGAGGAGCCGGGCCGTATAATCGCAGTCTATAACCTCGGCTTTAAAAGGGACCTAAAGGTGGCTACTACCTGCTGCGCACCGGGGATGGAAGAGTTAAAATAAGAAAAGCGTGAGCGAGTCTGTAATTATCAGTGTATTTATCGGTTAAAATAAGCAATATATATATATATATATATATATATATATATATATATATAGGGTAGTAGAAGTATTATTAAACACTCATCTACAGACACCAGACAAGCCAGAAGGCTTGTTTTTCCCTCAGAAATCTCATGGTGCTTCGACAACCACAAGGGATTCTGGGTAGGCACATGCAAATAAGGTTTGCATGAAGGACGAAACAGCTGTCCAGGAGCGGTGATCTGGCTGCTGCACCTCTTCCCGAGTTTTGTCTAAAGGCTGTCCTGTACAGCGGGCAATTACTTTCAAGGGATCCATGTATAAAGTGGATATAGAGGCAAAGGTGATAATTGTTAACCTTATTTGCATGCGCCTACCCAGAATCCCTTGTGGTTGTCGAAGCACCATGAGATTTCTGAGGGAAAAACAAGCCTTCTGGCTTGTCTGGTGTCTGTAGATGAGTGTTTAATAATAATACTTCTACTAACCCTTAAATTTAAGTGGAAGGGTTTCCATCACCTTTTACCCACCATAACTTATGTAATGGTATATATATATATATATTTATATATTTATATATTAGAATAGAACCCACCCCCTGCTTTATGTGTATACCATGAGGGCGGGGCTTGTCATGTGAGGCTAGCAGCTCATATAGGCTGGGATATCCCCGGTAATGGGCGGGGAGTGGGTGTGGCCAAATTCTGGTGCCCTACCCAGAGAACGAAATTCAGCTGAACATTGTCAGAAGTTTTTCACGTCCAGAGAAGGCAGCAGTTGCAGATCAGTAAGAGTTTATTACAGGAGCGTCTGACTATTCTAAAGGCACGCTGGATGACATGATATAACCCGACACGATTTGGTATAAAACTCAATAATACATATTTTTCTATAGAAGCTACAAGATGCGTCCTCGGGGAGTGGGGGGGGGGTCCTGGGAATCACGATTTTACATTATTTAGGGATATATATCTTGTCTCTCCTGTGTTTACAACTTCTGGTTTGTTGAGTTGTACACTGACAGTCTCTCATTGAGTGACGTTGAGTTGCACACTGACTGTTCAGTCCTGTTTTCGGTTATTGGAGTTCCGGGTCGTGTAACGTCCTCCAATCAGAGGCAGTCGGGTTCCTTCTATTTATGTGATGTCACTTTTCAACTCAATCGAAAGCCTGACTCGAGCCGGTTTTCTCGGAGTGGAGCTGCTGTGTAAGTCGCCGTGAGCCGGCGGTTCATCTGAAGTCAAGGTTCCAGTTGGCCGTCGTCGTCATCGTAACAAATACACTTATTACTCATTCAGCTCAGACTTAACAGTCAACACAACCGGAACCGGACAGAGCCCCCAAGGCAGCCATCTCGGTACAAATACTTAAAGCGGTGGGGGATTTTAGAGCTTTACTGCCCTCACTGTAAGGAATCCATAGCTGGAGGTGGGGAGCTGTGCGGGCTGCACTTGGTTTATATTCTATAGTAAAACTGGCATTAACTCCCCAGTAACTTCCCGTTCACGCCGGGGGATGTGTAAAAAAGAAAAAAAAAAAAGGCATCCTGTTACAATGACTCTCTCGGCCCCTTGGACAGCCTGAATCATCATCTCTCTGACATCGCGGCTTCTAACTCGTGTTAAAACGTCGTAGGAAGGCAAGCAGCCAAGTCTGGTTAGAAAACCTCAAGTAGAGAACAAAAGGTTTTTGTAGAAGACCCAAAACTATTGTGTTTCCAAAAAAAATGATACAAAAAATAAAGTTTTGCTAATGAAGCTGACAGCGCCCGGGCGCCCCCCCCCCTGCAGGGGGCACTTTAATTGGCAGAAAAACATTTGTGAATTTTGTGTTGCTTTCCGCTCAGATATTTGGGGGCAGTAACTGATACCCCCAAACATTTGAAATAGCCGTAGAGGGGCAATTGGGAGGTGCGGTAATTACGAAGGTAATTGGGGTTTGTGGAAAATGTGTTATTCTGTGCAGATAAGCAATTAACCCATAAAACACCTTTTTCTTTGGCCGTTAAATCCCTCACAGTGTCCTCGGCGTAGTTTGGGTTCAGTCCATATAACCGGCAGAGCCCCCGGCTCCAGACCACCAGAGCGCGTAGGTCAGTGTGATCTGTGAATGAAAGGGTTAACACCCCCACGAATTGTTATAGGAACGTAACCTGCGCCCTCTGTTACAGCGAGAGCCCCCAAAACAAGGCTAAAGAGACAGCCAGCGTGTGCTGCTTGGTCCCTTTACATTTTCATGGGGTCCCTTCTGCAAACTGATAAGGGGGGGGGTGTAGAATCCCTCCATATTTATTTGCCCCTTTTGACCCCCCAGCTTTTTTCCTTCCCTGCACGCAATCTAATTTCCCCCAGGGCTGCCAGTACGCCCTGGGCGCATTAAAGCCCCCTATGTGGGGTACACCTGCTGAATTCACACAAGTACATGCCAACACTCCCGACGCCCACGCAGCCCTGCGTAATAACGATAACTTATTTTTAGAGAGCGCCGTGATTCCGGGATTTTGTGAACTCATCAGTTTTCCGGATCTCGAGTGTCGCATTTACAGAAATTACAGCAATTTAGATCCATTAACCACATTTTTCCCGATGGATTAGGCGGCTTTAATAAACGCGGAGACCATGAGAACCGGCAGCGACAGCAGCTGCCCTACCTGCCCCCTAACTAACCCCAAGGGAACGGAGAGACCCCTCAGTCACAATGATCGGGAATCCCGACGTCCCACGTTTAGTGAATACGCCGTCAGTGTTATTATGGGGACTCCGGGGGACCAATGAGGATGGAGAAGGCTTGGCTCATAGCGCCTGTGGTCAGTCTCACAGCCGTCTCTGAGGAAGAAAAGTGAAGGAGCCGATCCTCCGTATTCTCATTAAATGGAAACTTCTTTTTTATTACAAATATATTAAAAATATAACGGAGCAACTCCCCCCCCCCCCAGTTGTAGTTTTTTCCCCCATAATATAAAGTTTTCAGGCAGTTGCATATCAGCCGTTTGTATGATTCTCGCTCTGTTATCTGATCCCCGATCTACTAAACACTGCGACTCCTTATCATACTGCCTGTGGGGAATAATACAACGGCTCAGTCTTAGTCACCTAACAGGACTCTCTCACTAATAAAAGTCTATGGAGGAACGGACTTCATTAGCATTCATTAAAGCATCAGCTCAGTGAGCCGGGAAAGTCACCCAAAATATCACATGTCTGACAGCAACGGCGACTCCAGGTCTGCAGATAAAGGGGGTTATATTACTGTATACAGCACTGGGGGGTTATATTATTGTATACAGCGCTGGGGGTTATATTACTGTATACAGCGCTGGGGGGTTATATTACTGTATACAGCGCTGGGGGGTTATATTACTGTATACAGCGCTGGGGGTTATATTACTGTATACAGCGCGGGGGGTTATATTACTGTATACAGCGCTGGGGGTTATATTACTGTATACAGCGCTGGGGGTTATATTACTGTATACAGCGCTGGGGGTTATATTACTGTATACAGCGCTGGGGGGTTAAATTACTGTATACAGCGCTGGGGGTTATATTACTGTATACAGTTTTTATATTAAAAACAAATATTTTGGGCGACACGAATGTCCCGGCGGCTCCTCTGCTGCTGCTTTATTTTTTTTTATAATACGGCAAAGTTTTAATTGGCGAATTGTTCTGCAAAAAAAATAAAATATATAAATGATACAAAAGGACGCGCAAATGAACGGGTCGGCCCCCAAAAGGAGAGAAAATCCAGGATATTATATTAACATAAAAGAAAGCAGAATGGAGGTAAAATGCGTTTCACTCCCAGCTGGGAAAAAAACCCACAAACCGCGTCTTCCTCTATAATTTGCATTCATTATGCGGAACGATCTGAATATTCAGACGAAGAACGAAGATTTTTTTTGCGCTCTTAATTGGCGTGAAGAGGAAGACGCCTCAGACGCCTCGGCCGCCTCTCCCTCCTCTTCTTACTTATTTACATACGAAATCCAAACCTCGTCAGGAAAAGTGACGGGAAAAAAAAAGATATATATTTTTACAAAAGGAAATCGTGGACATTAAAGGTCGTCTCGAGCCAAAGTCCCGTTTTTTATTTGGGGCAAAATATGACTGAAGCCCCTCTATCTCTGGGCTGGACCCCCCCACCCAATTTACTTTAACCCAATAACGGCAGACACCGGGTTTCATTTATTAACCCAGTCGTTGCCACGCAAACTTAGGCCCGACCCCTCACTGCGTTAACGGGGCAAAGACCACAAAATAAACACAGAAATATAATAAACAACATCAAGAAAGGTAAATAATTAACAAAAAACAAAGCCTGCTGAACCGCCACACAGAGACAGACAAGATACTCCAACCTAAGGCTCCCGGTACCACCGACCGGGACCCCCCCCCCCCCGCCGCCACATGCCCCCCCAGAGCATTCACACACCCTAGATGCCTGTAATCTAAACCCCCCCCAGCTGTTACAGCAGAAATACCCCAACATACCCCAAGGGAGGGAGGAACGACACGGGGTAAGGGGGCTACAAGATGCACCTCAGCCTTGTGTCACAACACCTTAAATAACTACTGTTACAGGGTCACCGTACCCAAGGCTGGGTCCCCCTGTTTGAGGGCTGAGGAATCACCAGTCAGTCCCTCATACGGATCGCACTCAGCTATCCACGGATCATCCAGACCACCATTCGCAGTAAACCAAGAAGAACTCTCTTTATTACAAACACACAGAACTTATATACAATCTCAATGCAATGTGTACCGAACCCAACCCCCAATCCCATCAGCCACATCCCATCACAAATCCCATCAGTATACAGGGGATGTATCAGGTGAGGGGATTACAGAATACAATGGGTTCCCCCACCTGTGTTATCCCCCCTGTAGTGCGGGTGCCGTCTGGGCAGACAGGGCTGTGCTGGCTGATTAAGAGCCCCAGCCAGATTATAGGATCGTCTCTTTGAAGGCTGGAGCTGAAGCCACATCAGTCTCTGGGCCGGTTACACAATAAACACAATATAATATATTACCGGGTCACAGTATACAGAACCGGGCACAAAAGTGCTCCGTGACCCGGCTAAACTTCATATGACACATGAGCCAGCTAGCCTGGCCCTGTCACAACTACCCCCTAAACCCCTCCCCCAATCTACCCAATGGGGCCAAAGCCTGGCCCTACCCAGGACCCACTCTGTCCATGCTGGCCCCCGCAGGCATCATTCATCTCCGCCGAACGCTCGCCTTTACCAGACGCGGCGTTTGTTCCGGAGATAAATGACTTTCCAGATCTTAGATCTAAAAAGAATCGATGAATAGATTGGAGAAAGTTAATTTCCCGCCAAGACGCTGCGGTTTCTGGTTGTTTGAAGCGATATATTTTCGGAACAGGAGCGCGGCGAGCCGTCCCTCGGATACCTGGCAGCGCTGGAGGCCATAGACGCTCCACGGCGCTCTCTAACCCCTCCGACGGAGACCGGCCGGGAAACCTTAACCTCCGCGGATCTTTCCTCAGACTTGGGACACTCGGCAGCTTCAGCTCTGCTGGGAATCAGAAACCAAACGCGCTACCGGCTCCTGTTATTTAATCGCTATATATAGCGCCGTCATATTCCGTGGTGCTGTACAATGGATAAACAAGTAGAATGTAACAACAATTCGACATACAGAGGAGGGCCCTGCTCAAACACGCTAACCACTTAAATAAAAGCTCACGGACCGGCAACTCATGACAAACGTATAGAAAACTTCTAATAGAAACTCAGAACCCGCCGGCAGATCGGCCCCATCCGGCCCCCGTCAAGTCGCCCGTTTCTCCTGCTGTAAAGACTCAAACCTTAATCAGTCGTTGGTCTCGTCTTAGATTCCGGAGCCGTATGTCTATCCCATGCGTGTTTAATCCCCTCACTGTATTACCCTCTACCACCTCTGCTGGGAGGCTGTTCCACTTATCCATCACCCTCTCAGCTAAATGAAGTGAATGTTCTCTCGTCCAACTGTTTCTCTTTGTCTCCGTCTTGTACGCCGCCGAATCCCGTATAATAAATTAGCGGTTAAACATTCAGAGACTTTGATTTAATAAGGACATGTTTAAAGGATTGGAGAAGCTTTGCTGGAAGCAATCCCCGAATATTAAGTACCGCGTGAAACATTTTAATAAAGGCCGGGATCTCGCACCAAACGCAAGGAAACGTTTATCTCCGAAAAGCTGCGTTTTTGGGGCGTCTCTCAGGCCGCGATCGCAAAACACCCCAATAAAGCAATTAAACAGCGCGGTGTAAAATCCGTTCATTAAACGGGCGAGTTTTGTTCTGCCCCAAAGTTTGATGAATGACGTCGTTTGGATTGTGCGGAATTCTGGATACTTTGTTTCTAAAAGGTTCCATATTAATAAATATCATTGATCATCGTCTAAGAACGTACCGGAAAACCCCTGTGTCCAGTGCATCCCATTATTATCAAGTGCTGACATATGCCACAGCACGGTACAATATAACATCTACAAGTACAGGGGTACCAGCGGCAGTGTTTGGGGGATACGTGGCTGCAGGATTGGAGTTTGTGGCAGGATGGCGGCTGGAAGAAGCGAAAGATGTAAAAAGAAAAGCCGGAGGGTAAAAGGGGTAAAAGTAACCAAGCACAGGAATCCGGCAACGAATGACTGGGGAAACGGCACGCGGGGGGGGGGGGGGGGCAGCTAAATTCAAAGCGGAAAAACGGCCCTTAATGCAGCATATTAATAACAGCCCCCGTGGGCCGGATCTTGGGACCTGGAGCAGAGATAGAGGTCTCCCCCCGCGCTCACGCCACGTCCAGCCACAGGAGAGCTGGGGGGGGCTCAAGTGTGGCCCCTCAGCACGTGGCTCCTGCCCCGCTCGCCCCATGGAGGCCCTGCCTCCCGTCACAGGAGCCGTAGATGTAGTTAGTGATTCTGTAACGTCTCCTGCCCTCTAACAGCCGGTAACATATGTATTAAGGGCCGTCCGGCGGGCCATTAAATCTAAGTCCAGCATTGTCTTTTTCCTCCAGAAAATATTTTTTATAGGAAACGAAGAAACCTTAATGGAGGCGAAACTTCGATTCATTCATTCGTTTCCCAGACATCAGAAAGAACGTCTTCCCGGCGGCGCGGAGGGACGTCTTTTACCTTCATTAAAAAAGAAAAACCAATTTCAATTCTTAAATTCTTCAATGGAAATTCTTCCGTCACTTTTGTCCAATCCGATGGCTTCACGAGAATTCAAATCTATAGCCGTTGTTTTTTATAGGAGACATCGGAAGAGAAGTTGGAAATGTAATTATTAATACTATTATTGTAATTCTTATTATTGCTGTAATTATTATTTTTATCATTATTACCGTATTTGCTCGATTATAAGACAAGGTTTTTTTCTGAAAAATACCCCTCGTCTTATAATCGGGGCCGTCTTATAATCAGACCTCAAATAGGTCTGACTATGAGACGACTAAGATCCAGATCCCCCGCATCTGCCTGTCTCTCAACCCCCCCCCAGCCCCACTTACCGGTACTTCTGAGTCCCCAGTTGCGTAGCTGGGGCAGCGTGTAAATGTCTACAACTTCCGCTGCAGCAGGAAGGAGGCGTGGCTGGTAGCGGGGGTGTGACAGGGCCAGCCTAGCCGGCTCATGTGTCATATGAAGCCGGGTCACGGAGCGCTTTTGTGTCCGGTTCCGTATACCGTGACCCGGTAATATTTTATAAGACGTTTTATTGTGTAACCGTTTATTTGTGATGGGATGTGAGGGATGGGATTTGTGATGGGATGTGGCTGATGGGATTGGGGGTTGGGTTCGGTGTTCATTGAATTGAGATTTTATAAAGTTCTGTGTGTTTGTAAATAAAGTTCTTGTTTTACTACGAATGGTGGTCTGGATGATCCGTGGATAGCTGAGTGCGATCCGTATGAGGGACTGACTGGTGATTCCTCAGCCCTCAAACAGGGGGACCCAGCCTTGGGTACGGTGACCCTGTAACACGGGGGTTGTCTGCGTCCATCGCGCAGACCTTCCCCAGCTGTCAGAGATCAGAGTTACCAGTGCCGGTGCGGTTAAAAGGCATATCATGGGGCACAGTGGCATATAGGGGGTATAAGGCATTTCTGGGGCAGATGTGCATAACTGGGGGGGCAGGTTGGAAATAAAACCAAAATATTTTTCTCAATCATAGCTTTTATTGAAAAATGTAATAGTTTGGATGAATTAACATTTACTGGTAAAACTTTTTTCCTATAGGGCCGTCTTATATTCAGGCTTTTTTTTCCTAAATTAATATTCAGATTTGGGTCGTCTTATAATCGAGCAAATGCGGTATTACATTTGGGGGGAAGTTTTTCTCCCTCCGGGATGTGCTGCAAGGCGCCACAATCACTGCCCTTCCAGTACAAACACGCAGAGAATCAAAGGATCTCAATTTATTATTAGCAGGTTTAGTCCATAGTACTGGAAAAAAGACACTGGAATAGCACTGGAGTGATACACTGTAATAACACACGGCACTGGAGTGATACACTGTAATAACACACGGCTCTGGAGTGATACACTGTAATAACACACGGCACTGGAGTGATACACTGTAATAACGCACGGCTCTGGAGTGATACACTGTAATAACACACGGCACTGGAGTGATACACTAATAACGCACGGCACTGGAGTGATACACTGTAATAACACACGGCACTGGAGTGATACACTGTAATAACACACGGCACTGGAGTGATACACTAATAACGCACGGCACTGGAGTGATACACTAATAACGCACGGCACTGGAGTGATACACTGTAATAACGCACGGCACTGGAGTGATACACTGTAATAACGCACGGCACTGGAGT
Organism: Sceloporus occidentalis; assembly: GCA_023333645.1. Classification (NCBI taxonomy): domain Eukaryota; kingdom Metazoa; phylum Chordata; class Lepidosauria; order Squamata; family Phrynosomatidae; genus Sceloporus; species Sceloporus occidentalis. Next base: position 188,995 of record JALMGF010000308.1, on the reverse strand, counting down.
GATACACTAATAACGCACGGCACTGGAGTGATACACTAATAACGCACGGCACTGGAGTGATACACTAATAACGCACGGCACTGGAGTGATACACTGTAATAACGCACGGCACTGGAGTGATACACTGGAATAACGCACGGCACTGGAGTGATACACTGTAATAACGCACGGCACTGGAGTGATACACTGGAATAACGCACGGCAATGGAATGATACACTAATAACGCACGGCACTGGAGTGATACACTAATAACGCACGGCACTGGAATGATACACTGGAATAATCTAACGAATAATGTAAATTTTATTCCATCGAGGTGCGTTATAGGTCAGTCCTGTAATATATATATATATATATATATATATATATATATATATATATATATACACACACACACACACACCCCGGGAGCGAGTGATCCCCTCCGCGTCCCGCCAACGGAGCAGATCAAAGACAAACGGGCGACAGCACAGACCCAGAGAACGACCCCCTCCAGCAGCCGAGGACGCAGACCGAGGAAGCGGCCCTCGTGCGTCTCTTTGTTCTATTAAGAATAACAATATTTGTCATCTTATATTATACCGTACAGGACCGGAAACGAGACGGAGATTGTAAGCTCCCGGGATCAGGGCCCCCTCCTCCTTCTGCATCTGTCCTTATTCCCAGTTTTAAATTCTCAATGAAAGTAGGAATTTGTGAAGTTCAGCCGCGCTGCGCATGTGGAGGAGAGACGGGGAGCGAGGAATAGTCGACTGTTACACGAATTCTCTGTTTATGTTTCGTAGCCCCAAATACTGGCTCAGGACGCAGGGGATTTACAGCCACGAGAGATACCAGCACCGCGGGGTGTCCTCATTATCCGCACCGCGACGCGCAGGAGCAGCGGGATCCAGGTCACCGAGCGGCTAAAAATGTATCAAAGACCATTCGAGACGTGACGGGAATAAACGTCGGGTTATTAGATTGTAAGCTCCACAGGACAGGACTCGCTTCTCCTTCCGTCGCAGTACGTCTTATGTTTGTTCCATTTTTATTTTGGAAGTTTTTAATCTGAATGCCGCTGTAATAATGTCGCCACGGAAACCAGAAATAAAACGATGGAGGCAGAAAAGGCATCATGTGTCCCAGATCCTCACATAAAGGTTAATAACGCTTCTTTTCTTCATAAATGGGAATCAGAATAACAGAAGTTTCCAGAAATATCGCTCTGTAATCTTTTTACCCCAGTTGTAGTTTTTGCCCCCATAATATAAAGTTTTCAGGCAGCTGCATATCAGCCGTTTGTATGATTCTCGCTCTGTTATCTGATCCCCGATCTACTAACCCCCCCCCCCCGACTCCTTATCATACTGCCTGGGGGGGCAATAGAATGGCTCGGTCTTAATCACCAAGTTATTACTGTATACAGCGCTGGGGGGGGTTATATGACTGTATACAGCGCTGGGGGGTTATATGACTGTATACAGCGCTGGGGGGTTATATGACTGTATACAGCGCTGGGGGGGTTATATGACTGTATACAGCGCTGGGGGTGTATGTGACTGTATATACAGCGCTGGGGGGTATATTACTGTATATACAGCGCTGGGGGGTATATTACTGTATATACAGCGCTGGGGGGTATATTACTGTATATACAGCGCTGGGGGGTTATATTACTGTATATACAGCGCTGGGGGGTTATATTACTGTATATACAGCGCTGGGGTGGTTATATTACTGTATACAGCGCTGGGGGGTTATATTACTGTATACAGCGCTGGGGTGGTAATATTATTGTATACAGCGCTGGGGGTTATATTACTGTATACAGCGCTGGGGTAATATTACTGTATACAGCGCTGGGGGGGGTTATATGACTGTATACAGCGCTGGGGGTGTATGTGACTGTATATACAGCGCTGGGGGTATATTACTGTATACAGCGCTCTGGCCGTGGCAGGTATTAGCGAGGAGACAGATGTAAATCAGATTATATTTAAATGTCGGAGAGAAAATGGGATTTAATGAAACTTCTGCATAGCTGAGCAGCGGCCAAAATTCATTAAAGTCGATTTCACCTTTTTATTCATTTATGACATCACAGCAAAATGTTAACCGTCAAAAGCCTGAATGACTGATTGTGAGGGTGAAATGAAGTAATTATTGCTTAATAACTGCGGCCGATAGACATGAAGCTATTTGTAAAAACACAGAAAAATCATAAAACCATCACCAGCGTCCCGTGTAATTCAGGGTAAATAATGAAATATCGCCAAAGAACTCACAAGGAACACAAATTGTTTCAGCCGAGATCCAGAGCATCGCGAGGCGATCCAATAAAACGCGCAGTAATCTGCTGTAACCAGAAGAGATCCACTGTTTATATAGCGCATAGCGCGTCCCCCCTCCCCCGGCGCGTTATTCCGATTCGCGGCACTTTTCACGTTTGTTTTCTGTCATTTCTGATCAGCTCTGAGGGTGTTTAATGCCGTTTTTCTAGTCTATTAAGAGTTAAATTATTTAATTACTTACATATCGATCCTTTTCAGGTGCTGGTTATTTAACCCTTCGTTAGATACACATGACGGCGGAAGCCTCAACTCCCGCGATGGCCTCCCAAGAAGACACAACAACCAAGGTTAGCCTTCGCCACTCAGTCCAAACATTGGTGCGTTACCAGGGCAACCACCTGAAACTGATAAATAAACAAAAAATTAACCATTTAACATAACGAAAAACCCCCAAGTTATCCAGGTTTCACACTGGGAAGGTGTTACAGGGTCACCGTACCCAAGGCTGGGTCCCCCTGTTTGAGGGCTGAGGAATCACCAGTCAGTCCCTCATACGGATCGCACTCAGCTATCCACGGATCATCCAGACCACCATTCGTAGCAAAACAAGAAGAACTCTCTTTATTACAAACACACAGAATTTATATACAATCTCAATGCAATGTGTACCGAACCCAACCCCCACTCCCATCAGCCACATCCCATCACAAATCCCATCAGTATACAGGGGATGTATCAGGTGAGGGGATTACAGAATACAATGGGTTCCCCCACCTGTGTTATCCCCCCTGTAGTGCGGGGCCGTCTGGGCAGACAGGGCTGTGCTGGCTGATTAAGAGCCCCAGCCAGATTATAGGATCGTCTCTTTGAAGGCTGGGGCTGAATCCACATCAGTCTCTGGGCCGGTTACACAATAAACACAATATAATATATTACCGGGTCACGGGATACGGAACCGGACACAAAAGTGCTCCGTGACACGGCTACACGTCACACGAACATATGAGCCAGCTAGCCCGGCCCTGTCACAGAAGGACATACCGGGACACACAAACCCAGACCTGAGGTTCCCGCCACAAGTCCCACCAAATGCTCTCCCCGCAGCATTAACCCCCTGGATACCTGGTAAGCTTCCCCACGAAAAGGAACAAACAATGAGCAGTAAAGGGGGGACAACAACAAAAAAAAAAATTGGCACCTAATCAATGGCCCCACCCCTAAAATACCCTCCATTAACCCCGCCCCTGACTTTCAAATAAAAGCCGCCAGGCCTAGGCCTGCTAGGCACCCAGTTGAGGGCCCTTTCCGGCCCATTCTGACCCCCCCCCCCCCGTGGGCTGCAATCTGGGTTCTGCCCGTTTTCACTTCTGCCATCCCCACACCAAAAGCTCTGTAAATGTGCCCCAGGGATCCCGACATAAAGAAGGGGGGGGGGTGAAAAATCTGCCCCAAACAATTAAATCTGAGGGCTTAAAAAATTTTCTGAGATAAAAAAGGGACATGTGGTAGGAAAGAGGGGCAACAAGGGAGGGGCATTGAGGGGGGGGTCTGTTTGATGTTCTAAGAGACAATGGCCCAAAGGGTTTACCCCAAACTCACCCCCTCGGGGTGACGGAGGACACCCTGGATCAGGGGTTGGTGACCTTAGTTGCGTCCTCCAGCCCTGGAGCTGCCTGATCGTCTTCCCGCGCCGGGGACATGTCCGCCCGTGACAGGCGAGCCGCGGACCAGACGCCAAGCAATTTCAGTAAAAGCCGCTGCCTCTCCCCGGCTGTCAGCGCCGCGGCCTTCATCCGCTTAATGAAGTGTCTCTCTGCCTCCGCATCACTGAGGGGCCATCAAAAGCCGTCTCAATGACACCGACGGACGCGGCATCACGAGCCCCCCGCCACATCTGCTCCCGCTCCAAAAATAAAGCATTTCCTCTGCCGTATAAAAGAAAAGGTTTGGGGGCCAATCACTGGAGACTGATGAGAATATTATGCCAGTGCCTCATGTAACAGCCTCCCGGCAGAGGTGGTAGAGGGTAATACAGTGAGTATTAAACATGCATGGGATAGGCACTGTCCTGCTTAATTCCAGACCGCTGACAGCTATTCTCTAATCTCATACAGCCAGACTGCTGACTGAATGAGATGAGGTTGCGGACTCACCTCTTATTACCATGTATAACGCCAACATATTCTATGGCGTATGGTCAATCAGTGTGCCTGCGTATCCATAGCTGCCAAGAGTCCCAGATTTGCCAGGACAGTCCTGGGCTTACGCTCGGAATGCCAGCCGTTCCAGCCGGTGAACTGCAGCTCTCGAAGTGCTGGGGTTGGGAACCTACATATGCAAATGAGAAATGGAGCTTTCTGTGGCCTGTGATGTCACAGCTAAATTTGGAAAATGGAAATGATGTCACCGACGTCACCTGACCTCTCGTGATGTAATAACACGTGACATTTTTCTTCTATTCTTACCTTTCACTAATAGTCTTTGTTGTGAAAAAGGAGTTTTTTCTGCGCAGGTTTTTGGGGGTTAAATGCCGCGGAGTTTAATGCTGCTAAACAGAAACGTGGAATTTCTAAGCAGGGGCTGGGGGGGCGATGCACGGAAGGGTCAGCGTGCAGGCAGCGCATGTACGAAGCCCCCGCAGCTAATTAGTAGCCAAGTGCCTGGAAGTGCCGACGGAAGCATAAAGCCAGTCGGCTAATTAGTCCGAGTTGAGGACCACCGGCCCCCCGAACGGTGATCTCCCCCCAATTAGAGTCTCCCAGCGAGGCACTGGTAGCAGGAGAAGCCGCGATTAATTGGATGCCATCCTTCCCGACACATTAATGAAAAACACTGAATAAACCCGCGGTGCACATATATGGAGCCAACATAGTCCGTAGCGTGTTACAGGGGGGAGAATAGAACGTTAACAAATGTGTAGACAGACTAGTAGAGGAAGAGAGCGTCCCAGGAGCTTACAATCAATTAGGAGAGGTTCAATTGCCCCAATGTCTATGGAGCAGGGCATTACCCAGATGCTTTATGTGACTTTATGCCCTATTGCAGGGTATTTGTGTAACTGAGGGGGGCATTTAGAAGAATAATGGGTTAATTTACCACGTTTAGTATATAACGCCGTTTCCTGCTGTTTCTATACACATTATCGGGGCTTTTAGGGCTGTAGAACCCTGCGATCCCCTCATACCCAGCAAACCTCCTAGAAAAGAGGGGGCATCAGGGGAGGGGAGAGGGGGCATCGGGCGAGGAAAGAGGGGCATCAGGGCAGGAGAGGGGGCATCAGGGGGGAGAGGGGCATCAGGGAAGGAGAGAGGAGCATCAGGGGAGGAGTAAGGGGTAAAGAGGAAGAAAGGAGGGCATCAGGGGGAGGAAAGAGTGGTATGATGGGAGGAGAGAGGGATACAGGGGAGGAAAGAGGGGCAGAGGGATTTGTGAGACTGTGACAGGGCCAGGCTAGCTGGCTCATGTGTCATATGAAGTTTAGCTGGGTCACGGAGCACTTTTGTGTCCGGTTCTGTATACTGTGACCCGGTAATATATTATATTGTGTTTATTGTGTAACCGGCCCAGAGACTGATGTGGATTCAGCCCCAGCCTTCAGAGACAATCCTATAATCTGGCTGGGGCTCTTAATCAGCCAACACAGCCCTGTCTGCCCAGACGGCACCCGCACTACAGGGGGGATAACACAGGTGGGGGAACCCATTGTATTCTGTAATCCCCTCACCTGATACATCCCCTGTATACTGATGGGATTTGTGATGGGATGTGGCTGATGGGAGTGGGGGTTGGGTTCGGTACACATTGCATTGAGATTGTATATAAGTTCTGTGTGTTTGTAATAAAGAGAGTTCTTCTTGGTTTACTACGAATGGTGGTCTGGATGATCCGTGGATAGCTGAGTGCTATCCGTACGAGGGACTGACTGGTGATTCCTCAGCCCTCAAACAGGGGGACCCAGCCTTGGGTACGGTGACCCTGTAACATTGGTTGGCAGCGGTGGGAAGAATCCCACGACTTGGGTGAAATCCAAACCACCAACTGGGATTGCAGACGAGAGACACCGAGAGAGCTCCTGGAGGTTTGTAGCAAAGGAAAGGCTACTCTGATTGCGGACTGCAGGGAGATGGACCGGCACCAGGATGCCCCAGAGGAGAGCCTCGGACTGAGTGCTCTACAAAAGAACATTCTATGGCACTTATCCCTGTACCCAGGAGGGGCTACATCGGAGCAAGTGATGACGGTGATTGAAATGTGTCACCGGGAACTGAGCCAGAGTGGGTCTGTATCTCCCAGACTAGGGGAACAGACCCCCAAAATATCATACCAGGATATCCAACCCTTCCGAGAACCACAGGATGAGACAGACCGGGTTACAGCCGAGGTGTGTGAGCTGGAACACCAGCAATGGCAGTTAGAGTCTGCGCCTGCAGACTGGAGGGATGATTTCTCCCATCCCCACTTTGAAACGTACTGGGCACAGTACTGGACAATGTGGGATCTACGAGTTCCACTCCTGGGGGAGAACCCGTTGCCGGAGTGGGAAGAAGAATTGAGAGGTCTCATATATGCAGAACTCGACCTCCAGAGCCGCTACCAGGGATTCTCCCAGCAGTTAGCAGGTGAAGACCACAGCGACCCTCTGATGCTGTATAGCCCCGTCGACCCAGGACTGATATATGATGCCTTCCAATTTGACTCGTCCTTCGGAAGCCCCTGCCAGTACCGCAGGGATACAATCTGGGACAACCGTGCAGAAGTCCTGGTTTATGCTATTCCCCCCGAGCTGGAGGCTGTTATGGATTGCCTGGTCCAAGAGGAATGGCAGCTCGAGAGGGACTATAAAGAATTGCTGCGGAGAGTGGAGCTCCAGGAGTTACAAGGAGACTGGGAGCATGGTACTACAACTTGCGGGAGTGGGACCGAGGTCCTCTTCACCTACTCCTCGGCCCCTGCCCTGGTGAGAAGAACCGAGGTCCTCGCCAGCAAAAAGAAGCGGAGGAGGAAGCCAAAAGCTCCGACCCATGTCCCCACCAACAACCCTGGCTGCTCTACCCCGGCAGAAGAGATGACTGTCCCCACCGCCCGAGTAAGTGGCACAATCCCCCTCACCAAACCCTTATCTATGCTCGTAGAAGCCAGGGCCCCAGATTGTCCCCCTGATTTCCCGAGTGTCCTGGGAGAAGTCCGGGTCACTGCCCCAGAGGTTCCCACTGAAGTCCCCGGTGACCCGGTAGAGGCACCGTTCCCTAACCTAGCGAGGACGCCAGAGGGGCTGCCGAGTTCCCTGGGTTCTCTCAGTAGCCTGGCGCAGGCCCTGGTTCCTATCCCTGTGTTCTCCGAAGTGATCCCTGGTTCCCGAAGTGTCCTCCTAGAAGCCCATGTCACTGTCCCAGAGTGTTCCTCTGACTCTCCCCGTGCCCAGGCAGAGGCACTTGTCCCAGAGAGGAAGATCGAGGGTCTGCTTAACCCTCCCGGTGGTCCAGTATTGGCACCTGTCCCTGCCCCGGAGTATTCCCCTGGGTCCCCTGAGTACCCCGCAGAGCTGCTTAGCTCGCCCAATAACCCTGTAAGGGCACCTGTTCCTGTCCCAGAGTGTCCCCTAGGTCACTCCTGTGTCCCGGTAGAGGCCTCGCTTACTACCTCTACGTGTTTCCCTGGTTCCCCGAGTGCCCCCGGCCCGATCAGCAGGGTTTTCCTTCCATGCAACCACCCTGGCCTGGCAGCTGCCCCAGACTCAGTTCCCAAGACTAGGGAGCAAGAGTCCCCACGTGCCCCTGTTACCCCGGTGAGGGGGATAGCCATGTGCCCCCGGCTGAGCTGGGACCGACCTCCAATTCACAGAGGACTACTGACTATCCTTTTGGGCAACCAGGGCCCTGGCCCACCTTCAATGGATGATTCTGACAAAGGGGGCCATGAACTAAGGCCTGCACCTTTGAACTTTGTCCACTCGGACAGCCTGCAGCAGACCCGTGTGGATCTGCCTGGTCTGCCGGACCGTTGGTCAAGGGGGAGATCTGTGACAGGGCCAGGCTAGCTGGCTCATGTGTCATATGAAGTTTAGCCGGGTCACGGAGCACTTTTGTGTCCGGTTCTGTATACTGTGACCCGGTAATATATTATATTGTGTTTATTGTGTAACCGGCCCAGAGACTGATGTGGATTCAGCCCCAGCCTTCAGAGACAATCCTATAATCTGGCTGGGGCTCTTAATCAGCCAACACAGCCCTGTCTGCCCAGACGGCACCCGCACTACAGGGGGGATAACACAGGTGGGGGAACCCATTGTATTCTGTAATCCCCTCACCTGATACATCCCCTGTATACTGATGGGATTTGTGATGGGATGTGGCTGATGGGAGTGGGGGTTGGGTTCGGTACACATTGCATTGAGATTGTATATAAGTTCTGTGTGTTTGTAATAAAGAGAGTTCTTCTTGGTTTACTACGAATGGTGGTCTGGATGATCCGGGGATAGCTGAGTGCGATCCGTATGAGGGACTGACTGGTGATTCCTCAGCCCTCAAACAGGGGGACCCAGCCTTGGGTACGGTGACCCTGTAACAGAGACGGACTGGACATATTAAAGAGGGGCACTTGGTGCGCAGTCAGTGTTCCTTCTGGCGCATAACAAGCAAACAAAATTGGATTTGGGGAAGGAAAAGGTTCCCCGGAGAGTAAAGGGGGGGCGGTTAATTTACTGAGAGAGAAGAAATCGTCTCCCAAAAGAAATAAACACAGAGGCTCCTGCTTAACACCAACTCCCGGGGAGTTAAAATATTCACAAATCATGCCTCATTTCATGCATTGCGCTTTCTTTTTTTAACTTTGTTTCTCCCCAAATATTTGCAGCGGCCCGCAGACGCCAACGCGGATACACAGCGCCACCTATGGGCGAGAGGGGTGACTGCGAGCCGCCCACCGCGCTACCATTTCCCAAAATCTATAATTTCATATTTCTAAGCAAATGAAAGCGTTTATTGCGGCTGCGGGGGGAACGTCTCCTTTATGTCTGTCTTTGTTACGCTGGGTTTGCTAAACGGGGGTCTCCGCTCAACTTCTCCGCCATCTGATGACTCAAAGAGCCCTAAGAGCCGGCGTTATCCTCCCCCGGGATAATTACCTGCCGTATGTTTACACAAAAAGCGCCGTATGGGAGATTTGGGGCCGGTATTAAAATATAGCTGCTGAGAATAACTATATATATATATATATATTGAATGATTGACGTACCGGACAGCGGACGTGATGCTAAGAGGGGGACAGAGACCGGCGGGGGCCAGAAGACCCCCACCCCCGTTCCATCTTACAGCAGAGGCACGTTTTTAAAAAACTAAAGATGCTAAAGATTCATTTCTGTTCCAAAAGGCTTGCAATCTATCATTTAAAAGATAACTGGAGCCTTATGAGTTAATTCTGTATGTCTACCCCGGAACACGCGATGGAGACCCCCCGGTGACCTGTTTTACGGTTACTGCTCTACTTTTGGGTGTTTTATACTAGAATAGAGTAGGGCATTCAGCATGGGCGGAAGCTGCGAAATTATGGACTTCTGGGATCAGCTGCTGAGGTTTATTCCTCCCCATAATCTTCTCCTTCTGCTGTTTATTTAAAAACTAAGTTCTAATACATGACAAGGTTACCAAAACCCACCCAACTCCCTGGAGTTTTTCTTTCTAATTTCGATACCCCCAGAGGCAACATCTCAGGTATTTCGGGTCCAACTAACAGCAAACATGGATTACTCCTTAAAGTGATTTAGCAATGAACAAAAAGAGAGCAAAAAACAGCCTCCCAGCAGAAGTGGTAGAGGGTAATACAGTGAGGGTATTAAACATGCGCGGGATAGACATACGGCTCCTGTATGTGTCGGAAGGTTCTATGTTTCTTGTTTCTTTAACCCATAATGTCACAAGAAAGCTCTTGCTGTCTCTGATCTTGATCCTAATCTATCTAGTACTCCATAGCCGCCCCTCCCTGGTTCTGAGGTCACACACGTGGTGTGACGGCCAGAAGAATACTCTTGGCTCACGTCCAACCTTTTTGTATTTAGACCCAGTTGACGTGAAATCCAATTTTGATTCCTGTTTTATTTGATTTATAAATATTGGGGATAAAACAACAAAGATAGCATTTTCCAGGTGTAATTTATATGAATTGTTATGAACAACCAATGGGAACGCCATGATGAGTCACCGTGGATCAGGTTCTTCAGGATCAGTGAGGTTACACAGCAAGGTTCTTACTTTGTTACTTTGTTACCATCTTCAATCACATGAAACACCAACAGAACATCACAACTCCACCTCCCCACCGGCTCATGATCCACGATGTATCGGATCAGAACCACATGACCCAATCAGATGAGGTTCTTGGTCGTATTGGACGTCTCCGTTGGTTTTCTGTCTCTCGAGAGTCTGAAGAAGCGGCTCGGGCCGCCCCAGCTTGGTCCGTTGAGTCATCGTCTCCGTTACTCGTTTTAATCTTGTAAAACGTTTTATTTCGTGTCTCGTTGTCTCCAGGTTTATGGATAACGGATGTGTGTATCTTACATAAAACAAGAGGTTTAGTAGGCGCGAGGCGGCCAGTCCTGTTCCTCTCGTTCCAGGCCGGCGTTCCTCCCTCTCACGCCTTCTCACCTCATTACCCGGCATGTGTTCTCCGTGCAGTATTTCAGGTTACAAATAGATAAAAATATAAAGGGGCTTTAAAGGCCGCCTCTGGGGTTCTGTGCCGAGGAGTCTGTCTCGCACATGTCAGCCGACGCATGAAAACGTCAAAGCTCGACGAAAACACGGGGAATAAAACGATAGAAAAGACAAAAAGGGGGAATGGGCGACATCAACAACACGGCACGCACAGTAAAAGCGATACGAGAGCCGCGGAGCGGAACATGAAAGAGAAACGCTTAATCAAAAACACGCATTGGAATCGCTGACAAAAGCCAGATCTGGATGTTTTGCGTCTGATGTGGAGAGTCCGGCCTCGTCTGTAATCAGAGGGGCGCTGCGGCCCACGGCTCTCGGGATAAACGTTAACGATGGGGGGTTTACCGTGTGAAATAACGGCAGTGAAGCACCTGTCTGTAAACGGTGCGTTTGATCCAAATATCGTCCTTCAGCCAATAGAAAGTCCTGTTACCCTCACATACGCTCTATGTGCTTATTACCCCAGCGCTGTATACAGTAATATACAGTAATATAACCCCCAGCACTGTATACAGTAATATAACCCCCCAGCGCTGTATACAGTAATATAACCCCCCAGTGCTGTATACAGTAATATAACCCCCCAGCGCTGTATACAGTAATATAACCCCCAGCGCTGTATACAGTAATAACCCCCAGCGCTGTATACAGTAATATAACCCCCCAGCGCTGTATACAGTAATATAACCCCCCCAGCGCTGTATACAATAATATAACCCCCAGCGCTGTATACAGTAATATAACCCCCCAGCGCTGTATACAGTAATAACCCCCGGTGCTGTATACAGTAATATAACCCCCCAGCGCTGTATACAGTAATATAACCCCCAGCGCTGTATACAGTAATATAACCCCCAGCACTGTATACAGTAATATAACCCCAGCACTGTATACAGTAATATAACCCCCAGCGCTGTATACAGTAATATAACCCCCAGTGCTGTATACAGTAATATAACCCCCCAGCGCTGTATACAGTAATATAACCCCCAGTGCTGTATACGGTAATATAACCCCCAGCGCTGTATACAGTAATATAACCCCCAGCGCTGTATACAGTAATATAACCCCCAGTGCTGTATACGGTAATATAACCCCGCGCTGTATACGGTAATATAACCCCCCAGTGCTGTATACAGTAATATAACCCCCCAGCGCTGTATACAGTAATATAACCCCCAGTGCTGTATACGGTAATATAACCCCCAGCGCTGTATACAGTAATATAACCCCCAGTGCTGTATACGGTAATATAACCCCGCGCTGTATACGGTAATATAACCCCCCAGTGCTGTATACAGTAATATAACCCCCCAGTGCTGTATACAGTAATATAACCCCCAGTGCTGTATACAGTAATATAACCCCCAGTGCTGTATACGGTAATATAACCCCCAGCGCTGTATACAGTAATATAACCCCCAGCGCTGTATACAGTAATATAACCCCCAGCGCTGTATACAGTAATATAACCCCCCAGCGCTGTATACAGTAATATAACCCCCAGCGCTGTATACAGTAATATAACCCCCAGCGCTGTATACAGTAATATAACCCCCCAGCGCTGTATACAGTAATATAACCCCCAGCGCTGTATACAGTAATAACCCCCCAGTGCTGTATACAGTAATATAACCCCGCGCTGTATACAGTAATATAACCCCCAGCGCTGTATACAGTAATATAACCCCCAGCGCTGTATACAGTAATATAACCCCCAGCGCTGTATACAGTAATATAACCCCCCCAGCGCTGTATACAGTAATATAACCCCTTCCTTATGGAAACCATGAGTTGTGAAGATATTCTGAATGAAGTCACCTGTATTGAAGCAGGGGTTCCAGCTGTGATATAGTAGGAAGAAAAGCACCAATCGGGATGCTCACATATCATGAGATCAGATGAGAATCCAGACTGTGTGATCCCAGAATCTGCCCCTTTACCCTAAGACCCTGCATTTGGGGTAAAAACTTGGCAGATATCGTTCTGTAACAATCATATTTCCCTGGAAACCCCACGTTGGGCGATGCAGATAATAATCCCCGCGGACCGAATACTCAGAATTCTGCTCGATTTGTCCTTAAAATCCTTCCACAATCTCACTGGGGCAAAAATGCTCAACAAACACGACAACGTTTGATTTCCAGGTAAAATTAGACTTTGATGGCAAAAATACGGCAATTTAACATTAATCCGAAACCGAGAGAAATCACCTCGATTTGTATGAGTATCTGCAGCACCTGTTACACATTATCTCCCAGTGCAGGAAAACGATAAATTCTACTATTATCCCCAAAACGCATCCATCGCTGCCACGGTAACCGCGCTCACAGAAAACATATTCTTATCCCGAACCCAGAACCTGCCGGCAGATCGGCCCCATCTGGCCCCCGTCTTGTCACCAAACCTTAATAATACGTTTATCCCATGCATGTTTAAATCCCCTCACTGTATTAGACTCTACCACCTCCGCTGAGAGGCTGTTCCACTTATGCACTACCTTCTCAGTAAAGTAATATTTATTTACATTATATCTCTGTTACGTTTTTAAAGTGAATATAATAGCCGGATTGCCCCTTTAATGCAATTTGGCACCATTATCCATAAACAAACCCATATTTTTAGTAAAATGTGTATTTTCCCCCAAATATTAGCAGAAGAATATTGTATCCAAACATAATGTGGAATCGCTGCGGGGGAAGGGTTATCCGAGTTGAGGAGGAATCGTCTGCCACCGGCGCTGCCGTGAATCCCCCGCCGCGCGTCCCGTCTCCTCTGCTTATCTGGCAGCACAAACAGATTGTAAAGACGGCTAATTAGGGGTAATTTGGAACGATCGGCATCATAAAAACTCATATTATGCATAAAATTTAGGGCGGAATTCCTCCCCGTTGCCCCGAACGGGAGCCGTTTGTTTTTAATGAAGATGCCAGACGGAGTTCCTCCGATTGATGCGGTTTTCTTTTTCCCTGAATTAGCGTATGGAGTGAAGCCCCTCGTGCTCGGGGTCTCCGCCGGACGCCTCGGGGGATTCCTGTCCGTCTAAAGCTTTTTCTAGAACGTTTCGCATCATAGAACTAATTGGCAGCGATCGAGTTAATTTCTTTGTCTGCTGTTACCCCAGGGTTTCATGGTGGAATGGCGTAAATAATTCCCTTTGTAAATGTCCACCAAGCATCTCGCCATGACATCACGGAATGCTAATAACACATACATGGTGTCATTGGGTGATGACCTAGGAGCCGCAGTTCTCTTATACATTTAACGTACAGCTGAGCCAATCCCCAGAAAGCGGCCGTTAATATGAACCAAATATTATTCGTTCTCAACACTTGTGGGTCTTTCCAGCTCTGGGAGTCTGTGTATGAATAAAACATGTTCCGGGCACTGAGTCCAGACTCTCCCCGGAGAACCCTGGAGGACAGACGGTAACGCGTGAGCTCTGCCTCCAGCAAGAAGCCAATCCCGGCATTTATTCCACAAAGTTTGGGAACGTTCCATGAGATGATACAATGCTCTGACTGATGAAATATACAGGATATAACAGGTTATAAGGACGGGATTAGTTATACGGCCGGAGAGTATATAATATATAATATGAGGAATATACAGGATATAACAGGTTATAAGGACGGGATTAGTTATACGGCCGGAGAGTATATAATATATAATATGAGGAATATACAGGGATATAACGGTTTATAAGGACAGGATTAGTTATACGGGGGGGAGAGTATATAATATATAATATGAGGATTATACAGGATATAACAGGTTATAAGGACGGGATTAGTTATACGGCTGGAGAGTATATAATATATAATATGAGGAATATACAGGGATATAACGGGTTATAAAGACGGGATTAGTTATACGGCCGGAGAGTATATAATATATAATATGAGGAATATACAGGAATATAACGGTTTATAAGGACAGGATTAGTTATACGGGGGGGAGAGTATATAATATATAATATGAGGATTATACAGGATATAACAGGTTATAAGGACGGGATTAGTTATACGGCTGGAGAGTATATAATATATAATATGAGGAATATACAGGGATATAACGGGTTATAAAGACGGGATTAGTTATACGGCCGGAGAGTATATAATATATAATATGAGGAATATACAGGGATAGAACGGGTTATAAGGACAGGATTAGTTATACGGGGGGAGAGTATATAATATATAATATGAGGAATATACAGGGATATAACGGGTTATAAGGACGGGATTAGTTATACGGCCGGAGAATATACAATATATAATATGAGGAATATACAGGGATATAACAGGTTATAAGGACAGGATTAGTTATACGGGTGGAGAGTATATAATATATAATATGAGGAATATACAGGATATAACGGGTTATATGGATGGGATTAGTTATACGGCCGGAGAGTATATAATATATAATATGAGGAATATACAGGGATATAACGAGTTATAAGAACGGGATTAGTTATACTGCCGCAGAGTATATAATATATAATATGAGGAATATACAGGGATATAACGGGTTATAAGGACGGGATTAGTTATACGGGATGGAGAGTATATAATATATAATATGAGGAATATACAGGGATATAACGGGTTATAAGGACAGGATTAGTTATACGGGTGGAGAGTATATAATATATAATATGAGGAATATACAGGATATAACGGGTTATATGGACGGGATTAGTTATACGGCCGGAGAGTATATAATATATAATATGAGGAATATACAGGAGATAACGGGTTATAAGGACGGGATTAATTATACCGCCGGAGAGTATGTAATATATAATATGAGGTATATACAGGGATATAACGGGTTATAAGGACTGGATTAGTTATACGGCCGGAGAGTGTATAATATATAATATGAGGAATAAACAGGGATATAACGGGTTATAAGGACGGGATTAGTTATACGGCCGGAGAGTGTATAATATATAATATGAGGAATATACAGGATATAACGGGTTATAAGGACAGGATTAGTTATACGGCTGGAGAGTATATAATATATAATATGAGGAATATACAGGGATATAACGGGTTATAAGGACGGGATTAGTTATACGGCCGGAGAGTATATAATATATAATATGAGGAATATACAGGATATAACGGGTTATAAGGACAGGATTAGTTATACGGCTGGAGAGTATATAATATATAATATGAGGAATATATAGGGATATAACGGGTTATAAGGACAGGATTAGTTATACGGGCGGAGAGTATATAATATATAATATGAGGAATATACAGGGATATAACGGGTTATGAGGACGGGATTAGTTATACGGCCGGAGAGTATATAATATATAATATGAGGAATATACAGGATATAACGAGTTATATGGACGGGATTAGTTATACGGCCGGAGAGTATATAATATGAGGAATATACAGGGATATAACGAGTTATAAGGACGGGATTAGTTATACTGCCGCAGAGTATATAATATATAATATGAGGAATATACAGGGATATAACGGGTTATAAGGACGGGATTAGTTATACGGCCGGAGAATATACAATATATAATATGAGGAATATACAGGGATATAACGGGTTATAAGGACAGGATTAGTTATACGGGTGGAGAGTATATAATATATAATATGAGGAATATACAGGAGATAACGGGTTATAAGGACGGGATTAGTTATACGGCCGGAGAGTATATAATATATTATATGAGCAATATACAGGGATATAACGGTTTATAAGGACGGGATTAGTTATACATACCGGAGAGTATATAATATATAATATGAGGAATATACAGGGATATAACGAGTTATAAGGATGGGATTAGTTATACGGCCGGAGTGTATATAATATATAATATGAGGAATATACAGGGATATAACGGGTTATAAGGACGGGATTAGTTATACGGCCGGAGAGTATGTAATATATAATATGAGGAATATACAGGGATATAACGGGTTATAAGGACGGGATTAGTTATACGGCCGGAGAGTATATAATATATAATATGAGGAATATACAGGAGATAACGGGTTATAAGGACGGCATTAGTTATACGGCCGGAGAGTATATAATATATAATATGAGGAATATACAGGGATATAACGAGTTATAAGGACGGGATTAGTTATACGGCCGGAGAGTATATAATATATAATATGAGGAATATACAGGATATAACGGTTTATAAGGACGGGATTAGTTATACTGCCGGAGAGTATATAATATGAGGAATATACAGGATATAACGCGTTATAAGGACGGGATTAGTTATACGGCCGGAGAGTATGTAATATATAATATGAGGAATATACAGGGATATAACGGGTTATAAGGACGGGATTAGTTATACGGCCGGAGAGTATATAATATATAATATGAGGAATATACAGGATATAACGGGTTATAAGGACGGGATTAGTTATACGGCCGGAGAGTATATAATATATAATATGAGGAATATACAGGGATATAACGGGTTATAAGGATGGGATTAGTTATACGGCCGGAGAGTATATAATATATAATATGAGGAATATACAGGGATATAACGGGTTATAAGGACGGGATTAGTTATACGGCCGGAGTGTAGTATATAATAGTAGTAATAATAATAATAATGTGTCTGGAGGATCCTGTTAGTTGTACCTTCTTTTCTCTGCCTCCCGGCCTCGCCCTACTACTTTCTGGAATACCCCTTGAAAAGGGTTACTCTTCCTCCTCCCATTTAGAAGAACCTGGTGGGCACGGCTGGTGTCTCTACCACAGGAACCTAATTTGCATATGGGGACGCTGTAAAGATACGTGTTACTAAGTGCTTTTGTTTTTGACATCGTTACAGAGAACTTCTGTCTGTAACCCAACAAAAAGCTCGCAACCAATTCCCTGACACGCTACGCTGCCGGTGGATGCAACAAAAGGGATGTTTGCTGCGGCATCAGCTCAGTTTCCGAGGCTGTCTTGGCAACTTTGGGAATGTTGGCAGCTACGCATTTACATAAAAATGTGATATCACGTAAAAGGGATCAGGGCTGACCAGCACTTAGTTAACCTAGCCCCGATTTTTCAGCATTTAATGTTTTAATAGCGAGTCAGGAATGACGGCGAGATTATCTGAGACGTCTCGGAGCGCGAGGGACGGGGTTTGTGGGCAAGATGGATGAAGATAACGGGGTGTTTGATCTTAAAAGCCGTGAGACGGTAAATCCGGTGCGTTTGATTCCCGCAGAGAATCGCAACGACGAGAAAATATCTCCCGATCCCGAGAAAAGTCCAGAGACTAAGCTAAGAAATATCTCATGAGAAACACAGTTTGACTGACTCATTGTTTAGTGAATAAACCCCTTTGGGTCTGAGGCCTGATAAGACTTCCCGTAGTGTGAAGACACGCGTGGCCCCGCAGACTGCTCCTCGCTGACCCCAGATCTCTGGAGGCTCCTTCTTCAGGCTGCCACTTGACAATCTGGTTTTGTGGACGTTGGGGGCTGTGGGTCGGTGGAAGAGATCCTCTGATCTCCCCTGACGATCGACCCCCCCCCTGTGCTGCCCCCTGTGACGCCCCCTGTGACTACTCCCATCACCTGCCCAGCTAGGTCACCCTGCCGATGTGGTTTTATCAGGTTGTGAACCGCCCTGCAATTTGACTCCTTAACTAACTGCCTCCGCCGTATGGGATCCCCGACCACCTTGTCTGCCCCAAACAGGGCAGCTAAAAACCTAAATACCCCGCTGATTACTGTTACTATTAACCCTTTATTTAGGTAAATAGCTATTCGGTACCCAATTTCTTCTACTTAATATCCCTATATTCTCTATGGCCCTCCGGAGCACTCTTGGGACACCTGCAAATAACTCCCTCCATTAACAGACATGAGCAGTCTCAGACAATTAACCCCTCCATTACCAGACATGAGCAGTCTCAGACATTTAACCCCCCATTACCAGATATGAGCAGTCTCAGACAATTAACCCCTCCATTACCAGACATGAGCAGTCTCAGACAATTAACTCCTTCCACTACCAGACATGAGCATTTCTTTCAAACAGTGGATACTTTTTTTATTAAATGGAGGAAGACTTTGTTCCCCCGAGGAGAGCTGGGCCCCTCACAACTGTAATGGTCGTGCCCTCTGATGGTGGCCCTGGGTGGCAGCCTGTGGCAGAGGCAGCATTATCTGATCAACTGCCTGTCCTGAAGTTGTCTCCCCTCCCCCACCCTTACAATGGATGCCTGAACCAATCACCAGCAATCAGCAACTTAGAAACTTGTTGGGGTTCTTTTTATTTCTTTTTGATATAATGTTAAATAGATAACTTTATTGTTTTTGCTAACTTGTCACTTTTTGTTGTGTCTGCCTCTTTTAATTCCCAAATAATTCTTCCTTGAGAATGATGCCCACGGGGTGGCCAGCATGGGCTATAGTGAGCCCTGACTGTTGTGCGGAGGAGGGGTAGGCTTTTTTGGCGGGGGTGGAGTTGGGGGAAGATTATATAAGTGGCTGCTTTCCCGGGCTCAGGAACCATTCTTGTGGTCAGTTTACCTGGTTGCGAGTCCCACCCTCCCTCCCTTTATTTTGTTGGTTGGTTTGTGTCGTTTGTCACAGTCTGTGGGGCAGCAGCTTGCCCGGTATCCAGGGGGTTAATGTGGTGGTAAGTGAATGGTTGGTAACCAGTTGGGGGTTCTTGGCTGTCAGTGCTGGGAACCTCAGGTCAGGGTGGGGGCATCCGGGTCCCTTCCTCAGAGCCGGCCTTAGGTGTTCCGGCGTCCTGTGCGAACTACTCCTCTGGCGCCCCCCCTCACTACCCCCCCTCTGCCCCTTCAAACTACCCCCCCTGTGCCTTGAAACTACCCCCCTCTGCCCCTTCAAACTACCCCCCTGCCCCTTCAAACTACCCCCCTCTGCCCCTTCAAACTACCCCCCTGTCCCTTCAAACTACCCCCCTGTCCCTTCAAACTACCCCCCTCTGCCCCTTCAAACTACCCCCCCTCTGCCCCTTCAAACTACCCCCCCTCTGCCCCTTCAAACTACCCCCCCTTTGCCCCTTCAAACTACCCCCTCTGCCCCTGCCGGCACTCAACATGAGATCCCGGCACCGCAACGGAGTCACGGAGAGTAAGGGGCGTCAAGCGGTTGCTGAGAACTTCACGAGCAACCGCTCGGCGCCCCTGCCCGGGACATAAATGAAAACATTGTTGGGTTTTTTTGTTGTTGTTTTTTTTAACTTTATTTAACATCCTCCATGTTAAATAAAGTAAAAAAAAACTTTATTTAACATGGAGGATGTTAAATAAAGTTAAAAAAAAAACAACAAAAAAACCAACAATGTTTTCATTTAGGTGCAGAGGGGGCGGCAGCAGATCCTGCGGCGGCAGCGGAGGAGGAGGAGGACTCCGCGGCGGCGCCCCCTGGAGTGTGGCGCCCTGTGCGGTCGCACAGGTCGCACACCCCAAAGGCCGGCCCTGCCCTTCCTTAAGTGGTATTTGGTTCTGGTACCTGGATTCCTTGGCAGGCTTGGTGTGGTCATTGTGTTTATTGTGTATATTTACATGTTGGTGTTTTGAGTCATTGTCCTTGGTAACGCACCGATGTTTATTGTTTCAGGTTTTGGCGGGACAATGACTACCCATATATTACATATTACCCATGACAATAATAAATAAAATCGGCTGTGGCCTTTTCTTATCCATATTCTATGGACTGCGGGGTCATTATTGGGGTTAATGGGGGGTTAAGCCTAGCCCGGAAAATTGAAGCTACAACAGTCATGTAAGAATTTGTTTTATTTGACGAGCGTCTTTTCATCCTAATGAAGCGCGCTGAATCCCGGCTCCCTCCCTGGAGAATTATTTTGGTCCTGCTTTGAAATGTATAAATATAAAGTCCGTTCTCACGAGGCCGACGCCATCTTCATCCCGGATTCGCATTTATCTGAACATCACTTTATTCTCAAAATCTATCCCATTTTCCATGAAAACATGAAGTAATAAATGAATGATACTCGGAAGCGCTCTAAGCCGCCGCTGGAATACGGAGCGCCTGTCTGAAGGGCCGCGCGCTAACGCCTCGTAAAACAAACCCTCGGAAATGTTCAGTTTAAGCGTCTCCGGCTCGGGGTGACGGGCGTTTTTACGAGCTCTTTACGGCTTTTTATTAATCTCCCGCTTTTAACATTCGCCGTTCGCTAAAAAAAGAAAACATAAGCGTTAATTTTACTATAAAACCCGAGATTACGACTCGAGTGCCGATAAATCACGCGGAGAGCAGAGCGCAACGCACCGAGATCCTGCCTCATAACAGAGCGCGCGCCGGTCACTGATTTATCTTTACATTATACAGGGGGCCGGTCACTGATTTATCTATACATTATACAGGGGGCCGGTCACTGATTTATCCATACATTATACAGGGGGCCGGTCACTGATTTATCTATACATTATACAGGGGCCGGTCACTGATTTATCTTTACATTATACAGGGGGCCGGTCACTGATTTATCTATACATTATACAGGGGGCCGGTCACTGATTTATCCATACATTATACAGGGGGCCGGTCACTGATTTATCCATACATTATACAGGGGGCCGGTCACTGATTTATCTATACATTATACAGGGGGCCGGTCACTGATTTATCTATACATTATACAGGGGGCCGGTCACTGATTTATCTATACATTATACAGGGGACGGTCACTGATTTATCCATACATTATACAGGGGGCCGGTCACTGATTTATCTATACATTATACAGGGGGCCGGACACTGATTTATCTATACATTATACAGGGGGCCGGTCACTGATTTATCTATACATTATACAGGGGCCGGTCACTGATTTATCTATACATTATAAAGGGGCCAGTCACTGATTTATCTATACATTATACAGGGGACCAGCTCACTGATTTAACTATACCCTTACAAAAAAATTACTGCAGTTTTTTCTGAAGTAATACTGCTGTTTTTTGGACATGAAAAAACTGCAATACTGCACATTTACTGCATTTGTACTTCACTGTACTGCAGTTATTTTTGTACGGAAGTACAAATGCAATAAAGCTGCAGCACATTGAAGCACAACTGTAGGTTTGCAATATAAAAAAAAAAAAGTGCAGTAAATGTGCAGTATTGCAGTTTTTTCATGTCCAAAAAACAGCAGTATTACTTCAGAAAAACTGCAGTAATTTTTCGTAAGGGTACATTATACAGGACCAGTCACTGAAATAACTTTATAAAGACCTCATCGTGAGGTCGAAACGTTGTTGTCTTTCTCCTTCAATAAATCTGCCTGATGGAACCCTTGAGTGCCTGGAGCCTTTTTCTATACTGATATAACTTTAAACATATATACAATAGCGACCCGCTACTGGGCTGAGGTGGGCTGAGTGCAAAGGAGGACGACATTGTGACAGGGCCAGGCTAGCCGGCTCATATTTTCATATGAAGTGTAGCCGGGTCACGGAGCGCTTCTGTGTCCGGTTCCGTATCCCGTGACCCGGTAATATATTATATTGTGTTTATTGTGTAACCGGCCCAGAGACTGAATGTGGCTGCAGCTCCAGCCTTCAAAGGAACAATCAGGTAACCCGGCTGGGGCTCTTAATCAGCCAACACAGCCCTGTCTGCCCCGCCGGCCCCTGCACTACAGGGGGGATAACACAGGTGGGGGAACCCATTGTATTCTGTAATCCCCTCCAGTGGCGGAACTACCGGGGTCGCAGGGGTCGCGACTGCGACCGGGCCCGGGCGGCAGGGGGGCCCAAGCCAAGGGGCCGCCCGAAATCTTTTTTCCGTTTTTTTATTTTTTTAAATAAGGCAGGGGCGTCCAACATGCGGCCCGCGAGACCTCGAGGTGCGGCCCGCGTAAGATCGGCAGCCAGGGCAACCGATCTTACGCGAGCCGCACCTCAAGCCCTGCTACTTACTTGTGGGAGGGTCTTCTGGACTGCACAGAGGAAGCGGAGATCACGTGACATCCTACTTCCTCTGTGCTTTAGCAGAGAAGGCAGAGGGAGGCCGCGCCCCCTGCTGAAGTCTGTGAGCGGCATCGAGGAGCTGCAGTGCAGGTAAGGGGGTAGGGAGGGTGTTTGAATGAGTGTGTGTGATTGAGGGAATGAATCTGTGAATGAATGATTATATGAATAAATGAGTGTGTGTGTGTGTGATAGCATGGATGTGTAAGTGCTGGAACCTAGGCATGATGGGACTGTGATTGCTGTTAGCAATCACACTCCTATCATGCCAAGTCAGCCAGTACATGCTGAAACCTGGCCAGCTGCCCCCCTTTGTGTAGTGATGCTGCCAGCAGTATGGGGTCTGCACTTACAGCCACCCTGTACCAGCATGTACTGGCTGACTTGGCATGATAGGAGTGTGATTGCTAACAGCAATCACAGCGAGCACAGTCCCATCATGCCTAGGTACCAGCATTTACTGGTTGCCTGGGTATGATAGGAGTGTGATTGCTGTTAGCAATCACACTCCTATCATGCCAAGTCATATTGCTAATTTTGTCCAATTGTGTGTTACCTACTTTTATTAAACATGTGAGTTTTTATTATTCTTTTTAAAGGTGGGGGTCATTTTCGGTTTTGGCTAAGTGAACCCTGAATGTTTTGGTCCAGAATTTTCATTTTAGTTCATCCCTAGAATAAATCTAGGGAATCCTGAATTTGTAGTCGCAAAACTTTCAAGGCCCAGAAATCAGTGAGAGGAAGAGTAAAGGTTTTGTGTCATTTTACTTTATTTTAATCTGCATATTTTATTAAAGGCCATATTTTTTGTCACAGTGAAAAATGAGTGCGGCCCGCGCACGTATACAATTCTGATGAAGTGGCCCACTGGGCGCTGGGGGTTATATTACTGTATACAGCGCTGGGGGGTTATATTACTGTATACAGCGCTGGGGGTAATATTACTGTATACAGCACTGGGGGGTTATTACTGTATACAGCGCTGGGGGGTTATATTACTGTATACAGCGCTGGGGTTATATTACTGTATACAGCGCTGGGGGGTTATATTACTGTATACAGCGCTGGGGGTTATATTACTGTATACAGCGCTGGGGGGGTTATATTACTGTATACAGCGCTGGGGGTTATATTACTATATACAGCGCTGGGGGAGTTATTACTGTATACAGCGCTGGGGGGGTTATTACTGTATACAGCGCTGGGGGTTTATATTGCTGTATGCAGCGCTGGGGGGGTTATTACTATATACAGCGCTGGGGGGGGTTATTACTGTATACAGCGCTGGGGGGGTTATTACTGTATACAGCGCTGGGGGGGTTATTACTGTATACAGCGCTGGGGGGTTATATTGCTGTATACAGCGCTGGGGGGGTTATTACTGTATACAGCGCTGGGGGGGTTATTACTGTATACAGCGCTGGGGGGGTTATTACTGTATACAGCGCTGGGGGGGTTATTACTGTATACAGCGCTGGGGGGGTTATTACTGTATACTTTGTTGCAGCTTTAGACATTATTTACTGAGTGAGAGGAATTTCTCTGATTTCCACGATCACAAATTATTTATTTTAATGCCAGTTCAGAGAAGTTGGAAGAAATTTAATCCTCGGTTATGAGACCCTTATAGAATCTGCAAACAATAGGCGGTCTCCGGGGCTGTTTCATTTAGACTAAACATTAATTGCCCTTCCTAGGAGCAGATCAGTCATGTAAGTGGAACAGTAGCTTTAATTAATTTAACATTACCAAATCTGTAAATGTGTTTTATTCCCCCTCTGAATATTTAATCACATAAAATTAACACAGAGACAAAAGATTATTGACATTCCACGGCAATAACCTATCAATTGTCTGTTTTGGTGTCACGTGACAATTAAGCATTCCCTGAAAAATGTATCGGGGGAGCTGAGACATCTTTATCAACTCCGATCTGGCGTAGGTTTTACTTTCTGAGGATTGTGAGGAATTAAAGTGCAGATAGAATGCCCCGTCTCCACTGTTTATTACCCGAGCTCAGGGGCTGATTCAGGTAACGAACTGGTGGAACTGTGCCAACATTCGTGATAAAAGGACTGTCTGCTCTATTCAAAGACAGTTGGCAGCTATCCAGGAAAACTTGAAAATGAAGTGGTGGCAGTACCGAGCTATGAAGAAATCCTTTCCTTCCGTGCCCGAAAAGTTGGGATTCATTGAAAATAGATTATTATTAGCGTATATAAAAAGTTCTGAGACAACTAAAAAGTGGTCTTATCGCCGTAGCAACCAATATAATATCTTATTAAATAATTCCAACTTTTGGCCAGAGTTTTTTTTTTTTTATATATATAAATAACCCCATTTCCAAGTCATATTTGTAAAGTAATTCTGGTACAAAAGAACTTTTGAAGCAATTTAAGAATATTAAATAGGTTTCCACGGCAACTGCTCCGCATTTCGCACCGGAATTGCTTTTTTTTTTAAACCCGGCTAATTATTTCCAAACATGCTTTGATGCGCTCTGGCGGTTATATACGGCTTATTTAATTTTGATGTTAATGGAGAAATATATCTGATCTTAAAAACATTTTATTGGTTTATCTCATTATAAAGTGAGAAAAAAAAAAAAACAGAAGTAAAAAAAAAAATCCAATTTCTAGAGAATTAAATTGAGAAAAACATCATCAATTTCCTTATTTCTCTTATAATATTTGCATTAAGTTACCGGAGGCAAAAATTGGAGATATTTATTCTTATTGATTTCAAGACATTATATTATTTTGCAACCAGGAAAAAAAACCCTGTCGAGAGCGCTAAATTAGACAGACGGATAATAAGATTTTGTGCAGAGCAGCAATCCATTCCGCGTTATAGACGTTTCATTGTAAGCAGCGAATTCTGCGCTTATTTTATGATCAATTTATGAAAAGACATTTAAAAAATGAAACTACACAGAAACATTTTATGTCTTTTTATATTTTTTTCCAAAATTAAACCACGGATTTTTTTTCTTTCTTGAAGTTCTCAGCATCGGTTTTGAGTTTATAGGGACGTGTCAGCTAAACAGTGTTTATGACGTTCATACACAGGGCCGTCTTTAAATATAATGGGACCCTGGGCAAGTCCGCTCTAGGGAGACCCCAAACCTAGTCTGATTTTCCACCCCGAGCACACGACCCACGACAAACCTTTAAAAGAAAAAAATTTTAATGTTAATTTTATAATATATTTAGTGATCCTGGCCTCTACTTTTTTTAACACACTCATAAAAAAGCCCAGTTACCCCACTGAGTGTTAGAGCGACTAATATGCAAACTGTTTGCGAGGGTCTGCGAGTGCCTTTGGCTTTAAAGTTTCAGGTGAGGGCATGCGCATGTGAACGAGCACGTCCTCGTCTGATATTACCCCCCCACACACTATATTAACATCAAATAATAATAATACAAAACAGGGAAATAACGTGCGAGGGGGGCGCTCACATCATCCATTAGCTATGTCATAATAAAAAGGCACTAAACTAACTCCTTACTGATTGGGCGTTCTACTGCCCCAGCTCAAGTGTTTACTTAACCGCTGTTACCCTTAACCCACCTCCAACGCGTTTTTCCTTTTGTATTTTCTTGCCTTTGGTTTTTGGCATCTGGATTATTTGCTGACTACGATTCTCACTACCTGCCCCGACCTGTGCCTGCCTACCTGTCCCGACCTGTGCCTTCCTAACTGCCCCGACCTGTGCCTGCCTACCTGCCCCGACCTCTGGGCCGTCTGACTTTTCTCGCCGTGGTACGGAACGTCGGATTCCCGACCTCTGTGCCTCCACTGCTGCTCCCAGGTTAGCGGTGTCTGCAAGGGGAGTCTATTCCTGCTACAGACCCCAAAGTGATTGAACTGACGCATTTCACTTCCCAATAACTGATTTATAAACATGATTACGTTATTTGTGTAAAACATCGGCTGATATCAAAGGGAAGGAAACAATGTTACCAGAGATAACAGATAACAGAGATAAGAGATAACAGAGATAAGAGATAACAGAGATAACAGATAACAGAGATAACAGATAACAGAGATAAGAGATAACAGAGATAACAGATAACAGAGATAACAGATAACAGACATAAGAGATAACAGAGATAAGAGATAACAGAGATAACAGAGATAAGAGATAACAGAGATAAGAGATAACAGAGATAACAGAGATAAGAGATAACAGAGATAAGAGATAACAGAGATAACAGATAACAGAGATAAGAGATAACAGAGATAGATAACAGAGATAAGAGATAACAGAGATAGATAACAGAGATAACAGATAACAGACATAAGAGATAACAGAGATAACGGATAACGGATAACAGAGATAAGAGATAACAGAGATAACAGATAACGGATAACAGAGATAACAGATAACTAGACATCCGCAACACAAGGGCCTTCATAATACCGGCTGTACCATAGAGGCCGCAATGAGCTTCTGCTGTGGCAACTACATTAAAAACTCTAGTCTTTAAGTGATCTCAACTATACCACCCAACTATCCGGAGCCCACGTTCACCGCGGCTTTCTCACGTCCCGCGGGATGGTATTTAAATGCCGCTGGCCACGAACACACGTTGTTGTTTGTTAGCTCAGCATCTTAAATCCTGAGTCCCTGCACGACTTGCCATCGCCTAACGTGCTGACAGATGGAAGAGAGCGATCAGAAGCCTCTGCGGGCTCATCGCTTCCTACACATCACTCATGTTACCCCGACAACCCGCGGGTCCCGTTTACCCAGTGGCCCCCGCGTCTCGGTCTGCCCTCCGTGGGATTTCTGCATGAATAGCTTTACATAGAGCAGAAGGACATCCCCTGCCGCGGAATCTTCTAAGGGGACTCCAAGGCTTTACGATTAACCCCCCCCTCCGTTATACTGTGTGATCCCCCCGCGGGAGTCAGATGTATACATTGAGCCGCCATGATGCAATAAACGCGTTACATGACGCAGCTCAATGAGCGGAGTACGAGGAGAGGACCCTGTAGCATCTGAAGACTTTAACTCCCATCATCCAAAGTCAGCATTTGACCCCTAGATGCTGAAGAGATGCCCCAGCCCTCCACTATTATAGCAAACATCAGTAACAGATAAACCCATTGTCCGTGAATAGATTGTAAGCTCATACGCGTTACGGCGTCAGCAGATCTCACCTTTATTGCCTAGCTGCACAAATCCCGTAGTTAAAAATATGGCGTAGTTAAAAATAACTATTTTACTAAAATTGGAGTGCGGCCTATGGGCTCGACCACCGTCAGGGCCTCGTTTCCCCTCTCAGAAGGCACGGCCTGAGTGATGCCCGAAAACACCCCATTCCAGAGAATCCTCCGTCATGTGAAAATATACATTTTTGAAATGACCGCTTAGAAATGATCTATTTGGTTCATTTCCATTTAAAGGGATCCTGCGTTAACCCCTTATTAACCCCCGCTAGAAAACAAACAGTTTTCATGGTGGGCGGACGAATGAAATAGGGGCTGGTTGGTTAAGTCCGGTCGCCCAGCATCCTCCGTCCCTTTAACGGCCAAAAATATGAGAAATACAAATAATGCGTGAAGTGATCCGGCTGCATTGATGGGAGTTGTTGGGAATATTTGCCGCGATTGGTATCTTTCTGTGTGATCCTCATTATTCCCTCCATCTTATCCCAGCAGGACCCCCATTTAACCCCTTGCTGACAGCCTGAGCTGCCTGAACTCCTCAGCCCGGTGTACTTACACACGTAAGTACGGAGGCAGAGAGTTTATCTCAGGCTCATCAGGGAGACTATATTGGGGTATTACCCCCCCCAGGGGTAACTTGGAGTTTTATCAGGGACCGGGATACTGTATGCAGTCATTAAAGCCGCCTGATTATAGGGGCAGAACCTGCTTATAACCCCCGAGCAGATGGTGCGGGGTATTTGCCGATAATTTCACACATTGTATTCAGTAGCTGCAAGCTGCATCCAGCCTGTCCAAGGGGCTGTCCTGAGGGCTGTCTCGGGGGATGTTCAGGGTGCGCTCCAAGGTGCTGTTTAGGGGCTGCATGGTTGCTGTCCGCGGTGCTGTATAGGGTGCTGTCCGCGGTGCTGTAGAGGGTGCTGTCCGAGGTGCTGTATAGGGTGCTGTCCGAGGTGCTGTATAGGGTGCTGTCCGCATTGCTGTATAGGGTGCTGTCCGCAGTGCTGTATAGGGTGCTGTCCGCAGTGCTGTATAGGGTGCTGTCCGAGGTGCTGTATAGGGTGCTGTCCGAGGTGCAGTAGAGGATGCCACTCTGCCTCCCTAATATACCACTCTTACCCTGATATGCCTTATGCCCCCTATATGCCACTCTGCCTCCCTGGTATGCCACTTTTCCCTTAGATATGCCTTATTCCCCTCCTATTTGCCAATCTGCCCCCTGATATGCCTTATACCCCCCTATATGCCACTCTGCCCCCAGATATGCCTTATAACCCATATATGCCACTTTGCCTGCCTGATATGCCACTTTGCCCCTAGATCCGCCTTATACCCCCTTATATGCCAGATCCCCAGCAGTGCTGCGGGGATCCTACTCTCTCTCAGCCGACGGGCGTCTGTGAGATGCACGTAGACAACCTCTGCTGCTGCCGGCACATCCGCCAGGGCTTCTATGAATAAGCACCGGAAGGTCATGTGCCGTCAGTGCCAAAGAGGGGGATCCGGGTCTCCTGCAGCGCTGCGGGGAATCTGGAGCTTAGTCTTATAGTTAAACCTCTATTTGAGGTCGGCTTATAAGACGAGGGGTATTTTTCAAATAAATCTTATAATCGAGCAAATACGGTATATAGAGCTTCAAGCATCATTTCCCTCCTCACAGACCCTGCGCACAACCTGCATTACCCCCGCTTCTCTGCCTGCTGACTCAACATTCAGTGTTTAATAATAATATTAACAATACTACAATTATTAATAATAAGAATAATAAAAATACTACTAATAATAATAATCATAATAATAATAAAGACTACTGCTACTACTACAAATAATAATACAATAAATAATAATAAAAAGCCATAATAATAATAATAATAATTAAAACCAATAAAAATACTACTACTAATGATAATAAAAAACAATAGTAATACAATAAAAACAACAATGATAATAATGAAATACTAATTAAACAATATAAATAATAATAACAATAAAATTTAATAATAATAAAAATATTACTTTTTTTACCCAGTTTTGACTTAATCAATAAAACAGTAAGAAAGTTTAACACTCACTCGCTGAATTATCTATACATTATACAGGGGCCGGTCACTGATTTATCTATACATTATACAGGGGTCAGTCACTGATTTATCTATACATTATACAGGGGGCAGGTCACTGATTTATCTATACATTATACAGGGCCCGGTCACTGATTTATCTATACATTATACAGGGGCCGGTCACTGATTTATCTATACATTATACAGGGGGGCCGGTCACTGATTTATCTATACATTATACAGGGGGCCGGTCACTGATTTATCTATACATTATACAGGGGGCCGGTCACTGATTTATCTATACATTATACAGGGGGGCCGCTCGCTGCTAAACCCACGTGGAATTTCCGGAAATAATTATTCTACATAGCAATTAAGCTATTTAACCCATTCATTGCCGGGAGGGATCACACAGTAGGAAGGACTCATTAAAACATTTTATAACTGAAGCAGATTTTACAAAAGAAATGTTTGTTTATAAAACGCAGGAAATTTTTCCAGGAATATATGAAATTTTGCCAAAGATTAATAAAACCCCGTATTGTTTTTATATTTGCCGTTTAAATGGCGGTTTTTACGGCTTTTATAATTTTTGCGGACACCTGGTCGGGGTTAATTGAAAATGGGCTTTTAACGTTTTATATTCAGATTATTTTATAATCTCCGAACCGATTAAAACCATAAACCAATCACATGGTAAAGATCCACGCGGGCCCCGGATCCGGGAAACGCCGCATCCAATGGGAACTGGCGCCATCGCGGCT
This sequence comes from Sceloporus occidentalis, assembly GCA_023333645.1. Classification (NCBI taxonomy): domain Eukaryota; kingdom Metazoa; phylum Chordata; class Lepidosauria; order Squamata; family Phrynosomatidae; genus Sceloporus; species Sceloporus occidentalis. The sequence goes on along the minus strand of JALMGF010000308.1, from coordinate 158,025 downwards.
TTATTAACACTGCCGATCGCTGGGGGCCGAGACTGGTGGCAGCCGGTGGCAGCCGGTGGCAGAGACAGTATTATCTCATCAATTTCCCCTCCTGAATTTCTTCCCCCATCCCCCACCCTTACAAAGGCCGTCTGAACCAATCAGCAACTTAACAGTAGAAGGAAGATAACTAAATGGGGAGGAATAATCCTGCGGATCCCGAGCTGCTCCCATAGGATACACATAACGGGGTTTCTGGTTTATTTTATTCTGTAAGCTCCATGATTTTAATAATAATAAAGCCCCAAGGAAATATTTATTGCCCCGACCCAGAAATATATATGTTGCCCCAGCACGGAAATATTTATTGCCCCTATCCGTGCAATCTCAAAGCGAATGGGCAGATTCTCCGGGGTTTTACCCCAGTCTGGGGGTGAAGGCGCAGATTCTCCGGGGTTTTACCCCAGTCTGAGGGTGAAGGCGCAGATTCTCCGGGGGTTTACCCCAGTCTGGGGGTGAAGGGGCAGATTCTCTGGGGTTTTACCCCAGTCTCGGAGTGAAGGCGCAGATTCTCCGGGGGTTTTTACCCCAGTCTCAGGGTAAAGGGGCAGATTCTCAGGGGTTTTACCCCAGTCTCAGGGTGTTGGGGCAGATTCTCCAGGGTTTTACCCCAGGCTCAGGGTGAAGGGGCAGATTCTCCGGGGTTTTACCCCAGTCTCAGGGTGAAGGGGCAGATTCTCCGGGGTTTTACCCCAGTCTCAGGGTGAAGGGGCAGATTCTCTGGGTTTTTACCCCAGTCTGGGGGTGAAGGGGCAGATTCTCCGGGGTTTTATCCCAGTCTCGGGGTGAAGGGGCAGATTCTCCGGGGGGGCTCCGTTTCCGCATGCTGTGCCAATATTTCTCTGCTGAGTGTAGATTATATTCCAGCGGCTCGGTTTATAACCCCATAGACCGGCCCCGGCCTGGGGTATATTCTGTTGGCGACAGACGCCGGCTTTATGCCCCCCCCCCGTCTTTTTATCCACCTGGCTGCTAATCAGCTGAACGCTAATGGATGCCGCGCTGTCTGGATTAATAGATCCCCGTAAAAACCACGAGTTCAGAGCCGTAAAAACGTACAAAGAAAGCGGTCTGCGGCAGAACCTCTAATCGTCCTTCGCGTTAATGGAGGATCCGCGAAACGTCTCCACGTCAGGCACAGTCCTGAATATTTATGGCCGCCATCGTCTCGATTTAAACTTGGCATTTTTTTTTTGTTTGTTTGAATGTCAATTATTTCTCCCCGATTGAGGATTCGAGAGGCGCGTTTCGAGCACGTCTGGGAAACACGCTTCCTGCGTGACGTGAATCCGTCTGGAACATACGTGAATATATGAATAATGTGTCACCGCAGGCTGCGGAGGAGGAAAAAGGCATGCGCGTCACCCAACGCGGTTCACACACAAGTTCATGGTGACGGCAACAGGGAGCCAACTGTCCTCAACCGTAGCCCCCCTGATAATGAGGAGGTTAACAGGGAGATCTCTGACGCCACAACAGGCCCATCAGCCAGCGATGTGTCGACTTATCCTGCTGTCCCCTCCTCGTTTGGCATGCGCAGCACATTAATAGGCGCGCCGTGCCTTTAAGACACAGAGCCTCGGGATATGATGTCATAACCCTGTGCTCAGCACAGTCTATGGAGACGCAGCCTCAAAGACCCCCCCGTATCCGGCCCATTGAGCAGTGGGACCCCATTGTGACCGGATTGCCCAGGAGGGTGATCTGCCCCACTGGGTGGCAGCAGGAGGACTGTTAACCCCCATGGACTAGAACAATACATCTCTGTTCTGCCATTAATGTGTCAATGGCCTCCATAGTTCTTTCCGCCCGGTAACACATGTCGCTGAAAGGCGGAGCAACAGGATATGATGTCATTTCCTGGCGCTCAGCAGTAAGGAAGATGGTGCTGGGAGGGTGGCTGGTGGCGCTGCACCAAACGTAAATACCCCATGCGTACAAACGCAGCGGCCTGGAAATAATAGATTACGGGGCAAAAACTACAACTGGGGTAAAAAAAAAACCAAAAAAAAAAACAGCAAAATATTTTAATATTTTTTAATTCTGTTGCTAGAAATTTTAAAAAATGGTGGGAGGTGGACAGGAAAGGGTTAAATCTTCAGTTTATCTCCTACATTACTGGAGACTGTCCATGCGGCGGCCTCTCTCTCTCTGTCACGTACCTGCCATGTGTCCCTGTTTAGTTTATCCAGTCTTTCTTTGGGCCCCAAACCCCCTGCACTCCTCTTTCCTCCCCTGTACCTCACATTTTTTTTCCCCTGATGCCCCTCTCTCCCCCCTGATGCCCCTCTCTCCTCCCCCCTGATGCCCCTCTTTTCTAGGAGGTCAGAATGTTTGCTGGGTATGAGGGGATCGCAGGGTTCTACAGCCCTAAAAGCCCCGATAATGTGTATAGAAACAGCAGGAAATGGCTTTATAAATTAAACGGGGTAAATAACCCCATTATTCTTCTAAATGCCCCCCTCAGTTACACAAATACCCCGCAGTAGGGCACAAAGTCAAACATGGGTTGAGGGGTTGTTGGTTAGTCAGAGAGGTTTGGAAATTAAAACAAATGGGAACAATAATTAAACCCCTTTGATGTGGGAGATACGTCACAAAAACCTAGTCCTCGAGGACCAAGGACGGATCCCCTACGTCACGGCCCTTTCGCCCCGGCAGGGGTAAATCCCGCTGGTGAATGGGGCATCAGGCTGTCCAATGGCAGGGTTGACAAAATGACTCAAAATGTATCCATTTATCGATTTACTAATAATCTAATGTACTGATTTCTCCGTTTATTGAATGGAAGATTTCACTCATTTATTTATAAAATTATTCAATGGATCTTTTATTATATATTTGCCAAATATTTAATGTTTATACTTTATCAAAAAAAACTTTATTACATACATTTTGAGAGATAATTATTTTATTTAGAACGGGACATATTTTGGAATTATGATATATATTTTTATATTAAGGAAACATGAGAGAAGGGGGAGGGGAAATGTGACGGAATCGAAATAAAACTATAGTAATAAAAACTAAACACATTAAAAAAACAAACTAACTAAAAACATGATTGAGGAGATAAACTCGTCCCCCGCATGTTTCTGTCTCCTCGAGCGATCGGATCATTCCTGTTATATTATTGCCCCCCCCCGGGTAATTATTTATTTATTGATTGATTTAATACACAGGTAGGGCTCTTTCTCGTGTCTTTTAAGATTATGTTATGCATGTTCCGGGGGTAATGGATCTGTTAGTTTATGGTCTGGCTTTATCCCAAAACCCACCAGGAAGGATATTATTCCGGAAACGTGTGTTTTCCTGGCGGATGGCCGCGGCGAGGCTGGAGATTCCCGGTTCCAATTAGGTGAGGTCGCCCCGATCGGCGCGTGAGAGACTTTAACAAAACGTCTTCACAAATAACAGCTGGGAATCTAAACGGGATCCAGATGGGAATCGGAGTCTGGTATCCGCCGGGGCTCTGGCCAGAAGCTTCCAGTCTGTGGATCGTGGAGAAAAGTTCCCTGAATTTTACATGAATAGATTTTTACATTTTTCATATTTATTTTTTTACTTTAATGAGATGGTGGTAGATAAGTGGAACAGCCTCCCAGCAGAAGTGGTAGAGGATAAAGTAACACTTCCTTCCATTCCGTCCAAGCCTCGGACGCCCTCGTGAGAGCTCCGAGGTTTCAGCAGTTTGAGTGGCAGCAGCTTTCAGGACCTCGGAAGTCCCTCGCGAAGAGCTCTTACGTCTGAAGAAGAGACTTCTGAGGCCCTGGAAGCCGCCGTTCTTCTCACTCTATGAACAAACTGTTTAGAATGAATGGAAATTTTTTATCTCCGGAATTTTCTAATTTTACCGTCTTTTTTTCCAATTAATATTGAAATATTTTAAAAAAAAGAAATAATTAATTAGTAAAAAAAACCCAAAAAACTAATTAACCAGAACTTTAGGTTAACTGGAAAAAAATATAGAATTGTTCTGAAATATTGATTTTCTGTAAATGAATGGGTTGTTTTTTCTTCTTTCCAGCAATGAAGTGGTTAATTCAAGTAAACCTTAGATTATCACCCAATGGAAGTGATGATTTTTGTTTTCCGCTCAGGCAAAATCTGATCGTTAACAAATTTACGGTCTCATTTTAAGAAGGAATAAAGGAAAACAATCGCTTTCCCAAATTTTTGGAATTTTTCCCAGCAGGATCGCGGTTTGGAGTCGTTGCCGTCGCTGGTTACTCAAATCACGTGAATATAGCCCAAATTGTACAGAACGCTGCAGGGTTTTTTTATGTATATTGGTTGATTCGGTGAGTCAGCCTCACTAATTGGAAAATAAGGAGTGCGGAATTGAGTATAATCACATAAAATGAATCCGCCGCCCCGACGCCGTAACTCCAACCAGATGCCGACGACGCCGCCGCAATTCTGGATGAAATAATAATTCTTAAACATTGTAACACTTTGCAAAAACAAAACTAATAATACGAATAAAACTAATAATTATAACAACACGAAATAAATATGTTAATCATAATCATTTAATAATAAAACTAATAATAATACAAAATACATCATTTAATAATAATTATTTAACTATTTAACTACAAAGTTTATAATAATTGCTTCTCTAGTCGTCATCGGCAAAGTCTGATGTATTTAACGGCTCGCTAAACCACAGAAATATACACCTCCCAACTGTCCTGTGTTCAGCGGGACTTACATATATATTATTATGTAGGCTGCATTACATGGGTTTATTCCGTGTCCAGTCTGTAACGTGCTGTGGGATGTGAGGGGGCTTGGGTGCTGGGGGGGGCGTATTTGTCACCCTTGATGTATTTGTCCTGTGTATGGCAAGGAAAGGGTTATTATAAATAATAAAGGTAACAGAAAATGCGTGATTTATTAAAGTGAGATTTGCTGCAGCGTTTGGACTCGAGCTGCGTGGGATTCTCGGCACTCCCTGCCGGTGAGTGGGATGAGATTTATTAATACATTGTGCTGAACGCACACTAACTCTCAGTATCCGGGAGACGCGGCTTTACTGGGGTGCGGAGAGTTAATGCAGAAAACATTTTTATCTGAGCCCAATTTACTAGATACAAACCCCCCCCCCCCATTATCCTACTGCCTGCGGGGAACAATACAATGCCTTGGTCTTAATGACCTAGCCGGACTCTGACTAATGAAAGTCTATGGAGGAACGGACTTCATTAGCATCGCCATAAAGCATCAGCTCAGTGTGGGGTTTGAGCCGGGAAAGAAACCCAAAATATCACATGACTGACAGCAACGGCGGCTCCAGGTCTGCAGATAAAGGGGGGGTTATTGGGGAAAATGAGATTAAACAGCGCTGGGGGGGGGTTATTTTTTCTCATGGGACTTCTTGCTTTGCTATATTGGTCGGTGACTTTTGAGATGCTTTCAGTGTAAAATGTAGAGTAATATCAGCTGACATCTGAAGAAGGGACCTCTGAGGTCTTCGTTGTGAATGGTGGCCGCAGGCCTTAAAGCGGCAGGACTGCTTCCCATCCGCAGTCCGGCTCTGACTCCCCCTGACCGTCTCCGCTCCTGAATAATCACAATTTATGAAAATGTTTGAAAAAATCCTCGTCTGACACGGCAGTAAATAAATGGCTCTGGTTTGGGGGATTTTAGGGAATGAATGAATTTGCCCCAGAAGAGTCCTCCATTGCGGGCGTTTAAGTCGCTGCCGCGTTGCCTCCTCCCGAGGCGTTTAAATCGCTGTTTTTTGGTAAATCTCACAGTTTTTATCCTCTGCTGCCAGCTGGGCCGCCCTGGATGTGAGGCCGGGGAGAGGAGGCGCGCGAAGCCCCCCGCGGGTCAACCATCTCATTCCTAATTAGAGCATAAAAATGCATCATTAGAGGCCTTAACAGCTCATCATTACCGCGCCGTCCGCCGGGGCCGCGTTTATTGCTGCCGTCAGGATCCCATTAGGAAGAAATCTGTTTAATCTCTTCCCACGGTAACCGCTTTTCAATGATTCAAAGATGTTGGGGGGACGGATCCAAAGCTTTCATCGCTGGCCGGGGGTCCGGCGCACGCCCTGCCGCCGTTGGAGAGCCCGGGTCTAAATCACTGATTCTGTTCTGATTCACGAGGATCCATGTCTGCTGATGATTTATACAGAGACCGGGGCTCGCCGCTGTTTTATTACCCGGGGTGCATTTGAAGATCCAGAACCGGCCCTTTAACACTACGGAGGAACGCGGCATCTGGGCAGCTTGTACTGCGCTGCGGAATATGACGGCGCTATAGAAATCAATAAATAGTAATGCACAAGACTCTCGTCACTCCATCCGCGGGCTTCGTGGCCGATAAGCCTCATACTTGGAGGTCGCGCTCCACACTCATAGTCCGGGGCACGTTTTCACAAAAATCCAGCCCCCTGCCTCGCGGTAACGGTAGTAGTTGTTGCCGGCACCGGCTGACCGGCTGAGGCTTCCGCGGGGAGCACTTAGAACACAGATCCATTTGGGGCAGATTTTGGAGAGGGTGGAAACTTTTTCTAGATAAGAGGAGAGACGGTCTAAAAAAAAAAAAAAAGTAATCGTCCCAAATACCCTGGAAATGTTAGGTTATGACATCAGCCTAAATTAACACAAGAAAAATCTTCTTTTATTGCCTTCTTTTTACCATCAAAACCCAGACTCTGCCAGCAGATCGGCCCCATCCGGCCCCCGTCTAGTCGGCCGTTTCTCCTGCTGTAACGACTCAAAGCTTAATCAGTCGTTGGTCTCGTCTTAGATTCAGGAGCCGTATGTCTATTATTATTATTATTATTATTATCCTTTATTTATATAGCGCCAACAGTTTACGCAGCGCTTAATACAATACATAAATTCAAGGGATATGACAAGACAAGAATTGACAGACTAAGACAAACCGATACATTTGGTGGAGAGAGCCCGGCTCGCAAGCTTACAATCTAGAGGGAAATGGGGTGACAAACATAAGGCATAGAGAAAGGGTGAGAGGTATTGTAGGGGGTATCAGTGACGGGTGAGAGGTAGTGTGGGGGTTGTATCGATGACAAGGAAGTTCTAGCAGCTAAGATGGTGCGGCTTCTCTGAAGAAGTGGGTTTTTAGATGTTTCTTGAATGTCGGGAGGGAGGGTGAAAGCTGAAGGTTCGGGGGGAGATTCCAGAGATATGGGGGCAGCTCGAGTGAAATCTTGTAGACGGGAAAAGGAAGAGGTGATGAGTGAGGAGGAGAGCCTCAGCCCATGGGAGGAACGTAGGGATCGAGTAGGAGAGTATTTGCTAATGAGGTCAGAAATGTACGGAGGATCAGTGTTATGGGGGGGCAGTGTTGGGGGGGGCAGTATTATGGATGGCCTTATATGTCAGTACCAGGATCTTAAATTTAATTCTAAAGGTAATTGGGAGCCAGTGGAGGGTTTCACAGAGGGGGGAAGCAGAAGAGGAGCGACGTGCAAGGAAGATGAGCCTAGCAGCGGCATTAAGGATAGACTGTAGTGGAGAGAGTCGAGACAGTGGAGTGCCAACCAGAAGAGTGTTGCAGTAGTCAAGACGGGAAATGATAAGGGAATGAAGCAGTGTTTTTGTGGATTCTTGGGTGAGGAATGGGCGGATACGAGAGATGTTTTTTAGGTGCAGGCGGCAGGATCTGGCGAGGGACTGAATGTGAGGGATGAAGGAGAGGTTTGAGTCAAGGATGACCCCAAGGCATCGGGCCTGGTTAGTAGGAGAGATTGTTGTGTTGTTAATGGTGATAGAGAATTCAGGTAGTGGAGTGGAGATGGAGGGAGGGAAGATAATGAGTTCCGTTTTAGAAAGATTAAGTTTCAGGTAGTGTTGTGACATCCATGAAGAAATAGTAGACAAGCAGCTGGTGATCCGGGACATGAGAGATGGAGAGAGATCAGGAGAAGACAGGTCTATCCCATGCATGTTTAATACCCTCACTGTATTACCCTCTACCACCTCTGCTGGGAGGCTGTTCCACTTATATCAGTAAAATAAAATGACATCCACAAAATGCAAAAACTACAGATCTGAGGACACTGCCCACATGACCTCTCAGCCCCACGTGTCTTCCTCTCCTTTTCTTAAACCCAGAGTATATAGTATAAATAATATGAAAACAGTGAAAACTGACAAATTCGGAGCAAATTCAGAGCCCCGATTCCGAAGGCGTCCGCTTTTTCTCTTCTGTTTCTCTACCGCCCCGTCTCCTGCTTTCTCTAAAACATAATCTGGGGGCAAAAAAGTAGAACAGTCAATGGATTTAAAAAAGGGTTTAAGATGTGACCCCGGAGCCATGGAAGCATGGGGTCGATTCACTGATCCGGATTAAACGAGGGTTCTGTATCAGAGAAATTCACTGCTCCTCACAATTCATGAGCTGGCCGAGTTCCTGGAATAAGTCTGGGAAGTTGGCCAACTGGTAGTCACGCTGGTTGCTGTTCTCAGCCCAAATTCATTTAAGGCAGAAATGACTCCATCAACACAACCGGTGCTGTGAGAAGAACCACTTAACCCCTAACGAGAGAAAAGGAAAGACATAAAAAGCAGGCTGACCGGTTGGCCAAGTTCCTGACTTTTTCTGGGAACTCTGCCAGCTCATTAATTGGCCGCTTAGAAGTTACTAAAGAGCTGGCAGGGTTCCTGGAATAGGTTTGGGATCTTAGCCAACTACAAACCCGTGTCCTGATTAATGCTGACTGAAGCCCCCTCGATCTCTGGGCCGGACCCCCATCCAATAACGGCAGACACCGGAAACTTGGATTGTATTTATTAACCCAGTCATTGCCACGCAGCCTTAGGCCCGACCCCTCGTTAAAGGGGCAAAGACCACCAAACCAAACACATAAATATAATAAATAACATCAATAAACGTAAATAATTAACCAAAACCATAAAGCCTGCGAGGCAAACGCGGAGCCGCCACGCCGGGACGGACAAGATACTCAAACCTGAGGCACCTACCGGACAAATACCCCCCCCAAGCATCTACCCCCCGGCTGTGACAGCAGAAATACCCCAACCCAATGCAACAAACAGGGAGGGCAAACAACATGGGGTAAGGGGGCTACAAAATGCTTCTCAACCTCGTGTCACAACCCCTTAAATAACTACCCCCTAAACCCCTCCCCCGATCTACCAAAACTGGGGCCAAAGCATCAAGGGAGGAAAGCGGGCCGTCAGGAGAGGAAAGGGGGGCAGGGGAGGGAAGAGGGGCATCAGTGATGTAAGAGGGCACACGGCCCAGTAGCTTGTTGCTTCTGCTTTGTCTCCGTTACAGACTGTTGAGGGTTAAAGGTCTCCTGCCGTCGATCTCCGGGGTTATTCATTTAATGAATGTGTATTTTGGGCTCAGATCCCCCAGAAGATTCCGCGGACAGGCTGTGAATGAAAACGCCTCTTTACCGATTAATATTCTGCCGTCTGCGGCCAGTCGGGGTATAAAAGTGTAAACGTTTGGAGGCTCTTTGTGTCCGGGACCCCCGTTCATTGTGAATTCAGCCGATGAACGCCGGCCGCTAAGTGGCTGCTTCTGGCTCAGAATCCCGGACGCTGCCGGACCACCGGCCCCCAATACCAATTGGAAAATCCATGCAAGCGGACGGGACGGAGCGCGAGATAACCGGCGTGCGTCTCCTAGAGCGGTCCCAGCGGACGGGGATCTGCAGGGTGTCCGGGCCACGAGGGGCCGGCGTCCGTGGGCAGAGCACGTGGCACATGGATGGGAGGGAGAGCGAGGCGCAGGCAATAAACAGATATAGAAAGTAAATACAGAACTCAAACATTAAGTGATTTACGCGGCTCCTATTAACCCCGAATGGTACTAACAGTTATTATGGACGGCACTGATTAACCCCGGCCGTCACAATACTATATTCCATAGGGTTAATATTGCCCATTTTAACTCTTGCTAGACTGTACTGAAGGCTCCCATCACTCCGAGCCGCGAGCGAATAACTAAACATCTGCGGCAAGTGCCCCTAACGGGCGATCAGCTCATCCACGGCCGGAGCATCCACTCCAATCCCGGCTCATTGACACGAAGCTTCCCTGCAGAGCGCAGTGCGTCTGGCGAGACCGGCACCGGAGGCAGAGCGCGGCGCACTGGGGCCAAGAAAGATGGCCGCCATTCGGCCCCGGGGCCTCCAGTACACCGCAGGAACGTTTCTTCTGCAATGGTTTGTAGAGATCGGGAGCCCTAAAGTGCCGCCACAAATAAGATACACGGGAGGCTCCACCTCATCAACCAACATATCACATGCTTACAATTACATACATACACGACACCCCCACACAGAGAGGGACTGGCCAAGCTAAACAGAGACACTTAGGGGGAATGGAGACAGGCCCCGACTGGCCAATGGGCAAAGCGGGCAAATGCTTGGTGGGCGAGTGCCCCATCATCACTCCCATTTACTATTTTGGCGGCTCGTGGGGCCGATCCTGAGCTTTAGCTGCATGCTGGGAGAGCGTAAGAGTGCAGCGTAAGGCCGAACGTGTACCGCCGCTTGACTCTCATCCCTCTTCCTGTATGGAGGGACTGGCCAAAGTAAACAAGGACACTTGGCAGGTATGATGTAGGTAACACAGGCAGCTGTACTGACCCGTCCTAGAGGTTCATCTGCGTAGCTGGCTGAAGAAGGAGCAGCGCTCCTCGAAACGTAACCTGGCCGCGCCATCTAGTGGGCAGCTTGTTTTGTGCAGCCGGAGCGATGGGTTTGGAAGCTGTCAGTAAAGACTGTAAACTAAGATGCAGAATCTTTTGAAACCTCAGAGGTCCCTTTCTGAAAAGGCACTTTAAGCAACTACTGTGCAAAATACTAAAAGTGGAGCAGTCACCATAGTAACCATCCTCGCGTGTAAATCAGTCGTGTTCACCCCTCGGCTTCTCTGACACTGCGGACGTGGTCGCCGCTTTGTATCGGACCCCATTCCCAGGTCACATGATCCCAGATGAAGGCATCTTCTTTATTTACAGGGACAACAATGCCCATAATGCCCAAACCAGGACACTTGGGAGGTATACACAGGTTCAGCATTCTCATCTGTCAGTGTGCAGGATCTGTAGGATTTTTCCTCCCCATTAAGTTATCTCTCTGTTGTTATTAAGTTGCTGTTTGTTCCTGATTGGTTCAGGCAGCGTTTGGAAGTGTGGGGGAGGGTAAGGGATTGAGTACACAATGCTGGCTCTGCCACGGACTGCCTCCTACCTTCCCTGAGGTTATATCATCGAAAGAATGACAGGGTCCCTTTAATGATCAGTGACCTGCAGACACAGTGACACCTAGTGGGCAAACTGCAGAATGCACTGACCGGCACCGATCACCTCTTCCAACACCCGCAGTGGCGGAGTACAAACTGTGTCCACCCAATCAGAGTCATTCAAGATATGGCTCTGTGTGACAGGGCCAGGCTTGCTGGCTCATATGTCATATGAAGTTTAGCCGGGTCACGGAGCACTTTTGTGTCCGGTTCCGTATACCGTGACCCGGTAATATATTATATTGTGTTTATTGTGTAACCGGCCCAGAGACTGATGTGGATTCAGCCCCAGCCTTCAAAGAGACGATCCTATAATCTGGCTGGGGCTCTTAATCAGCCAGCACAGCCCTGTCTGCCCAGACGGCCCCCGCACTACAGGGGGGATAACACAGGTGGGGAACCCATTGTATCCCTTAATCCCCTCACCTGATACATCCCCTGTATACTGATGGGATGTGGCTGATGGGATTGGGGGTTGGGTTCGGTACACATTGCATTGAGATTGTATATAAATTCTGTGTGTTTGTAATAAAGAGAGTTCTTCTTGGTTTACTACGAATGGTGGTCTGGATGATCCGTGGATAGCTGAGTGCGATCCGTATGAGGGACTGACTGGTGATTCCTCAGCCCTCAAACAGGGGGACCCAGCCTTGGGTACGGTGACCCTGTAACATTGGTTGGCAGCGGTGGGAAGAATCCCACGACTTGGGTGAAATCCAAACCACCAACTGGGATTGCAGACGAGAGACACCGAGAGAGCTCCTGGAGGTTTGTAGCAAAGGAAAGGCTACTCTGATTGCGGACTGCAGAGAGATGGACCGGCACCAGGATGCCCCAGAGGAGAGCCTCGGACTGAGTGCTCTACAAAAGAACATTCTATGGCACCTATCCCTGTACCCAGGAGGGGCTACATCGGAGCAAGTGACGACGGTGATTAAAATGTGTCACCAGGAACTGAGCCAGAGTGGGTCTGTATCTCCCAGACTAGGGGAACAGAACACCAAAATATCATACCAGGATATCCAACCCTTCCGAGAACCAGAGGATGAGACAGACCGGGTTACAGCCGAGGTGTGTGAGCTGGAACACCAGCAGAGGCAGTTAGAGTCTGCGCCCGCAGACTGGAGGGATGATTTCTCCCATCCCCACTTTGAAACGTACTGGGCACAGTACTGGACAATGTGGGATCTACGACTTCCACTCCTGGGGGAGAACCCGTTGCCGGAGTGGGAAGACGAATTGAGGGGTCTCATATATGCAGAGCTCGACCTCCAGAGCCGCTACCAGGGATTCTCCCAGCAGTTAGCAGGTGAAGACCACAGCGACCCTCTGATGCTGTATAGCCCTGTCGACCCAGGACTGATATATGATGCCTTCCAATTTGACTCGTCCTTCGGAAGCCCCTGCCAGTACCGCAGGGATACAATCTGGGACAACCGTGCAGAAGTCCTGGTTTATGCTATTCCCACCGAGCTGGAGGCTGTTATGGATTGCCTGGTCCAAGAGGAATGGCAGCTCGAGAGGGACTATAAAGAATTGCTGCGGAGAGTGGAGCTCCAGGAGTTACAAGGAGACTGGGAGCATGGTACTACAACTTGCGGGAGTGGGACCGAGGTCCTCTTCACCTACTCCTCGGCCCCTGCCCTGGCGAGAAGAACCGAGGTCCTCACCAGCAAGAAGAAGCGGAGGAGGAAGCCAAAAGCTCCGACCCAAGTCCTCACCAACAACCCTGGCTGCTCTACCCCGGCAGAAGAGATGACTGTCCCCACCGCCCGAGTAAGTGGCACAACCCCCCTCACCAAACCCCTAGCTATGCCTGTAGAAGCCAGTGCCCCAGACTGTCCCCCTGATTTCCCGAGTGTCCTGGGAGAAGTCCGGGTCACTGCCCCAGAGGTTCCCACTGAAGTCCCCGGTGACCCGGTAGAGGCACCATTCCCTAACCTAGCGAGGACGCCAGAGGGGCTGCCGAGTTCCCTGGGTCCTCTCAGTAGCCTGGCGCAGGCCCTGGTTCCTATCCCTGTGTTCTCCGAAGTGATCCCTGGTTCCCCAAGTGTCCTCCTAGAAGCCCAGGTCACTGTCCCAGAGTGTTCCTCTGACTCTCCCCGTGCCCAGGCAGAGGCACCTGTCCCAGAGAGGAAGATCGAGGGTCTGCTTAACCCTCCCGGTGGTCCAGTATTGGCACCTGTCCCTGCCCCGGAGTATTCCCCTGGGTCCCCTGAGTACCCCGCAGAGCTGCTTAGCTCGCCCAATAACCCTGTAAGGGCACCTGTTCCTGTCCCAGAGTGTCCCCTAGGTCACTCCAGTGTCCCAGTAGAGGCCTCGCTTACTACCTCTACGTGTTTCCCTGGTTCCCCCGAATGCCCCAGGTCCGATCAGCAGGGCTTTCCTTCCATGCAACCACCCTGGCCTGGCAGCTGCCCCAGACTCAGTTCCCAAGACTAGGGAGCAAGAGTCTCCACGTGCCCCTGTTACCCCGGTGAGGGGGATAGCCATGTGCCCCCGGCTGAGCTGGGACCGTCCTCCAATTCACAGAGGACTACTGACTATCCTTTTGGGCAACCAGGGCCCTGGCCCACCTTCCATGGATGATTCTGACAAAGGGGGCCATGAACTAAGGCCTGCACCTGTGAACTTTGTCCACTCGGACAGCCTGCAGCAGACCCGTGTGGATCTGCCTGGTCTGCCGGACCGTTGGTCAAGGGGGAGATCTGTGACAGGGCCAGGCTAGCTGGCTCATGTGTCATATGAAGTTTAGCCGGGTCATGGAGCGCTTTTGTGTCCGGTTCCGTATACCGTGACCCGGTAATATATTATATTGTGTTTATTGTGTAACCGGCCCAGAGACTGATGTGGCTTCAGCTCCAGCCTTCAAGGAGACGATCCTATAATCTGGCTGGGGCTCTTAATCAGCCAGCACAGCCCTGTCTGCCCCGCCGGCACCCGCACTACAGGGGGGATAACACAGGTGGGGGAACCCATTGTATTCTGTAATCCCCTCACCTGATACATCCCCTGTATACTGATGGGATTTGTGATGGGATGTGAGTGATGGGATTGGGGGTTGGGTTCGGTACACATTGCATTGAGATTGTATATAAGTTCTGTGTGTTTGTAATAAAGAGAGTTCTTCTTGGTTTGCTACGAATGGTGGTCTGGATGATCCGTGGATAGCTGAGTGCGATCCGTATGAGGGACTGACTGGTGATTCCTCAGCCCTCAAACAGGGGGACCCAGCCTTGGGTACGGTGACCCTGTAACAGTCTGAAGTTCACATATAAAAATATAAGGGGTTAAGTATAAAAAGTGACCGTATCACTGGGAGAATATTCCAGAACGGCTCTTCAAACCTTGCACCAGAATCACTTCTTATCTAATCCCCGGAGCAGCCGTTGATCTGCTCACCCCGAGAACAACCCCAGAAACCCCCTGGAGAGAACCGCGGTCACTAAGGAAACCGCACTCAAGCCGAGAACCGGCTCCACAGGCTGTCACCGCCACCTTCCCCAACCAGAAACCGTCTTTCTACTCCCACCGGCCCCATATCAGACATTTATATCGTTCTGTTATCTGATCCCCCATCTACTAAACACCCCGACTCCTCATCATACTGCCTGAGGGGAACACTAGAATGGCTCGGTCTCAATCACCCAGCTGGACTGCCTGAATAGTAAAAACATACAGCATTGGTGGGGTTATTACTGTATACAGCGCTGGGGGTTATATTACTGTATACAGCGCTGGGGGTTATATTACTGTATACAGCGCTGGGGGTTATATTACTGTATACAGCGCTGGGGGTTATTACTGTATACAGCGCTGGGGGTTATATTACTGTATACAGCGCTGGGGGTTATATTACTGTATACAGCACTGGGGTTATATTACTGTATACAGTGCTGGGGGGTTATATTACTGTATACAGCGCTGGGGGTTATATTACTGTATACAGCGCTGGGGGTTATATTACTGTATACAGCGCTGGGGGTTATTACTGTATACAGCGCTGGGGGTTATATTACTGTATACAGCGCTGGGGGTTATATTACTGTATACAGCGCTGGGGTTATATTACTGTATACAGTGCTGGGGGGCTATATTACTGTATACAGCGCTGGGGGTTATATTACTGTATACAGCGCTGGGGGTTATATTACTGTATACAGCGCTGGGGGTTATATTACTGTATACAGCGCTGGGGGTTATATTACTGTATACAGCGCTGGGGGTTATTACTGTATACAGCGCTGGGGGTTATATTACTGTATACAGCGCTGGGGGTTATATTACTGTATACAGCGCTGGGGGGTTATATTACTGTATACAGCACTGGGGTTATATTACTGTATACAGCGCTGGGGGTTATATTACTGTATACAGCGCTGGGGGTTATATTACTGTATACAGCGCTGGGGGTTATATTACTGTATACAGCGCTGGGGGTTATATTACTGTATACAGCGCTGGGGCTATATTACTGTATACAGCGCTGGGGCTATATTACTGTATACAGTGCTGGGGGGTTATATTACTGTATACAGCGCTGGGGGTTATATTACTGTATACAGCGCTGGGGGTTATTACTGTATACAGCGCTGGGGGGTTATATTACTGTATACAGCGCCCTCCGTGGCAGCCCCCGCCCTGCCCCCGCTCCATCCTTACACCTCACCTATTCCTAATGTTTTTGTTCCATTTGCTTTCCGACAACTAATTTCGTTTTAAGGCCTTTTCATCGTCACTCGCGCTCTTAGAACAAGGAAGACGGATTCGTGGAGCCGTCTCTTTCTCCCCGCGTCGGTCTGCATTATTCTGGCCCCTTGGAGAACTTCCACAAAAGGGGCGGGGCCACAGACAGCTTTCTCAACATTCCTCCAATCAGAGGACAGGGTGTGCCCGGAGGAGGACCGGCTAATGCGGGGAGAAGAGGAGGAGGAAAGCAGAAGATACAAAAGGAGAAGCGGCGCTGCGGGAAAGGAGACGGGACACGGAAGCCATCGGAGGAGAAGGCAGCGAGACGGGGGGGGGGGGGGGTGAGAAAAAAAGTCAAAACTCTCCGTTTCATTATAATTTGCTTAATTTCCTTTGTTCCTCATTCCCAGCGATTCGTATGAATTATCGAAATTGGATAGTTTTGTTACATTTAAAATTTGCACGAATCCAAGCGCGAGTCTAGTGATTTCTCTCCGGTTTTCACGGTTATCGGGCCGGCTCGGCCCCCGCAGAGACGCTGCGGGCGAGAGAATCAAACATTTCATTGTTAGACTGCGCCGCGCTCTGCTGTTTCTGGTCGGCGGGAGCGATCGTGCCGGGATCCAGTGCCGGAGTCAGCGCAAAATCCACTCAAAAAGACCCATCGGCGCAGGTTCCCCCCGCAATCTCACTTCACCGACGATGCCCCCAAATCTCTCAGCTTGTAATGTTCCTCGGGGAGGCTCCGGAGACGCTCGGCCGCCTGCGAGGAAAGGAGGTCACGTGAGTCCCAAAAACACATTGCATTTACATCGCAATATTCCTAGAGTTACTCCAAAACCATTCATTAACCCATTAATCCACAGCGACAAACTATTTATTCGTCAGTCAGCAAGTATTTTGCAGAACCATCCGGAAAAGGGCAGCACCTGCCGGGACGAGACTGACACCTACGGACAGCGGGGGCGTTTCCATGGTAACACGCACACTCACACTTATTGTCACCCTATTGCGCTCCCGCATTCAGCCGTCTCGTCCCCCACGAAGTGTGTGATACGCTACAGACCTGAATTGCCCCCTCACTAAGCTGCCCCAGTGCATGTGTGTCCAAGTCTGCGCATTCTGCCCCCGCAGTGCACACTCACCTGCTCTGCAGTGAGGTCTCTCTGCGCCTGAGCCAACATCTCGTATCCCACCATGAACTTGCGCACAGTGGCCGAGCGCAGGAGCGGGGGGAAGTAATGCGCATGCAGCTGCCAGTGGCTGCAGTCATCAGAGAGATGGGAGCCGGTGGGAGCCCCTGGAAAACCACAGCGGAAGTCAGACCGCGGCAGAGAGACGGCCCGCGCGACATGTGAGAGTGAGAGTGAGTGAGAGTGAGTGAGAGAGAGAGAGAGAGAGAGAGAGAGAGGCGGCCCGGACCCGATGTCAGACCTCACCTAGAGTACTGTGACAGTTCTGGGGAGAAGTCAGACGAGGCGACTGAAACGGTCTGCAGGATAAACATTATCAGGAGAGACTGAGGGGTCTCAATAGGTCCAGCTTGGGGGAGGGGGGGCATTTAGATATATAAAGGGGGTTAAAGGACGGGAATTTATTTCAAAGGAGGAGAAAAGTTACAACCGGAATCGAACACTAGAGGGTCAGAGACTGAGTAAAGTTTTACTTTACTGAGAGGGTGGTAGATAAGGGGAACAGCCTCCCAGCAGAAGTGGTAGAGTGGGATAGACACATGGCTCCGCTTCCGCTGAAGTATTCTGTATATACTAAACGCCGCTGAGCTCCCATCCACTAAACGAGC
Source organism: Sceloporus occidentalis (assembly GCA_023333645.1). Classification (NCBI taxonomy): domain Eukaryota; kingdom Metazoa; phylum Chordata; class Lepidosauria; order Squamata; family Phrynosomatidae; genus Sceloporus; species Sceloporus occidentalis. Next base: position 140,229 of record JALMGF010000308.1, on the reverse strand, counting down.
AAGAAAAGCGTGCTCCATAACCCGGTGCGTGTGGCCCCCGCGGCCCGTTTACATACCGTGCCAGCCCATCGAGTACGGGAAGGAGATGTCAAACAAATTGTCGTATTTAGAGAGAAGGCGCTTCATGATGGAGGCCAGGCCTGCGAAGGACAATAAGACAAAGTCTGCACTTAGCAGTCCTAGCCCCATACAGGGCAATAAACAAAGCTTAGCGGACGGAGGTCTCGGAGGGGGCAGGCCCGGGGTCTCGGAGGGGGCAGGCCCGGGGTCTCGGAGGGGGCAGGCCCGGGGTCTCGGAGGGGGCAGGCCCGGGGTCTCGGAGGGGGCAGGCCCGGGGTCTCGGAGGGGGCAGGCCCGGGGTCTCGGAGGGGGCAGGCCGGGCACTCACTGTCTCTCTCTGCGTCGCTCAGGTCCTGCAGGCGGGTGACGTGCCGACGGGGCAGGAGAAGAGTCTGGAACGGCCAGACGGCCCAGTAAGGAACAACCACCAACCAGTGCTCGTTATCCAGCACCACGCGCTCCTTGACGGGAGGAGAGCTGTCACACGTTACCGAGAAACCCCAAAACCCGACACGAGAAACCCTCTAAAATAATCCAAACGCAGCCCTCGACCCTCCGATACACACCACTCCCCAACCCCCTCCACCCCCCGACGCGGGTCCCTCTCCCTTCCTCCACTCACCCTGCGCTTTTCCTCCAGCCTCCCGTACTCCAGTAACATGGGGACTCCGTGCTCGTCCAGGTAGCCCCTCTGCGTTCTGTCCTCTATCTGGGCTTCGTTAGGAAGGAAGTTACTGGCCCAGATCTACAGAGGAGAGCGAAGTCAGGCCCAGTCAGAAAAGTGACGTTTTCACACTTATTCCATGCAAATTCCCCTCCGTTTCCCAAGATCCTCCCGCCAGCCCGGCAGGAAGTTGTAAGCCGCTTCCTGTTCTCTCCCTGCGTTGTTTTAGTGGACGGCGCATGAGCCTCTAGCGCTAGAGATTGTGTCCAGCCGCGCAGCTCCCTCCGTAACGCTATTATCACAGATACCTCAGGGTGACGGGCGATTTATACCCCGTGACGGGGCAGCAAGATGGCGGCTCCCGCGTACAGCACCACGAGGTATAACGGGGTGGGGGGGGAATCTCACTGCCTCCTCTTAAAGCAGACATTTTTCTCTATGGTGCGATTGGTTACAAAGTTTGGCTGTTGACCAAGAGTCGGGGGTTCGATTCCACCCGGGGACGGCTCACTTTTTCTCGGCAAAGAATGTCATTAACCTGTCGTATTCCAGTCCTACACTGCGGGAAGAATCTGAATTAGGAATAATCTCGTACGCAGATGTTCTATATCCCCGCCATGCCCGTCTCTGTGTTTTATGTCACGGCCGCACGCAATGAAGGTGTCTCTGAACAGCAGCGCAAAGTGCGCACGGAATACAAACACAACGGGATCCCTACAAATTCTTAAATAAAATGAAGAATGGCAATTATTTCTTTTGAGAAGGGTTAAAAGACTCAGTGCCCAGGGCTGGCGGACGCTCACCTGGCAGTGCGGGTGGGGGTTGGAGCAGCCCATCATGGCGCCTTTATTCTCAAAGATCTAAAGGGGGGAACAGAAAGACGTAAATAATTATCCGCTGGCGGGGTCCGCTATACTTACCGCCGCCGCGTGTGCCGAGTGCATGCCTTGTACTATATGTAAGGTTCCTTCTTGCTTCCTTTGTTGTCCACAGTCCTGTCTACAAGGGCCACAGCCCTGCCAGGCTCTCATATAGAAAAACTTTTGGACCTTGAGGAAGGGAGCTGGACAGCCCTGTGCTACCACTCCTGCTGGAAGTCCAATCCGTGTAGCTACCACCATTCCTTAAAGCAATTTGTCCCATTTTACCTTCAACGCCCTCAAGGAGGATGACATTACATTTGTCTACAATGTGAAGCCACCATGCGCAGCCTCACCTGAACCCAAGGGTACGTGGCCCCCAAATCTTCCATGATCTCTGCCCACTTGTCAATCACCACGCGGATCTCCTGCGAGGACATCAGCGGAAGAGTAATGTCCGACCAGGGGTGGAAGCACATGACCTGGCTGCGGAGACAGGAGGAGAACGCGGTCACCAGGCTCAGGGGCATGCGGGGCAAGAACTCGCAGTTAATAAACTGACATCAAATCCCAGCATTTGGTATAATCAGCAGCGGAACGTCTCCCCCTGTGCGGCTGTCACCTGCTGCTGGGACCGGGGAGCAGAGAGCATGCTGGGAGATTCTGACAGCCTCAAAGTTTAGGAACAATTACCAGATCCCTTGGGCAGACTTCGCTTGCAGCAGCGGGTGCTCGCTGGGACCTGGGAGATGGGGGGGGGGGAGTATTATTATTATTTACTAACACTATGAGAGATACTGAATGCTGGATAAGACCTCTCCTCTCCTCCCTACAGTATACTCACTGCACAGACCTCTCCTCCCCTCCCTACAGTATACTCACTGCACAGACCTCTCCTCCTCCCCTACAGTATACTCACTGCACAGACCTCTCCTCCTCCCCTACAGTATACTCACTGCACAGACCTCTCCTCCTCCCCTACAGTATACTCACTGCACAGACCTCTCCTCCTCCCCTACAGTATACTCACTGCACAGACCCTTACCTGGCTCTGGGGCATCCGGCTGTAAAGCTGGAAAATCATTTTCAAAGACAAACGTCCCGGAATATTCCGGATTCACCTCACAGGAGAGACAACGAGAGACGCCGCAGTTACTTCACCCGCCGCAGACTTCTCAATGTTTCTACTTTATTTATAAAACCCCACACTGAGCTGACGCTTTATGGCGATGCTAATGAAGTCCGTTCCTCCATAGACTTTCATTAAACAGAGAGTCCGACTGGGTGACTAAGACCGAGCCGTTCTATTGTTCCCCACAGGCAGTATAAGGAGTTGGGTGTTTAGTAGATCGGGGGTCAGACAACAGAGCGAGAATCTTACAAATGGCTGATATGCAGCTGCCTGAAAACACGATATCAATAATAAATATATTAAAAATAATTGGGGTGGGAGATTCCCTTTTAATCAATTTCCCATTTATTAGATAGTTTTACATTAAAGCGACTCTTCTTTCGGACGGACGCTCCGCAGAACACGCCGGACTCCCTGACCAGTCCTAGGATGACCTCGGAGCATCACCACCTGCGGCGATACCGTGAGGCGTCCACCTACCTCCCCGCCGGCTCTCTTGGCCCCTGGGCACAGCGGGTTACCCGGATCACGTCTGGGAATGTTTTCCTCCGGAGGTTTCTCCACCTGACCCTGCCACGGCCGCCTCATGCGATGGGCAGACACCAGCACCCATTCATCACGCAGCGGGTTATACCGAACGTGCTGATGTTCTGCAATACAAAAGCACAATGTCTGAGAGGGTGGTAGATAAATGGAACAGACTCCCAGCAAGAGGTGGTAGAGGGTAATACAGCGAGGGTATTAAACATGCATGGGGTAGACATACGGCTCCTGAATCTAAGACGAGACCAACGACTGATTAAGGTGTGAGTCGTTACAGAAGGGGTAATGGGGGCCGATCTGTCGTCGGGTTCTGGGTTTCTATCAGAATCACAGAAAGCAGGAGGTAATCAGAAACTTCTCTCCATCGCTGCAGCTTCTGCCTAACCCACCAGAGCTCTAGACACCGCAATCATCAGAGTCTGACAGCTATCGGTCTGGCCCGGCTTTGCGAGGTTTCGGGGGGAAAGGAAGCACCGACCGGTATATTAAAGGAAACGCTTTGAAATGGATTTTCAGGGAACCTCGGGGGTCTCAGATACGCGACTCAAGCATTGATATCATCACAAGCCTAGGAAATACATCACACGGGGCGCGAGTGATTATAAGACGCCGGGGAGCTTTACACCTGCGCTCACGGTGCAGGGTAAGTAACGGGGTCCGCGTCCCCCAGTATACTGCCAGGAAGCGCTCACGGGGTTAACCGATCTGAGTATAGCTTCTGGTGCTGCAGCTTCAGTGGAAACCAACTCCCACCAAGCCAAGGCTAGAGGCTGCGTCCATAGCAGCTATAATACAGAGTGCATGGATTCTGGAACTAGAGCCGCTGATGAAGGGAAATCTCATCATGCTCAGCCGGTGCAATGGTACGGGGGGAGCGGGCGGGGCGGCTCAGGTACCGCTGGGCTGGAAGGCGGCGGCTGTCCCCGGCTCTGCTGACTCCATGCCAAAGATCCAGGAAGTGATTACTTCCGGTCTCGTGCGTTCCAAGCCTCGCTCTGGCCGCAAAGGGACTCGCACTAGGCAGTACAGTAAAGCGAGGCTTGGAAGGCATGCGGTAACACGCTTCACTGACAGGGCTGCCAGGTTGTTGGGACACTGCCGATGACAGGGAATTTCCTAGCTGAACCGGGATAACTGGCAAAAGTGACCATCGCGCACGTATCACAGCTTAGCGAATACAGCCCTTAATTCAGTGTTTTGAGATTTATCCACGCCCCCTTAGCTCTCCATCCCCTCATAGCCTTACAGACGCTTTCTCTATGGTGCAAGGTAGCCGTGGCTCCGCCCATCATCTCTCGGCCGTTCGCTGCAGATCCATCGTTCTCTGCTCTGTTAGGTGATTCCCTGGACCCGCCTCTTTCTCCGCCCATCGACCTGTCACTGGCTATACACACACCATGCACTCTGTACTGTCAGGCGATCTGTGGTCCGCCCCCCGAGGCGTCGTAGTCAACGTCCCGATGTGATTGGTCGTTGGGTTGGCTCCTCGCACGCTATTGGTCTGTGTTGCATGCTGCAGTAGGAAGCGGGCCTGTGTCACCCTGCGTGCCGGCTCTTTGCTCTCCGGTCCAGACATGGTGTGCTGCTCCTCCCGCATGCTCTGGGCCGCCGTGCTGCTGGCCATGCTGGCCGGGACGGTGCACCTGCTGCAGGCCTGGCTCAGCAACAAGTCCTACGAGTTCAGCCGGGAGGAGATCGCCATGCTGGCCAAGGAGTACTCGGGTGAGTCCGGGGGCTGCCCGGGGGGGCATTTACCACTCCCGTGGGGGGCGCACTGACAAGTTTCATGGGGCATTAACGCATGTTTGTTCGAACTGGCACTGTCCGGGGGTATTTACCTCAGTCCTTGGGGGTAGTGACACACTTGTGCTGCCCTTATTGCCCGCAGAGCGTCTAGTATTGCCTGACCCCCTTTTCTCTGCGCCCCCCCTGACCCCCTTTTTTCGCCCCGTCCCCCCAGGTTTGGATTACGAGGTGGCCTTTTCCAAGATGATCACGGAGCTGCGGAGGAAGCACCCGGGGCACATCCTGCCGGACGAGGACCTGCAGTGGGTGTTTGTGAACGCCGGGGGCTGGATGGGCTCCATGTGCCTCCTCCACGCCTCCCTCACCGAGTACGTGCTGCTGTTCGGGACGGCCGTGGACACGAGCGGCCACTCAGGTGAGTGAGGGCCCCGCTTCCCGGCGGAGGGGCCACATACGGTGACTCTATAGATTGGGGTGGTTAGACCCCGTCGCGGACGGGCGGACGGTGTATTTTATTTCTGCCTGTGGGTTTGTCGCTGAGACGGCTTCAACCAATCGGCGTTCTCCGTGCCCTCGGTACGTGGCGGCCCCGCTCAGTAGATCTGTGACGGGGTAGATTTGGTTGTAGTAAGAGGGGTGAGGGCAACGAGCCAAACAGCCCCCAAATTGTAGCACGGGGGTCTACCTGATTCTACCTATAAGGGGGGCAGCCTTTTTCTACCTGTTACCCCTGGAGGGTGGGTCTCAGAGACGGCTCCAGGAATGCCCCTGCCGGAAGTATTATTACCCCAGTAACGGCAGACTAGATGCCCCCCCCCAGTACCTGCGGGGAAGAAGAATGGTTTGGGATGGTGCCCCAGCTGCCCTCCCCCGTAGGCCGTGTATATATTGGGTTCCAGTGCCAGGCGATCCGGGCCGCGTCCCCCTCGTCTTCTATTTACCGGTTCGGGGTTAAAGGTCGGAGTCCTTCCCTAATCTGCCTGCATTTCTGAGATCGGCCCCATCCGGCCCCCGTCTGGTCGCCCGCTTCTCCTGCTGTAACGACTCAAACCTTAATCAGTCGTTGGTCTCGTCTTAGATTCAGGAGCCGTATGTCTATCCCACGCATGTTTAATACCCTCACTGTATTACGCTCTACCACCTCTGCTGGGAGGCTGTTCCACTTATCTACCACCCTCTCAGTAAAGTAAAACTTCCTTCCATCCCGTCTCCGCTTTTGCTCCATGAAGCGTTAGATTCTCTCTTCTCCTCCGTTCCGTTATTCGCTGCGTGGGATTTGGTTCCGGTGCGCTGAGGAACCTGCCTGTAAGTGCTGCGGTTCTGGAGCCTGTTAACGTCCGCGCATGTTCTGGGGGGGCTCTCGGCGGAGGCCGCGCATGTTCTGGGGGGGCTCTCGGCGGAGGCCGCGCATGTTCTGGGGGGGCTCTCGGCGGAGGCCGCGCATGTTCTGGGGGGGCTCTCGGCGGAGGCCGCGCATGTTCTGGGGGGGGCTCTCGGCGGAGGCTGCGCTGACGTATTTTTGTCCTCTGGTTTCCAGGCCGCTACTGGGCAGAGATCTCGGACACCATTCTCTCCGGAACGTTCCGTCAGTGGAAGGAAGGCACCACCAAGAGCGAGATTTTTTACCCAGGTGGGTGCATTGGGGGTCCCGTGCAGAGACAGCCATTCAGGGGGCGCCGCCAGTGACGTGGGCTTCATCCACTAAACAGAGAGCTATCGGTAACGTATCTCCCCCCCCCCTCTCTCTGCAGGAGACACCATCGTGCACGCGGCGGGGGAGGCCACGTCTGTGCAGTGGAGCGCCGGCACGTGGATGGTGGAGTACGGCCGCGGCTTCATCCCCTCCACGCTGGGCTTCGCTTTGTCCGACACGTTCTTCGGCACTCAGGACTTCCTCACCTTCTTCTACACGATCCGCGTCTACGCCCGGGGGCTGCTGCTGGAGGCCAACACCTACCTGACCGAGCTGGGGGTCTTCTAACCGTCCGCGGCCCCCCGCTCGCTCTGCCTTCCTGCTGCAGACTCTATAACCCTTCTTCGCCGTCATGTACAGTGAGCCGGCAATGAACGGGTTAAGTGCACAGAGTGACATCATCGGACTCCTCCACCTCCTCACTACAGAAGGGCGGACTTAGCGAGTCGGACCCCAACTGTCCTCAATAAATGGAGAAGGCAACAACACTACCCCCCCCCCCCCCGCCCCTCATTCGTTGGCTACACAAAGAGTTAAAATCCATCCGGTCCGTAGAAAAAAGTTAACAAAAAATGTAATTATCGTAAAGCCCCCAATCGCGGTTTATCTGGGGAAATCTCTTTTTCCTTGGTTTTGTTTTTTTGTGCGGAACGATCCGAGTAACTCGCGGACTTCTCAGCGCCGGCCGCTGCTTCGGGCAGAAAGCGGGCACTTTTGGGGTTTTTTTCCCCGTATTCCGTGCGGGTTGAGAGTGAGATCATTAGGGAGGTCGCTGCTTTTTCCTCCCCACGGCTGCCATAAGCAGATCTTTGCACCACAGTGTGGGGTGTTGCTGCCGCTGTGCCTGAGCATGATGGGAGTTCTCCTCAGCCTGAAGACGTAGCGGCCGTTGGCTCGCATTAAAGCTGTCGTCCCGCTTGCCGGCGCTGACTTTTAAGAAGCTTTTTCTTGGACCGCAGCCTATCGGAGCCTGCTTCTGTGTCACGTGACTATTAAGAGTTCCCGACAAAAGTCTAGGAAAGGTTTGGGCATCCAGCAGTACTGGGTGGAACGGCAGCTTTAAGCCCCCCGGCTGTAATCTCTTAATATTTTGGGGGTCGTAGAGGTACACTGATTGCCCTCCACGCCCCCGTTCCTGCTCCGCATACATCTGGGAGCCGACGCGTTCCTCTGACTGCTGTCTGTCCGTAAACACCGTTTGCCGCCCGCCATCTGCACGGATCTCCCGCGTGACTTTGTGGAATGTACCCGTTGCCACTGGCAACAAAGAGCGAAACTGCCCCTCCGTCCGAGGCCATTCGGATGCCGGAAGCGTGACTGCAGGCGGCGCGTGTTCGCTTAGTGGCGGCCGCGTCCTCCTCGCGTCTCTCGTAATAATTAACGCTTCCAGCCGAGTCTAAAGCTGCGTTCAGTTCTGAAAGGGTTAAATCCCGCAGAGCCGGTGGAACTGCGGCTTCAATCAGACGTCCCACCCGGGGCGGAGCTTTAAAGGGATATTTGGGGTTAACATGGATCTGACCTTTAACCCTTTGGGTGTCCCGTTGCTTGGCAGCGCCTGAATCCAACGTGTGTGAAGACTTCCTATTGGCTCACGAGGGTCTCCAGGGCGTTAAAGTAGTTATTGATTTAGAAGGGCGAGTATTGCCTCTGTGGGGGGCAGTTACCGCATCACGTGGCCAGGGCAGGAGTTTCTGGGGTCACCTCTGACGTCTCCCGCATGCGCGGCTCCGCCAGCCGCCACCTCATGCCAAATCCCGGAGACCCCCCCCCCCCGTTTTCTAATGGAAGAAAAACCCCTTTTACCCCCAATTCTATTTTTAAATCAAATAAAAATTCAGAAAATCCGCTCTGTGTCTTTGTAACTCTGAGTGATAGGAGTGATCGTGTGCACAGCGTCAGGCGGTCGCCGAGTTCTTGTATTGAAACGGGGTGGGGTTTAAGGGCGAGGACCTGGAAACGGCTCGGAGACAGAAACCAATAGAAGGAATAGGGGGTCTTGGTTATGGGGGCTGCGACAATGACATCATCATTTAATCCGCAGATCTGCCGGGGGGGGCTTTTCATTCATAGAGCTTTCCAGACAGCGCAGGGGGGATCCTCGGAGGAGGGGGGCGGAGACCCCGTATTAAGCAACACAATGGGATTTTCTTTCTCTATACGGTCAGGGCAGCTGCGATGAACCTGATTGGCTGAGAGTTGCGTGGGGTATTAAGAGACTCTCCACGCACGGGGCAGAAAGCAGTCTCCTTTATGTCAGCGGGAACCGATTCCTGCCAGCGATCGCCTGCGTTACACTGCAGAACCTTCAGCCGCTAACAAAGCAAAGGTGATAGATAAGTGGAACAGCCTCCCAGCAGAAGTGGTAGAGGGTAATACAGCGAGGGGAATAAACATGCGTGGGATAGACATACGGCTCCTGAATCTAAGACGAGACCAACGACTGATTAAGGTTTGAGTCGTTACAGCAGGAGAAACGGGCGACTAGACGGGGGCCGGATGGATCAGGTTTCTATGTAAAATTAAATAACATTTTCAGATTCTATACATTGCCTGCACTGCTGTCCCTGCTTGAGCATAGGTGGGCCATGCATGAATATCAAGGTCTTTGCATTAACCTCGGAGCCTGGAGTTCGACCCCGCGGTGCAAAGAGGCCTAAACTTCAACAAAACTGTTACGTGTCCTACCCCAGATCAGCCACTAGATGGCACCGCAGACCATTCTGTAATCAGCATCGAGGGATGAATCTTATTTATATATCGCCGTCATACTCCGCAGCGCTGTACAATGTGTGTAATTATTATTATATATCGCCGTCATACTCCGCAGCGCTGTACAATGTGTTATTATTATTATTTATATATCGCCGTCATACTCCGCAGCGCTGTACAATGTGTGTAATTATTATTATATATCGCCGTCATACTCCGCAGCGCTGTACAATGTGTTATTATTATTATTTATATATCGCCGTCATACTCCGCAGCGCTGTACAATGTGTTATTATTATTTATATATCGCCGTCATACTCCGCAGCGCTGTACAATGTGTGTTATTATTATTTATATATCGCCGTCATACTCCGCAGCGCTGTACAATGTGTTATTATTTATATATCGCTGTCATACTCCGCAGCGCTGTACAATGTGTTATTATTATTTATATATCGCCGTCATATTCCGCAGCGCTGTACAATGTGTGTTATTATTATTAATATATCGCCGTCATACTCCGCAGCAATGTACAATGTGTGTTATTATTATTTATATATCACCGTCATACTCCGCAGCGCTGTACAATGTGTGTTATTATTATTATTTATATATCGCCGTCATACTCCGCAGCGCTGTACAATGTGTTATTATTATTATTTATATATCGCCGTCATACTCCGCAGCGCTGTACAATGTGTGTTATTATTTATATATCGCTGTCATACTCTGCAGCGCTGTACAATGTGTGTTATTATTATTATTTATATATCGCCGTCATACTCCGCAGCGCTGTACAATGTGTGTTATTATTATTTATATATCGCTGTCATACTCCGCAGCGCTGTACAATGTGTGTTATTATTATTTATATATCGCTGTCATACTCCGCAGCGCTGTACAATGTGTGTTATTATTATTTATATATCGCCGTCATACTCCCCAGCGCTGTACAATGTGTGTTGTTATTATTATTTATATATCGCCGTCATACTCCGCAGCGCTGTACAATGTGTGTTATTATTTATATATCGCCGTCATACTCCGCAGCGCTGTGCAATGTGTGTTATTATTATTTATATATCGCTGTCATACTCCGCAGCGCTGTACAATGTGTTATTATTATTTATATATCGCCGTCATACTCCGCAGCGCTGTACAATGTGTGTTATTATTATTTATATATCGCCGTCATACTCCGCAGCGCTGTACAATGTGTTATTATTATTTATATATCGCCGTCATACTCCGCAGCGCTGTACAATGTGTTATTATTATTTATATATCGCCGTCATACTCCGCAGCGCTGTACAATCTGTGTTATTATTATTTATATATCGCCGTCATACTCCGCAGCGCTGTACAATGTGTGTTGTTATTGTCGGCTTACAGGAGCTGACAATCTAGCAGGCTGTCTTTACATCAGAGCCGCCCGGGATCAGTGATCTATTTGGGGTGCTGGCTGTTGGTCCCGCAGGGGGCAGATCCCAGGGATATACGATGGAAATCCCAACGCGTTCTGGAGCCCAATGGCACAAATGGATGCATTTCACATAATTTCACAAACTAAAGAGTTTAATTGGGGGGGGGGGTTAAGTTCAGTGAAAGGGTTAATGCGGCGGCGGGCGGGCAGCCCGCGGAGTCCTGTGGAGCCGGTTCCCACGCGCATTAGTAAGTGTCCGGCGTCCTCGCTATACGTTCGCATATACATCGCTTTAATGTCTAATGCATGCGCCGGGAAGGCCAGGAGATTTATAGCCGTTGTTAGCGTCGGGGGAGCCAATCGGTGCGCACGAGCGGCCCCGGCGGCCATTAGCGCGCGCTGAGTGTGAGTAATCTGTGTCCGCACTAACACAGCTGATGTCAGCAGCTCCGTCGATAAGAGCCGGAGTCCCGGCGAGCGGCGGCGTAATGAAAATCCGATGGCCGAGCCGCTGGAAGTAAATAAGTATTCCCTTCAAATTAGAAAATCAAATCCCCGACGGCTTATTTTCCCCGCCGGGTCGATTCCTTTTATTACGGAAATATCGCCGCTAAATAACATTAGCGTGAGGGATCTTTACATGCTTCTCTCGGCAGAGTGTCGATAGTTTTAATGTCAACGCGAGCGGCCCGCGGGGGCCAAAAACTCCCTCCAGGACTCCGGCGTATCATCATTTTCTATTTATTTTTTCCCAAATAAACGACTTTTAGCCGCTTGCAAAATTAGCGGGGGATCCGATCGTCTGACACCCGGCAGCTTCCCAAATCACAGAGACCGGACGCCTCCGATTTCAAGGCACTGCCCCCCCCCCTCAAAAAAAAAAGTTATATTTAAAAATATACTTTTTTTTTGTTTTAAGTTAAAAGTTTTTCTCGCGGTCTGCGTTTTTATAAAAATCCCCCTAGACGAGTTAATTTATTAAATTCCGATCTTAATAAATTCTCTGGTTAGAATGGGGTGAAAAAAGGGGGGGAAATGGCGGAAACCAACGAGCGGTCACGTGACCAACATGACCCACAAGGGTGGAAATTATATCATTTTTGCTCCCTTCCGTCATTTTTTGTAAATATGGGTGAATATTTTTACCCGACTCCATCAGTAATCTAAAATGTCATTAAAAATCTACAAAATCGCTTAAAAGTTCTGTTTCTACGGATTTATGATGTCACTTCCAGCCCCCCGAAGCATCATATCCTTCCACCAGCTTCTGCGGGAATTTGCTGAAATCTCATAAATACAGGGGCGTACCTAGAGTATTTGGCACCTGGGGCGGATCCTGTATGTGGCACCCCCCACACACACTCATTAAAACTGCATAGTTTTTACCATTAGGCAAACATTGACGGGGCTACAGCATAACACCTATCATTATATACTAAGGAAGACATTGACGGGGTACAGCATAACACCTATCACTATATACTAAGGAAGACATCGACGGGGTACAGCATAACACCTATCACTATATACTAAGGAAGACATTGACAGGGTACAGCATAACACCTATCACTATATACTAAGGAAGACATCGACGGGGTACAGCATAACACCTATCACTATATACTAAGGAAGACATCGACGGGGTACAGCATAACACCTATCACTATATACTAAGGAAGACATTGACGGGGTACAGCATAACACCTATCACTATATACTAAGGAAGACATTGACGGGGTACAGCATAACACCTATCACTATATACTAAGGAAGACATCGACGGGGTACAGCATAACACCTATCACTATATACTAAGGAAGACATCGACGGGGTACAGCATAACACCTATCACTATATACTAAGGAAGACATCGACGGGGTACAGCATAACACCTATCACTATATACTAAGGAAGACATCGACGGGGTACAGCATAACACCTATCACTATATACTAAGGAAGACATTGACGGGGTACAGCATAACACCTATCACTATATACTAAGGAAGACATCGACGGGGTACAGCATAACACCTATCACTATATACTAAGGAAGACATTGACGGGGTACAGCATAACACCTATCACTATATATACTGAGGCAGACATTGACGCTGGTATAGGATAACTGTTATCATTATATACTGAGGCACGCACTGACAGTGGTACAGCATAACACCTATCACTATACATTGAGCCAGACATTGACAAAAATGCAGCATAACCCCAATCACTATATACTAAGCCAAACATTAATGTGGTGTAGGCCTACCGCTTCAGTGTCTTGCTTAGTATTACTATTTAGCAGAAATGAAAATTCTGGACCAAAACCGAAACCAAGCATTGACTTGGCCAAAACCGAAAATGACCCTTTTATTAAAAGTAAGTAACACCATAATAAGACAAAACAATCAATAACAATATTAATATATATATATATACATATTGATTAACAGCAATCACAATCATATCTTGCCCAGGCATACCCAGATTCCAGCATGTACTGGCTGGCTTAGCATGATAGAGTGTGATTGCGATTAGCAATCATATATATTAATATTATTGCTTTTTTCTGTCCAATTTTGGTGTGTTACTTACTTTTAATAAAAGTGGTTAACACACCAAAATTAAACAAAAAAATCAACAACGATATTTATATATATATAATTACTAAGTAATATATATAATTGCTAACAGCAATCACACTCCTATCATGCCCAGGCAGCCAGTACATGCTGGAACCTGGGCATGGTAGGAATGTGATTACAGCCTCCCTATGCCATGCTACCCCACACACACACACACACACTAACACATCCATGCTATCACACACACACTCATTCACAAACATTCAGCATAAACTACAGCATAACACCCATCACTCTCACACACTTACTAATCCACTCTCACTGAATATTTTCCTACCCTTTCTCTGTCACTTTTCCTCCTGCTCTTCCTGCCGCCCCCCGCTAGGTACCCTACTGCATAAATAAAGCTTTAAAAATGTCCTCGGATTTTAAACTCTCTCCTGTTTTCCCCACAATGAGCCGGTCCTGCGACGCGTGAAATATTAGCCCCGGTAGCCATGCTAGTCGTCGGGCAGCGCAGGCGCCGGAGGTTACAAGTTATAGGATAACATTTGTACATTGTACAGCGCTGCGGAGTATGACGGCGATATATAAATAATAACACACATTGTACAGCGCTGCGGAGTATGACGGCGATATATATAATAATAACACACATTGTACAGCGCTGCGGAGTATGACGGCGATATATAAATAATAATAATAACACATTGTACAGCGCTGCGGAGTATGACGGCGATATATAAATAACACACATTGTACAGCGCTGCGGAGTATGACGGTGATATATAAATAATAATAACACAATTATAGCAATTTTAACACTAATGTAATAAATTATAAAAATATTTGTAATATAATTAATGACACTAATAATTTAAATATTAATACAATAATTTTATTATATATATAGATATAATTAGTAATATTATTAAAATAATAATAATAATAGTAATATTAATAGAGTTATTTGTAGTATTATTAATATTCTATATAATTTGACATTTAAATAAAATTCATGCTTTTTTACCCGGAAGTCGGCTGATACACGGATATCCATCATTCTTATTAATTAGAATAAAGTTATTATTTTAACCCATTCCTGACGCCCAAGTCAATGAGCTTTGTGCCCTCTAGGTGTCAGTATCTGCCCCCGCCAGGCGTCTCCTGAGTGCGACAGACATTTAATTGCCCCGCGTTATCACTTCCAGATGCTAATAATGACATCTCTGCTGATGTGCGTCACCGCGGGATATCACGATCGCTCCGGGCGTTATTATTACCCCGGGACGGGGAGAAATCGCAGCCTCATAACATTGTTACGGAATCTACGCAGGGTTAACCCCTGGTTTTCTGGTTAGTTAGTCACCTAACCCCCTAACTGTGGATCTGCACCTATTTATCTGAGAAGCCGAGTACCTGGGAACCAGCTGGTTTACTTTACTGAGAGGGAGGTAGATAAGTGGAGCAGCCTCCCAGCAGAGGTGGTAGAGGGTAATACAGCGAGGGTATTAAACATGCATGGGATAGACATACGGCTCCTGAATCTAAGACGAGACCAACGACTGATTAAGGTTTGAGTCGCTGAAACTCAATAATAATCTATTAACCCTTCCCTAAGAAAGCGTCCCTGCTCGCTGTCAC
Organism: Sceloporus occidentalis; assembly: GCA_023333645.1. Lineage (NCBI taxonomy): Eukaryota > Metazoa > Chordata > Lepidosauria > Squamata > Phrynosomatidae > Sceloporus > Sceloporus occidentalis. The sequence continues at coordinate 125,168 of JALMGF010000308.1, read as the reverse complement.
TCCGAGTCCCGCCCCTGTCCGGGTGTCGCACGCGAGGGCCGTTGTTTCCTGCGCTCTCGCATCCTGACATCTGCTAATCTCTCGGCTTTAATATCTAATCTCGGACCCACCTCTGATCTTTGTAACGACTCTCTAATAATCACTGCTGATTAAACAATCTGTCTGTAATACATTAATCATCCGCCGACTGGCGGCCCCAGCCGGCCCCCATCTGTAACGACTCAAACCTTAACCAGTCTCGTCTTAGATTCAGGAGCCATATGTCTGTCCCATGCATGTTTAATCCCCTCACTGTATTACCCTCTACCACCTCTGCTGGGAGGCTGTTCTACTTACACACTACCCTCTTAGTAAAATACAGCCTCGTTACATCTCTTTTTCTCGCTCGGGTCCGGACGTCTTAGTTCGAGGGTCTGCGCAGGCACGCGGGGCCAAAACCTTATTAAATGCTGGCGTAAGGAGGGGCATTAATTAGTCTCGCTGCCCCCACATTCCGTGTCGCTGATCTAATACCCCGTGGCAGCTCCCACTACAATATTACGCAGGGATCTTCTTTAACCGTTATTTGCCCGGCTGGCGGGGCCGAGTGTATTTAATCGGACGGGCGCTGTTAACCAGCTCAGTGCCAGGCGGGCGGCGCGGGGGGCCGGGTGGTTGTGGGGTAGACGGACGGCACGGGGGGGGGCAGATGGGCGGTGTGGGGGGGTCCGGGTGGGTGTGGGGTAGACAGGCGGCGTGGGGGGGCAGACAGCGGCGAGGGGCTTGCAGGGTCCTGTCTGGTGTTTAGGAAGAAGATAAAGAGATGAAACGAGTCAGAAGCCATAAAAACACAGATGTTTGAGTGATGGCCGCCCCTGCCCCCCCCCCACTGCCCCATTACCCCCCCCCCCCACTGCCCCCACTGTCTGGCTGCCGGTAGCAAACCTTTCATTTGGGTTAACCGTGCGTGTGCCGGCGGTGACCTGCGCACCTGGAGCAGTCCGTCCGGGAGGCCGTGAACCTGCGCGGGGTTCAGGGGCCGTCTCATTAAAGCGTCATTAGCGTCAGTATCGCTAACACAAGCTGTCGGCCCCTGTGTGTGCGTCTGGCAGCTCTCGCTACTGATCTGTCTGTCTCTCCTGCGGGGGTCTCCAGAAATCAGGGTCCCGGCCCCTCGTGTAGTAATTTAACAAACCCGCATTAATACGTCGCCGGCCCTTCTGCCCCTGAGCCGAGGTGGCAATTCTGTATCAGAACATCGTGCAGCTGCCCTAGGGGCCCTATTGGCCTTAAATGCCCCTTGGAGGCAGAAGGGGGACACGGCGTGCGCCTTACACCCGGAACCTGTATGAACTTATATCTCTGACAGATAATGGCCGGTTATTCTCATCACGTGTTGTTTCATATAGCGCCTTCATGTTCCGTAGCGCTGTACGATGGCTTCAATAATATACGGTGGCGGAATTACCCCTCGGAAGTGGCGCATGTGTCGGGCCCTTGGCGTGTGAGGGCCTCCGAGCGCCGGGTGTTTGTTACATGCGGAATTTGCATACATGTTTCCACATGTCAATCACTCATTAACCCTACGAGTACCTTGTAATGCTTCCCATGATTATGACTTATCCTTTTATATAGCACCATCATACTCCACAGCGCTGTACAACAGGAGATAACCAATGATCAATATATTGGCGTCAATGCAATAAAGCGCCAGCACACAAAGGGTTACGGCTGCTGCTTCAAGACTGATAGCATTTTTTGGGTCATTAAAATCGGTTTTCCTGGAAATGAGAAATTTTTTTCCACCCTAATTTCCCTTAATTGTGAAAAACGCAGAATGCGGGGATTCGACGGCTCAATATTTCTCATCAATGCGTCCCAAACGCCGGTCCCGACAGCGGGGGGGGGGGGGATGTTGGGTGGTCTTTAAATTTCCTTTGGAAATATTTTTTTAAAAGCAGGATTTTTGCTCCCTCCGAGTATTTCTAACAAAAAAGTAACATTTTCATTAAAGAGAAACAACCGGAAAGTAACCGACCGCTGGATTCACACCAAAAAATGACAAAAACTGGAACAAACAACAAAAAATAAATACAAATAAATAACAAACCCAGATATTATTAGAAATATATTAAAATATTTTTTTAAAAAAAAACAGAAATGAACAAAAACGAAAATACAACAAAAACATAAAATAATAAATATATATATTAAAACATTAAAACATTATATATATATTTATATATGGCAGTGAAGGGGTTATTGCATGTGTGTGATCTCCCTGATGGGTTGCAGGTCTCTCACTGTCTCTCTCTCTCTCTGTGTGTCTGTCTCTCTCTTTCTCTCTCTCTCATCCCTCTCTGTCTCTGTCTCTCTATCTCTCTCTCTCTGTCTGTCTCTCTCATCCCTCTCTGTCTCTCTCTCTCTCTCATCCCTCTGTCTCTCCCTCTCTCTCTCTGTCTGTCTCTCTCTCTCTCTGTCTCTCCCTCTCTCTCTCTGTCTGTCTCTCTCCTCTCTCTGTCTCTCCCTGTCTCTCTCATCCCTCTCTGTCTCTCTCTCTCTGTGTGTGTGTCTCTCTCTCTCTGTCTGTCTCTCTCATCCCTCTCTGTCTCTCTCTCTCTCTCATCCCTCTGTCTCTCCCTCTCTCTCTCTGTCTGTCTCTCTCTCTCTCTCTCTGTCTCTCCCTCTCTCTCTCTGTCTGTCTCTCTCTCTCTCTGTCTCTCCCTCTCTCTCTCTGTCTGTCTCTCTCCTCTCTCTGTCTCTCCCTGTCTCTCTCATCCCTCTCTGTCTCTCTCTCTCTGTGTGTGTGTCTCTCTCTCTCTGTCTGTCTCTCTCATCCCTCTCTGTCTCTCTCTCTCTCTCATCCCTCTGTCTCTCCCTCTCTCTCTCTGTCTGTCTCTCTCTCTCTCTGTCTCTCCCTCTCTCTCTCTGTCTGTCTCTCTCTCTCTGTCTCTCCCTCTCTCTCTCTGTCTGTCTCTCTCCTCTCTCTGTCTCTCCCTGTCTCTCTCATCACTCTCTGTCTCTCTCTCTCTGTGTGTGTGTCTGTCTCTGTCTGTCTGTCTCTCTCCCTGGGCTGTCACTAACCCTGCCCTCTCCATATATCACTCCCTGTGACAATCTGGTAGCAAATCGGAGCAGAGGGGGCAGATCGCTCACTCCCAGGGTCACTCAGCCTGCTTAACACTTGTTGCAAAAAAAAAAAGAAAAAAGAAAATAGAGCAAAAAAAAGGAGCGATAGAGAGAGACAGAGAGACAGAGAGGAGAGAGACAGAGAGACAGAGAGGAGAGACAGAGAGAGACAGAGAGAGAGACAGAGAGGAGAGAGACAGAGAGACAGAGAGGAGAGACAGAGAGACAGAGAGAGAGACAGAGAGGAGAGAGACAGAGAGGAGAGAGAGACAGAGAGGAGAGAGAGAGAGAGAGGGGAGGCAGAGAGAGACAGAGAGGAGAGAGAGAGAGAGAGGGGAGGCAGAGAGAGACAGAGAGGAGAGAGAGAGAGAGAGGGGAGAGGCAGAGGGCAGAATCCGTCCGCGGCTCCGGGGCAGGGGTCCGGCTGGATGCGGGGCCGGGGCAGACCCTCCGTGCAGGGATAAGGCTGGGGCTGTCGGCTGAGTTATTGGAGAGGAAGCTCCGCGGATCGCAGCCCGGGAGGAAGATCTCTCCGGCATGGCTGAGAACACCAGCCTGGCCAGCAAGTCTGCCCTGGTAAGTGGACCCCCGGGGGACCCTGGAGGGGCATTAATGGGGTTAATCGGCCTCTGTTGGGTTAGATTGTGTTGTTGCCCCCCCTGCATGCGTGTAACTCCCCAGCCCTGATACCCCCCCCCCCCCCGTGGGGCTGATATCGTGGATCTCGTGTATTTATAGAATAGTTTTATTTTTAAACACAATCGTGTAACATTGTAACACGAAGCATGCTGTCTGCTGTCCCTTTAAACGATCCTGTAGCCCAAGGGCATCTGCCGGGGGCAAAAAGCCATCAGATGGGGGCACGGTGCGTGTCATCGGTCCACGGACCCCTCTGTCCCAGCCTGGGAACTCCGCGCTCCCAGCTCATTTACACGAAATTCAGACTTTTGGTTTTATTTGTAAAAGTCGTTTTTATTTAAAATTTGAGTCAACCAGGAGTGTAATGAGCGGCCCTTTAACTGTTTCCCAGCCAGGGGGTGCCACATTGCCCCCCATGCCAGCTTTTCAAAGGGCTGTGTGTATATCTGAGGCAGAGTGTGAAAGGGTTAAACCCGGTATGTTGGTTTGGGAATGATTAGAGATCCAGTCACTTTAGTAATAGGTAACTAACCCCCTCTCGCCCTCTCGCCGCGTTTATATATTTACTTCTTAGTAGTAAACTCGCCCGTGAGCTCTAGAACAGGGTCAGGAACGGGGAGCTCGGCAGGGTTTTTACCGTCTCTGCTCTTACCATAGCGACAGAGCCCTAAAACTACTACCCACCGATTAATGCATATTCCCGCATGTCCGATATCACGATCACGAAACAAACCGCAAAATTCCCGGGTGTAGAATCCAGGACGGGAAATGTAACGAAACTTAAAATTCCAAAATTTGGGACAAATGTTCCTTCCAACCCAGTCCACGGCGGCTGCGCTTCACAGAACGGTGGGTTAGTGCCAGGCAGCAAAGTGTTAAATGCCTTTCATAATGTTAGTTCCTTTTACCTCATATCTTACTTCTTCACGGCGTAACGGGTTTAACATCAAGGAGATCGGTTCTGTTTGAGACATCTGATCATCTCTATAATAATTAATAAGTTATATAATAAGTGATCAGCAATATAATAATTAATAACTGACATAATAAGTAATCAGCGGAATAATAATAATAAGTGATCAGCAATATAATAAATTATAAGTGATATAATAAGTAATCAGCAGTATAATAATAATAAGTGATCAGCAATATAATGATAAGTGATATAAGTGATCAGCAATATAATAAGTGATCAGCGGTATAATAATAATACGTGATCAGCAATATAATAAATTATAAGTGATATAATAAGTAATCAGCAGTATAATAATAATAAGTGATCAGCAATATAATGATAAGTGATATAATAAGTGATCAGCAATATAATAAGTGATCAGCGGTATAATAATAATACGTGATCAGCAATATAATAAATTATAAGTGATATAATAAGTAATCAGCAGTATAATAATATTAAGTGATCAGCAATATAATAATAAGTGATATAATACGTAATCAGCGGTATAATAATAATAAGTGATCAGCAATATAATAAGTGATCAGCGGTATAATAATAATAAGTGATCAGCAATATATTAATAAGTGATATAATAAGTAATCAGCACTATAATAATAATAAGTGATCAGCAATATAATAAGTGATCAGCGGTATGATAATAATACGTGATCAGCAATATAATAAGTGATATAATAAGTGATCAGCAATATAATAAGTGATATAATAAGTGATCAGCGGTATAATAGTAATAAGTGATCAGCAATATAATAATAATAATATAATAACCGACAAGCAATATAAGTGATCAGAAATATAAATAAAAGATAATAATCAATAATGAATGTAATAAGTGAACAGAGATATAATAATTGCGATAAACTCGTAATAACTGATAAGTGAGTATAAGTGATAAGCGATGTAATAATTGATAAGTAATATAATAAGTGATCAGGAATATAATAAGTAATACAAAATATAATAATCGATAAGTGATAAAATAACTAATAAGCAATATGATACTTGATATGTGATATAAGTGATGTAATAATTGATAAGTGAACAACAATATAATTAATAAGCATACAATAATCAATAATATAATAAATGCGGGCGTCACTAAGTATCATTTTGAGACACTGTTTTTTGGTTACATTTTTTTTTAAAAAAAGGCTCCCGATAAACGACCCCTAAAAACAGAAATTCTGTATTTTGCATGGATTTTACCACTTGCGTAATTTATCATTTTTACCAAAGGAAGCATTTAATTTGGGATTCAATGAGATTTGGAAATCAGCTTTTAAATTCAGGAAATATTCAAACAGCATCAAAAAGGACCTCAGACTTCGTTCTCCTGAAATGAAAAATTCCTCTAAATAAAAAAAAAAAGAGTCTCCTAATGAAATAAGTCAAATACTATTAAAATCCAGTGACTTTTTATTAGTAACGACGACATCATCGGAGACAGAGCGGGGATTACGATTTCATTTTAACCGCAAAATCCGTTGGTTGTCCGGAATACGCCTGTGATTAACCCTTTCATTGCTGTTAGAATTTGTTAACGCGTTTTCCTCATTGGTCAATATCGCAATATTCCGTGTGATGAAAGCCAAGAATAACCTTGAGGTTCCGCTGTCATCAGAACCATCGATAAGAAGGGGCAGATGAGCTGAAATTATCCCCCAAAATGCCCCAAATGCCCCAGAAATGGAGCCCGAGAAACGCCAACGCTGGTTCCTTAGACCAGAGAAAGATTTTGCTTATAAAAAGCCCCAAAAGTCGGATTTTTTGCGGGTAAATGCCACTCGTGTATTTTAGTGAATCTCACGGGATGGCGTTGGTTAAACGAGGTGTCGGGGGCTGGAGAGTCCGAGCCCCCGCTTCCTCTCTGTTAGAGCCTCGTTAGCGCTCGTTACAGATGGCGACGCTCCGTCGTGTCTCTTTACGGGATCCGGGCGGATCACACGGAATGGATCACGGGGAACATGCCCCCCCCAGGGGAGTCCCGATTTGGGGGAATCCGGTAAACCGGCCCCCACTTTTTTTTCCAAATTAAATGGAAGTTAATATCAATTTATTTTTTTTTGCATTTCCAGACCCAAAATGAAAAACGAAAGGTTAGCACGCGGATTAACCCCTTCCTCACCGCGGAGAGTGGAAAGATTCAGAACCGCCCCAAATTCTATATATATATTAAAAAAAAGCCTGTTTTCTTTAGAAATTGTTCCTTATTTTTTGAACGTGGGTGGGGGAGGGGGGAGGTCTGATATATCTACATTTTACTTAAATCTAAAACTTGTCCGACTTGTTACAACTTTGACAACAATGAGGTCAAGCGAACCGAGGAGCTGACATTTGTCTACATAGCGGGCGATTACCGTAAATCACCGCGCTAACTGCCTGCGCTCCAATAACGAATCACAACGGCCAGAAAACATTAACGCCCCTCCCCCCACACTGATTGTTAGATAAATTATTAAAATTAAATATCGGAATGTTAAAAAAAAAAAAGGTTTCAGCCGGGAAGACATTTTTTGGTCCCTTTTTCCGTAATTTCCAAATTTCGTAAGAATAATTATATTTTTGTGTGAAATTCCAATATTTGGGTTCAACATTTCTATTAATCCTTATTTCTTTAAAAAAAAAAATGTAAACCTGGGATTTAGATAATTGGGGGATTTGCATTTTTTTTTAGCATTCAGAAAAAAAATAATAACAAGATTTAAAAAAATTATACTGAATCAGTTGGCGCTATTTAAATAAAGATTAACTGATAATATATTTTCTAACCCAAAAGCGTCTGAAATCCTGCACAAATCTTAAACCCTAGTTTTTTTATTAGCCATATAGAATAATTCCACAATTTTTAAGATGCATTTAAAAAAAATAAAAAAAAAATACAGGACATGGTGAATTTTATTTTTATTTGCAATATTCAAAAGCTTAAAACAACATTATTATTACAACAGGATTTCTATAGTTTCCCTAAAATTACAAATTGAAAGATGCAAAATAACTTTTTTTTTAAAAAACGATTTTTCTATCCTTTTTTCCCCGAATAGGATCTGATCTATAACAATAATAATTAAAAATAATAATAAATAATAATGATTAATAATACATCATAATTAATAATACTGCGGAGCTCACTCGATTTCCTGATGAAATTGTACAGAAATTGGCCGTTTCCGGTATAAATATAAATAGAATTCTATCTGCAGGGGGTGCAGCCCGGATAGCCAATCGATGCGCAGCTTGTTACCCGCGGGGCAAGAAACGCGATTGTGACCCAAAATCACCCAAAACGTTTTTGTGACGAGGATTTTTCTGTGGCTGTAAATGTTTAAATGTCTGTATGTACTGTACAGAGGAAAGTAGATCGATGCAGTGTGAGTGCACACTCAGTACTCGGAGACAGGTGGTGCGCTCGGCGCTGATATGTGCAGACAGGTGATGATGTGTGAGGCTGGTATACTCTGTATTGTAATAACCTCTTTGTTTTTCCCCCTCCCCCGACGCCTTTCCTTTTCTCTTTTCCTCTGCTTCCTCTTCTTCCTCTATCTATTTTTACTTCTCTTTTCTCGTTTCTTTCTTCCGTTTTTTTTCACCCCATTAATATATTTTATCATTTTTATGCTAATACGGATTTCTGTGGCTCGTTTTCCCGTAATTGGTGTTCGTTCTCCTCTCTTGCTGTTTGTTCGTTTATTTGTTTCTTGTCTCCTTTCCTCCCCCAACGTGTTACTTTCTCCCACCGCGGTGTCATCTGCCTGCTGCCCCCAAACCTCTGACTCCTCTCCACTTTCAATCTGTTTCTACCCTCCCTTCTTGCCCCCGCGTTTTACTGCCCCTCTAACTCCAAATTCCCGATCTCTTGGTCTGTTCTCCTTTCTTCGCCCCCACTTCTGCCCCCAACTTTCCCCTCTGCCTCTAGCAGACTGACCCTTCTCTTCTCCCAATCTCTCCCTTCCCTTCTCGTTTCCACTTCTTCCCACCACTCGTCCCCTTTCCCCGCACCCCGTCCCTCGCAGACTTCTCAGGCGGTCTCTGCTGGTGGCGGCGGCTGGTGGGATGAGGCTGGAGGCCGTCATGGAGAACCTGCAGCGGCAGCAAGCGGCGCGTCTCGCCCTGGAGGAGAAGATGAGGCAGGAGAAGGACCGGGAGCTGCCTCTATGGTGGAGTCACGGATCCAGCAGCAGGCGCTCGCCATACGGCAGTACCAGGCCGCGTGTGAGGGCGGCGGCGGCCGCGGCGGCCACTTCTCCCTCAAGTTCAGCCACCGCTGGTACAACCATAACCGGCCCCGGAGTGACCCAGCTCCGGCCCCCTCTTATATTCCAACGGACGGCCCTTCAGAGATCGGAGGAGGACGAGACAAGAAACAGGAGCGAGGGGGACGAGGGGGACGATTACGACGATGAGAGATGGATGAGGAGGAAGGCGAGGAGGGACGATGGCGAGATGTCCTCAGGCTTACAGCAGCCCGGTTCTCCTCGAGACGGGCCGCCTAGGGTCGGTCCCCCCAAATCCCGATGAACTGCCCCAGGGCCAGTCACAAACTGTCTCGCCCAATGAGAACCCGGGGCATCACGAATGGACCTACGAGGAACAGTTTAAGCAGGTAGGCGGACCATCTTGATACATATTATTTGGCTGTGGTCGGGGTCTCTGCGTCTGCTGGTTTTGGGGTAAGTTCTATGTTTTTTCACTAAGTAGCCAGAATATTCCATCAGTAGCCCAGGAATCGTTTGTTTGAAAGCTATTATATATATTATATGTAAATCAGGGGGCCCCGGCAGCAGGGACGCTCGCGCGTCGCCGGCCACATTCTCACTCAATCGGTCCGTTTAGCGGAAACGAGAAATGATGACTCAGCAAACCTCTTCGGGGGCTTCGATCGCGTGAAGTGACTGCGGGGGGCCGGTATCAGAACGTATCAGAGGCTTCCGGCGGCCGCAGGCGGATGGGGAGCGTGTGCAGCCGCTCATTGCCGGTATTTGCCTCCATTCCGGAACGTGCCGGCAGCTTCTGCCCTCTGTGCCCCTCGCTTTATCGGTTATTACCCCGTCGGGGGTCGGCTTCTTAAGCCTCATTTAAAGATCTGCCCCGGGTGCAGAGAGAGGGGGCAACCGTGTCAGTAACCTCTCACCGTGACGCGGAGGGGGGTATAAAGGTGTCGCAGGCGTGAAAAATGGGGAGGAAGAAGTGGAAGCAGAACGTCAGAGACCGACGCAAATAGTAACCGCGAGGTCTGCTCTCCACGGGCCGGAGGGCCGAGTTGCTGCAGCTAGATGGCTCTGCTTGTTTGGCACCTGCGGGCCCCTAATCCCCCGAGTGTCTCGGGGGGCTGCAGCCGCGTTACGGAGCAATTAGAGGGGTTTAAAGGGATGTGGTTAAGGGCTTTCTGGTAAATCCCACACCCCGCAGAGACGGTATCTCTAACCCTCAACAAATGAGCTTTATAGGGGACCCAAATCGCACTGACATTCTTTTTACCCTTGTGGGTGCCTGAGGGTGGCATTACATGGCGGGGGTAACCATTTGTGGATCTTGTCCAGACCAGACCCCCCCCTCCTGTCTTTATTGCCCCAGAGAGAGATCATTAGATGGATGAGGGATGATGAGGATTTTAGTCTTGGAAATCTGTTTTATCCTAAAACACTAAAGGGCAAACAGCGCAGATTCGGAGGAGAAGGAGATGAATCCTTCAAAGCACAGAGACTGAGATGGAAGGAAGTTTTACTTTACTGAGAGGGTAGTGGATAAGTAGAACAGCCTCCCAGCAGAAGTGGTAGAGGTAATACAGTGAGGGTATTAAACATGCATGGGTAGACATACGGCTCCTGAATCTAAGACGAGATGATTACGGTTTGCAGCAGTCTCGGGTTTGGCTCTCCTTGTCTGTCTCGGCCGCGGGGGTCACTCTGTTGTGCAGCGCCACGGACTGTGTCAGAACTATACTATAAACTAACAATGATAAGAGTGATGCCGCGTGGGAAGCGTGTGCTGCCAGTGCATGGGTTGGCGGCGTGTGTCCCCCCCCGGTGCTGCTGTTGTTACAGGTGTCGGTGGTGGGCCGGGGTGGGCAGGGGCAGGATGGGGGGGTAATAGTTTTAAAATGAACTCTTATGATGGAAGAAAAGTAAACCTGCATTGTTAACTCTTCACTTGCTGAGGACATGGCGACAAAAATCTGCACCACGTGCCAAGCTTATATCAAGTATACGGAGCGCTCGGGGCAGTATACGGAGCGCTCGGGGCAGTATACGGAGCGCTCGGGGCAGTATACGGAGCGCTCGGGGCAGTATACGGAGCGCTCGGGGGCAGTATACGGACGCGCTCGGGGCAGTATACGGAGCGCTCGGGGCAGTATACGGAGCGCTCGGGGCAGTATACGGAGCTCTCGGGGCAGTATACGGAGCGCTCGGGGCAGTATACGGAGCTCTCGGGGCAGTATATGTACCGGATATAGTGTCTGTCTGTTTAAAGCTGTTAATAAGGTTGTAGTAACCTGAAAGGGTTAAGGCGTTGCCGTGGGTGGCTCTGTGGCCTGAAAGGTCACCAAAGGTCATTGTTTGGAGCAGGACCTGCATGTTTACTAAACCTGCTCACAAAGGGGAGGAAAAACAAAGAATTCAAAGTATGTTCCTGTGCAAGAGACAACAGAGAGGAGCGTTAGTAATGGTCAGACGGTATAGATAAATCAGTGACCGGCCCCCCTGTATAATGTATAGATAAATCAGTGACCGGCCCCCTGTATAATGTACAGATAAATCAGTGACCTGCCCCCTGTATAATGTATAGATAATCAGTGACCTGCCTCTGTATAATGTATAGATAAATCAGTGACCGGCCCCTGTATAATGTATAGATAATCAGTGACCGGCCCCTGTGTAATGTATAGATAAATCAGTGACCTGCCTCTGTATAATGTATAGATAAATCAGTGACCGGCCCCTGTATAATGTATAGATAAATCAGTGACCGGCCCCTGTATAATGTACAGATAAATCAGTGACCGGCCCCTGTATAATGTACAGATAAATCAGTGACCGGCCCCTGTATAATGTATAGATAAATCAGTGACCTGCCTCTGTATAATGTATAGATAAATCAGTGACCGGCCCCTGTATAATGTATAGATAAATCAGTGACCGGCCCCCTGTATAATGTATAGATAAATCAGTGTCCGGCCCCCTGTATAATGTATAGTTAAATCAGTGAGCCGGCCCCCCTGTATAATGTATAGATAAATCAGTGACCGGCCCCTGTATAATGTATAGATAAATCAGTGACCGGCCCCTGTATAATGTATAGATAAATCAGTGACCGGCCCCTGTATAATGTATAGATAAATCAGTGACCGGCCCCTGTATAATGTATAGATAAATCAGTGACCGGCCCCTGTATAATGTATAGATAAATCAGTGACCGGCCCCTGTGTAATGTATAGATAAATCAGTGACCGGCCCCCTGTGTAATGTATAGATAAATCAGTGACCGGCCCCTGTATAATGTATAGATAAATCAGTGACCGGCCCCTGTATAATGTACAGATAAATCAGTGACCGGCCCCTGTATAATGTATAGATAAATCAGTGACCGGCCCCCTGTATAATGTATAGATAAATCAGTGACCGGCCCCTGTGTAATGTATAGATAAATCAGTGACCGGCCCCCTGTGTAATGTATAGATAAATCAGTGACCGGCCCCTGTATAATGTATAGATAAATCAGTGACCGGCCCCTGTATAATGTATAGATAAATCAGTGACCGGCCCCTGTATAATGTATAGATAAATCAGTGACCGGCCCTGTATAATGTATAGATAAATCAGTGACCGGCCCCTGTATAATGTATAGATAAATCAGTGACCGGCCCCTGTATAATGTATAGATAAATCAGTGACCGGCCCCCTGTATAATGTATAGATAAATCAGTGACCGGCCCCTGTATAATGTACAGATAAATCAGTGACCGGCCCCTGTATAATGTACAGATAAATCAGTGACCGGCCCCTGTATAATGTATAGATAAATCAGTGACCGGCCCCTGTATAATGTATAGATAAATCAGTGACCGGCCCCTGTATAATGTATAGATAAATCAGTGACCGGCCCCCTGTATAATGTATAGATAAATCAGTGACCGGCCCCTGTATAATGTATAGATAAATCAGTGACCGGCCCCTGTATAATGTACAGATAAATCAGTGACCGGCCCCTGTATAATGTACAGATAAATCAGTGACCGGCCCCTGTATAATGTATAGATAAATCAGTGACCGGCCCCTGTATAATGTATAGATAAATCAGTGACCGGCCCCTGTATAATGTATAGATAAATCAGTGACCGGCCCCTGTATAATGTATAGATAAATCAGTGACCGGCCCCTGTATAATGTATAGATAAATCAGTGACCGGCCCCTGTATAATGTATAGATAAATCAGTGACCTGCCTCTGTATAATGTATAGATAAATGCGTATATCGTCGTTACAATGTGAAATCCCGTTGTACGGCGCCGCAGGATATGACGGCGATATACGGATGAATAAATAACGTTCTCGGCCGCGTTCAGCGGATTCCCCGGATGATCCGGGCTGCGTTCTGGGAGGAAGATTTATTTATGTAGCGCCTGCAGATTGCGTAGCGCTGTACACATTCCTGTATGTAACAGAGAGGAGGGATCAGCTCTGCCGGGGGGGGACACCGCGTGACTGATCTGGACATGTGTTCGGCCACCGCGGCCCCCTGCCCACACCTATCACCCTCAGCCCCCACCCGCGGCCCCCCGTCTCACGCCTATCACCTCCCCACCCGGGCCCCCCTGCCCACACCCATCACTCTAAGCCCCCACACCTATCACCCTCAGCCCCCAGTCTCGCGTATCACCCTCACGCCCCCCCATCTCACGCCTATCACCCTGACGACCCCCACCCGTGCCCTCCCAGCTCACGCCTATCACCCTGACGACCCCCACCCGTGGCCCCCGTCTCACGCCTTCGCTTTATTGGGAGCCGTAAACGTGGATTATTCGCTTCCTCTGCCGTTAGCCGAGGTGCAGAAAGGAAATGTCTCTAGGAAGAGGCCGAATGAACCTGATAAAAGCCTTTAATGTGACAGCAAATGAGTGCCCCCCCCCCCCCCCCCCCCCCGAGACCACAGAGACCTCCGAGACCTCCCCGTATTAAACATGCATGGGATAGACATCCGGCTCCTGAATCTAAGACGAGACCAACGACTGATTAAGGTTTGAGTCTTTACAGCAGGAGAAACGGGCGACTAGACGGGGGCCGGATGGGGCCGATCTGCCGCCCGGGTTCTGGGTTATAATTTAAAGAGGACAGCTGTCTGATTGCCCCCTTGAGGAGTTATCTGAGATACCAGCGAGACGCCCCGGCCCCGCCTCCCAGTAGAAGAGGTCAGTTGAGCAGGATCTGGGATATGATGTATCAAAACACATCCACCATACAGGAAGTGACATCAGAAATCAGCGCGGATCTCGGATATGATGTATCGAAACACATCCACAATACAGGAAGTGACATCAGATATCAGCATGGATCTCGGCTATGATGTATAGAAATCATCCACGATACAGGAAGTGACATCAGATAGCACAGTTCTCCGAGATGATGCATCGAAACGCAGACATGATACAGGAAGTGACATCAGAAGTCAGCGCGGTTCTCCAATGTACGAAAAAGCAAAAAATGAAAGCTTTTGAAATTTCCCTTTATTTATATAATGAACAAAATTGGGAAGAAAATGTGAATTTTTGGAGGATAATTTATTCTTTTTTTTTTTTAAATGTAATTATTATTTAGAATAATCTGCAGATTAACCCTTAAAATACCAGAAATTCTAAACTTTCTTTTGCTTGTTTTATATAGAATTCTGGGGATTTCACTTAAAACGGCTCAGTTCCTAAATTTTATAATTATTTGACAAAATTGACTTTTTTTTTTTAAAACCCAAAAACCCCTAATTGGCAAGTAAACGCTTTGCTGTCTATACCGTGCCATAGGGGCTCCGGGGCCCCGACCTGCATTTACCCCACCTGGGCTATCTGCTGCCCTTCCCCCCACCGGCCCTCCTGCTGTGGGCAATGTGAAGAATTTAACTGGTAGCTGACAAGTATCAGCTAAACCATAAATAATTCCCTCAGCATATGAGCCGCATTCCCCACCCCCCCTGCACGCATTCTCTATTAAATCCCATGATGTCACGCCACCCCCTCCCCACCGACATTCCTGTTTAACCCCTTCAGTCCGGACACGCCTTGGCTCTGGCACAGAACGGGTTAACTAGAATAAAGCCCACTTCGGGGGGGGGGGGGTGTCTCCCCAAAGGACCCGGAAAGTCAGACATGGCATGGATCATTTGAACCTGAAGAGCTGACACTCTACACCTAGCATGTGTCTTACACAGATTACGTGCCAACCTCCCCGTTTTTTGGGTACTTTGTATTTCCTCTCGGATGCGGGTGATGGGAACGTATCCGTCGTGATAATAATAATAATATATAATATAATAAAAATAATATATAATAATAATATATAATAATATAATAATAATAATATATACGGTAATAATAAGATAATAATATAATAAAAATAATATGTAATAATTTAATAATAATATATAATAATATATACGGTAATAATAATATAATAAAAATAATAACGACAGAAATGATGAAATATACTGAAAGTCGTAAAAATGTTGGCTGTCCAGCTGGTTTATTTTGCTTTTAGTTGTGTTGAGCCAGACCACAAGATCCCATCAGATTCACTCATTATAACTGACTCCTGGAATAATAACTCGTTTAAACCCCCCTCACTGTATTACCTCTACCCCCTCTGCTGGGAGACTGTTCCACTAGTCCACCACCCTCTCAGTAAAGTAATTTCCTCCCGTTCCGTCTCTGACGCTCTCGTGTTAGATTCCGGTCTCTTTTTTTCCTGTGAAATAAGGGGAAGCGTGTTTGATCTGTTTGTGAATACACGCTTTGCACACGTGAGCTTGCACTCTAGCCTTATGGCACTTTTATACAAAGTTCCTGCCCTGCACACGTGAGCTTACACTCTACGAGACGCTGCGATCTCGTGGTCTGTGGAGCCGCGCTGTGACTCGGCGGCTCCTGCTCTCCATGTGTTTTTCTGGCCCCCGTCCAGCACAGAGGAAGCGTGCGAGGATTTCCTCCCCGACGCACGCAGCGCGACACCTGCCCACGGCCCCCCGCCGATAACCCCGGGGGGCATTCCCCGCGCGCCTCCTCAATCTGCCCCAGGGGGGTTACCACAATTAACCTGTTCATCACCAGAACACCCCAAATATCAAGATTTGGTCATCTGACGTCAAGTGTGCCACGGATGGGGGGTATTAAATTCCCTGCCCCCACCGACAGGGTATAATTACCCCTCCATACCACCCCATATTACCCTTTAACCCCAGAATGGCCAGAATTCATGTCCAGAGTGAATGCATTAACCCATTGCTGCTGGTTGTGAGTCGCGCAGGCGCCACAGGGGTCCCTCTCCGGACTGTCACACGCGAGAGCGCAGCAGCCGGACTGTCACACGCGAGAGCGCAGCCGCCGGACTGTCACACACGAGAGCGCAGCAGCCGGACTGTCACACGCGAGAGCGCAGCAGCCGGACTGTCACACGCGAGAGCGCAGCCGCCGGACTGTCACACGCGAGGAGCGCAGCCGCCGGACTGTCACACGCGAGAGCGCAGCCGCCGGACTGTCACACACGAGAGCGCAGCAGCAGTGACTGTCACACGCGAGAGCGCAGCCGCCGGACTGTCACACGCGAGAGCGCAGCCGCCGGACTGTCACACGCGAGAGCGCAGCCGCCGGACTGTCACACGCGAGAGCACTGCGGCTGGACTATCAACGTCTTGTTCTCAGCATTATGCTGGATTATTCCTCCCCATTAATCCCCCCCTGCTGTTGTTAAATTACTGGTTGTTACTGGAAGCTCTTTTTGCCCCCGGGGCATTTTCTACCTGAGGAAGAGTCAGGCGGAGGTTAAAGGTTGAGGCAGGGTGAGCGAGTTTAGTAAATAAGGCCCTGGAGTCTGGGAAGTGACTCTTTGTTTGGGGTCATCTCTTTGTGTCACTTTTGGGGGGTCGGGGGTAACTCGGGGGGGGGGTCCTGAATCCCCTTCTCTCTGTTTATCCGGGGGGGCTGCGTCTTCCAGCAAATGTCTCCCCGGAGCCCAAAGTGAAACAAAATCCCCCAAAACCGCATCAGTTCCTTTAAACGCAGCCGCGCGTGCACACTAATGCAGGCAGTGGGTGCGTGGAGCGGCCCTCCGGCAGGGGTGGAATCTTTCTCATCTGACGGGGGCCTGTGCAGGGCGAGCAGGTCCTCACTTTACTTCTGATCACATGAGACGCGCCACGCATGCATCCGCCGCACAGCTGCCACGAAAACAGCTGCCACGTGTCCGCAACACGCGTGACGTTACTCATGTGCGTGTCACCCGTCAGCTTAATGGGCACAATGTATGGGCAGCTGCTCTGGTGCCCGTCTGCCCGCCCTTCCCTTAGTTGCCATGGAGACAAGACCACTTTTAGACCCTTTTTATATAGGGGGGTGCGGGGGGGGCACCGGGGGTAACGGCCGGTGCGAGTCACTGGGGCAGTTACACAGAGCCGGTATATGCCGGTGCGAGGCGCTGGGGCAGTTACACAGAGCCGGTATATGCCGGTGCGAGGCGCTGGGGCAGTTACACAGAGCCGGTATATGCCGGTGCGAGGCGCTGGGGCAGTTACACAGAGCCGGTATATGCCGGTGCGAGGCGCTGGGGCAGTTACACAGAGCCGGTATATGCCGGTGCTATCGGCACTTCCCCCGGAATAATAAAGTCTTCCGTTAAAACCTTTACTTTGACAGAGGTGTAAAGTTACGCAACCCTCGGAGACCTCAGAAGTCTCTTGTTGGGATGGAATGAGTATGGGGGGATCCTCGGAGCGGCCCGGTTGCCGGGGGTTACCGCCGCGTTGCCGTCTCTGGCAGCCGCCGAGGGATTTCCTAGAAAGTCAAAGCTTTTGGTGTTTTGCCAGAACTGCGTGGAAAGCGGCCAACGCTGGAGAGCGGCCGACAGTAACCCAGCGCTGCCGGAGACGGATCGCGCGCATGCGCAGCCCCTGCAGCACCGCTACCAGTCCGATAACAGAAGCCGCCCCGATCACCCCCCGGGGGCCCCGACACCCCCCCTCCCGACACCCCCGGCCACTCTGGCCCCAAAACCCATAGATTCCCCATTAATTTTCCTCACGGCTCAGTGTGTTGATTTGTATATCGCCAGCATACGCCGTCACTTCAGGAGGGATGCCCCTAAGCGAGCACTGACGGCGCATGGACACGGAAAGGCCATATCTGAGCTCTCCAGCCAATGGCCCCCGGGGGCCACCAAAAGTTGCTTGAGCACAAAAAAGTGGTTTGGTGCAGGTTTATGCTGTCACCATCATGGTTCGGTTGGTTTGCTATGGTGATAGGACTGATTTTGCCCCAAATCCTCTTTTTTTGGCCCCTGTTGTTAGTCCTGAAGCAGCGTCTCTAGGATTTCTGTTACGCGTTCAAAAGCCACACGTAGTAACCTTTACTTTACTGAGAGGGTGGTAGATAAGTGGAGCAGCCTCCCAGCAGAAGTTCAACGACTGATTAAGGTTTGAGTCTTTACAGCAGGAGAAACGGGCGACTAGACGGGGGCCGGATTGGGCCGATCTGCTGGTGGGTTCTGGGTCTCTGTACTGTCTGCCCTGCCAATGTGAGGATCAAATCGCAGACTGTACCCCCAGCAGTAAGTAACAGAACGCCCCCAGTTGCCCCGCTGCCCCCCCAGTTGCCCCGCTGCCCCCGGGCTGTGGGTTTAATGATCTGCAGGGATGGAGAGATCAGCGTTTATTAATGAGGGGTCTATAAATGATGTTAAATATTAAGCGCTGCAGTGGGGGGGGGGTATTTAATCAGGGTGGGGGGGTGAGCTCCGGGGCAGATGATGTATCAGGTGATCCCAGGAAGTGCAGAAAAGCCAGAATATGGGCAGCGTACCTATGAACTGCAGCTGCCCTGGCTGCCTGGGGATTGTGGGAGTTGGGGGTTTCAGCCTCTCGTACGTTTGGTTGGTACGTGGAATTTGTTACCCCCCCTCATCTTTCCTTGCTTGTTGACCACCTCTTCTGGTAAGTCAGTCCATGCGTCTTACACTCATTTGTGCCAAAAGAGCTGGTCTTTTAGGGGAGCGGCCCGTACAGCCACGGAACCGAGGAGCTCCCTCCCCCGATATCTCTGATACGTCAGTAGGAGACAGTCAGTGGGCGGAAGAGCTTGCAATCAGTGTTAGGTGTGTTGTTCAGGCCCAGTCAGCAGCCTGTGCCCTTCTCTCTCTGTTCTCCTCTCTGTCTTCTCCCGGCTCTCCGCCGGTGTAACGAGGGGTTAATAGCAGCGGATAAAGTAAACATTAACTTTATTAACGTGGAATTTCGTTAAATTGGAATTCTGACACTTACAGCTTTACAAGGTCAGAAAATCCCCCCCCCCCCGGGCAGGAGTCAGGGCAGGAAGGGGTTAAACCTCCCGGTCAAATATATAAAATAAAATCCCGTAAAATCTGTAAAAATGCCCAGTTAACCGTTTCTGCCGAGCAGACGGGGCACCGGCGGAGAAGTTACCGGAAACTACGGAATCTTCCGAGGAGACAATCCGGACGCCGAGTTTCCATGGTTACTGACGGATTCGAGAGTTTCTTAGGGTGTTGGCGAAAAGTCAATGTTTCAAAACAAGGGGTAGAGCAGAGTTACTGAGCGGGTGGCAGATTCTCTCTCCTCTCTCCCCGTCTCTCCTCTCTCCCCTTTCTCTCACCCATCCCCTCTCTTTTCTCCCCATCTCTACCTCATCCCCTCTCTCCTCTTTCTCCCACCCCCTCTCCTCTCTCCCATCCCCGTCTCTCTCTCTCATCCCTTCTTTTCTCTCTCCATCATCTCTCTCTTCTCTCCCAGTCTCTCTCCATCATCTCTCTCTTCTCTCCCCCCTCTCTCTTCTCTCCCAGTCTCTCTCCATCCTCTCTCTCTTTACTCCCCCCTCTCTCTCCTCTCCCCCTCTCTTTGTGTTGAGCCCCGTAGAATGTTGGTGTGAATGCAGACATTCTATAAGGAATGTGCCGATGATGTGCTTGGTGCTGAGTGTAGCTGGAAGGGTTAAACCCGAGCGGATCTATGGACGCTATTTGTGATCCGGCTGATTAGGGAGCGGATTGCGGCGGCGGCGGGTAGACTTTGCCCCGCTCTGTACACAATGTACTCTATAAAAGCTGGATTTACTAATTGGGGCAGATAGGGGCAATAAAAGCTCGATGACTTTGCCCTTGGGATCCTCCGTCTCTGGGGACGGGTTTGATATCAAGCAGCATGGCCAGGAGAGGGTTAATCCCGTGTTTATAAGGTTAGGATATGGAGCGCGGCCCGGGGGGCTACACCAGATACCCCGCCACAGCACCAGATACCCTGGGGGGCTACACCAGATACCCCGCCACAGCACCAGATACCCCGCCACAGCACCAGATACCCTGGGGGGCTACACCAGATACCCCGCCACAGCACCAGATACCCCGCCACA
This sequence comes from Sceloporus occidentalis, assembly GCA_023333645.1. Lineage (NCBI taxonomy): Eukaryota > Metazoa > Chordata > Lepidosauria > Squamata > Phrynosomatidae > Sceloporus > Sceloporus occidentalis. The sequence goes on along the minus strand of JALMGF010000308.1, from coordinate 104,832 downwards.
GCACCAGATACCCCGGGGGGCTACACCAGATACCCCCGCCACAGCACCAGATACCCCGCCACAGCACCAGATACCCCGGGGGGCTACACCAGATACCCCGCCACAGCACCAGATACCCCGCCACAGCGCCAGATACCCCGCCACAGCACCAGATACCCCAGGGGGGCTACACCAGATACCCCGCCACAGCACCAGATACCCCGGGGGGCTACACCAGATACCCCGCCACAGCACCAGATACCCCGGGGGGCTACACCAGATACCCCGCCACAGCACCAGATACCCCGGGGGGCTACACCAGATACCCCGCCACAGCACCAGATACCCCGCCACAGCACCCGATACCCCGGGGGGCTACACCAGCTACCCCGCCGCAGCACCACGTACCCCGCTGCATCGCCCGCCGTGGGGCTGTTACGTTGGGACCTGTTTACATATGAAGATAAGCAAACGGCGCGGGAGCAGCAGTCAGATTAACTTCCTGTTCTCAGGATCGGCGTGATTATTCCTCCCCATTGCTGTTGGGGCTGATTTGCTCCGGGGAGTTTAGGGCAGGGGCAGTTATTCTTTCCGCGGGTTTTGCATCTGCCCCAGACCACAGCCCTGCAGGGGTAAAATAGGCCATCAATTTAAGAGGAGATTTCACCAAAAACAAAACTTCACATAAGGTATAAATGTGACTTTGCTGAGTGGGTGGTAGATGAGTGGAGCAGCCTCCCAGCAGAAGTGGTAGAAGCTAATACAGTGAGATTACGGGGCCCAGAGCTGACAGAGCAGGTTAGGGGCCGCCATGGAGGTTGCGCAGGCTCAGCACAGACTGCATTGGAAGGCGCTGCGTGATGATGTCATATCCTGTCACTCCATGGGCGGCGCGGAGGGTAAATATGTCGCTGGCTGCAGTGTGATGCCCCTCTTGCCCCTCCCCCTCGGGGTAATTAAAGAGAATGTCCGGGTTTTGAATTTAAATAACAGGCCTCATCAGGCCACCACTTGAAAGACGACCTCTGACCCCTCCCTGCACTGTCAGGGGACCTTGTTATTTTAGGTCAGGGGTAATAGATGAGGGGCTCACACCTGTTCATGGCCGCTTTAACCCTCAGTGGCCGGGAACGAGTCGCTCCTCCTGTTCTCTGTGTTTATGGGAAGTTGTTGCCTCGGGGCAGACGGGGGGGGGGGGGGGTAAAAGAATGTAAGAAACAGATGGTAATAAAGACCCCCCCCCCCCCCCGGGGTCTCTGATGGCCGCCTGCGCTGTATGCATGCATTAAGGGGCAGAGCGCACGTCTGAGGCCTCCATATGATAGATTGTAAGCTCATGGGCCCAACCCTCTGTTACTGTATGTTTGGCACTCAGAGTTTACACTCTAACCGGACGTTATTCCCGGCCGCGTTCAGTCCCAGATCTGACAAGGTGGTGAGGTGACGGGGAGGTGACAGGGAGGTGACGGGGTAACAGTGAAGTGACGGGGTAACGGGGAGGGTGACAGGGAGATGACGGGGTAACAGTGAAGTGACGGGGTAACGGGGAGGGTGACAGGGAGATGACGGGGTAACAGTGAAGTGACGGGGTAACGGGGAGGGTGACAGGGAGGTGACGGGGTAACAGTGAAGTGACTGGGTAACGGGGAGGGTGACAGGGTAACAGTGAAGTGACGGGGTAACGGGGAGGGTGACAGGGAGATGACGGGGTAACAGTGAAGTGACGGGGTAACGGGGAGGGTGACAGGGAGATGACGGGGTAACAGTGAAGTGACGGGGTAACGGGGAGGGTGACAGGGAGATGACGGGGTAACAGTGAAGTGACGGGGTAACGGGGAGGGTGACAGGGAGGTAACGGGGAGGGTGACAGGGAGGTGACGGGGTAACAGTGAAGTGACGGGGTAACGGGGAGGGTGACAGGGAGATGACGGGGTAACAGTGAAGTGACGGGGTAACGGGGAGGGTGACAGGGAGGTGACGGGGTAACAGTGAAGTGACTGGGTAACGGGGAGGGTGACAGGGAGGTGACAGGGTAACAGTGAAGTGACGGGGTAACGGGGAGGGTGACAGGGAGATGACGGGGTAACAGTGAAGTGACGGGGGTAACGGGGAGGGTGACAGGGAGGTAACGGGGGTAACAGTGAAGTGACGGGGTAACGGGGAGGGTGACAGGGAGATGACGGGGTAACAGTGAAGTGACGGGGTAACGGGGAGGGTGACAGGGAGGTAACGGGGAGGGTGACAGGGAAGTGACGGGGTAACAGTGAAGTGACGGGGTAACGGGGAGGGTGACAGGGAGATGACGGGGTAACAGTGAAGTGACGGGGTAACGGGGAGGGTGACAGGGAGATGATGGGGTAACAGTGAAGTGACGGGGTAACGGGGAGGGTGACAGGGAGGTAACGGGGAGGGTGACAGGGAGGTGACGGGGGTAACAGTGAAGTGACGGGGTAACGGGGAGGGTGACAGGGAGATGACGGGGGTAACAGTGAAGTGACGGGGTAACGGGGAGGGTGACAGGGAGGTGACGGGGTAACAGTGAAGTGACTGGGTAACGGGGAGGGTGACAGGGAGGTGACAGGGTAACAGTGAAGTGACGGGGTAACGGGGAGGGTGACAGGGAGATGACGGGGTAACAGTGAAGTAACGGGGAGGGTGACAGGGAGATGACGGGGTAACAGTGAAGTGACGGGGTAACGGGGAGGGTGACAGGGAGATGACGGGGTAACAGTGAAGTGACGGGGTAACGGGGAGGGTGACAGGGAGGTAACGGGGAGGGTGACAGGGAGGTGACGGGGTAACAGTGAAGTGACGGGGTAACGGGGAGGGTGACAGGGAGATGACGGGGTAACAGTGAAGTGACGGGGTAACGGGGAGGGTGACAGGGAGGTGACGGGGTAACAGTGAAGTGACTGGGTAACGGGGAGGGTGACAGGGTAACAGTGAAGTGACGGGGTAACGGGGAGGGTGACAGGGAGATGACGGGGTAACAGTGAAGTGACGGGGTAACGGGGAGGGTGACAGGGAGGTAACGGGGGTAACAGTGAAGTGACGGGGTAACGGGGAGGGTGACAGGGAGATGACGGGGTAACAGTGAAGTGACGGGGTAACGGGGAGGGTGACAGGGAGGTAACGGGGAGGGTGACAGGGAGATGACGGGGTAACAGTGAAGTGACTGGGTAACGGGGAGGGTGACAGGGAGGTGACGGGGTAACAGTGAAGTGACGGGGTAACGGGGAGGGTGACAGGGAGATGACGGGGTAACAGTGAAGTGACGGGGTAACGGGGAGGGTGACAGGGAGGTGACGGGGTAACAGTGAAGTGACGGGGGTAACGGGGAGGGTGACAGGGAGATGACGGGGTAACAGTGAAGTGACGGGGTAACGGGGAGGGTGACAGGGAGGTAACGGGGAGGGTGACAGGGAGGTGACGGGGTAACAGTGAAGTGACGGGGTAACGGGGAGGGTGACAGGGAGATGACGGGGTAACAGTGAAGTGACGGGGTAACGGGGAGGGTGACAGGGAGGTGACGGGGTAACAGTGAAGTGACTGGGTAACGGGGAGGGTGACAGGGAGGTGACAGGGTAACAGTGAAGTGACGGGGTAACGGGGAGGGTGACAGGGAGATGACGGGGTAACAGTGAAGTGACGGGGTAACGGGGAGGGTGACAGGGAGGTAACGGGGTAACAGTGAAGTGACGGGGTAACGGGGAGGGTGACAGGGAGATGACGGGGTAACAGTGAAGTGACGGGGTAACGGGGAGGGTGACAGGGAGGTAACGGGGAGGGTGACAGGGAGGTGACGGGGTAACAGTGAAGTGACTGGGTAACGGGGAGGGTGACAGGGAGGTGACGGGGTAACAGTGAAGTGACGGGGTAACGGGGAGGGTGACAGGGAGATGACGGGGTAACAGTGAAGTGACGGGGTAACGGGGAGGGTGACAGGGAGGTGACGGGGTAACAGTGAAGTGACTGGGTAACGGGGAGGGTGACAGGGAGGTGACGGGGTAACAGTGAAGTGACAGGGTAACGGGGAGGGTGACAGGGAGATGATGGGGTAACAGTGAAGTGACGGGGTAACGGGGAGGGTGACAGGGAGGTAACGGGGAGGGTGACAGGGAGGTGACGGGGTAACAGTGAAGTGACGGGGTAACGGGGAGGGTGACAGGGAGATGACCCCGAGGGGAAACGTTCAAAGACCCTTTTGGTAAGCGTGTGGCCCCGGGGCTCTTACCTAAAGGGCCTTTCACCCGTTCGGCCCCCGTAACGCAGCGTACCCCGGATCCATCGAACACTCAGACGCATGAAGCGGATGATTCCCTTTTTCCGAATTCCTGGGCGCTCCACTCGGGGGGGGGGGTTGTGATGGGGGGTCTCTTGTTGTTTCTTGCTCAGGACACTGGGGAGGACTAATTGATCCTTCCAGGAATGTCTGACCGATAAACATCTCCCATAAACTTTATAATTCTCTGCATTTCTTGTTGCTTCATGTACTTTAAATGTGGGGGGGGCATCAATTAACCCGTTCATTTCCAGCAGGAGATACAAAATATCTGATACTCCGAAGGGTAATCCTGACATTTAAATACCTGGAATAATAATTGGAGGACTGGAGGCTGAGATGGGATGGAAGGAAATTGTACTTTACTGAGAGGGTGGTAGATAAGTGGAACAGCCTCCCAGCAGAGGTGGTAGAGGGAAATACAGCGAGGGTATTAAACATGCATGGGATAGACATACGGCTCCTGAATCTAAGACGAGACCAACGACTGATTAAGGTTTGAGTCGTTACAGCAGGAGAAACGGGGAGGAATTATTATTTATTGGTGGATGTATCGCTATCATATTCTGCAGCGCAGTACAATGAGCCCCCCCCCCCATGATGCCCCTGTGAGGTGACTTGTAGCGAAGTGACCCGGTGGGCTCAGTAGCTGCCTCCCCAAGGGGTTTCTTTTGATGAGTCCTGCACACACAGGGTGGCTCTTTTGCCCTGGGGGGGGTCTGTTGTGCTTAACAAAGGGTAGAATGTGACGGGACGGTAATTGCACCTGCGCCGCCCGGTCTTGCCCCTGTAAATGTTTGCAGGTGATATCAGGGGGGTAATAAGAGGAAGCGCGGCGGGGAGAGCAGATGGTGCTGCCGTGACTCAGCCGGTGTCGCCCCGATGCCCCCGGGGGGCTCTCACATACATCACAGGGAAGGGCTTCCCGGAAGCCGCGCTCTCTGCCCCTGGGGGCTAAAGGGGCAATTGCAAGACTCCCTCCAAATCAAACACCCGTTCTCTCTCATTTCTCTCGGCGGGGGGGGGGGGGGGGTTGGGATCTTTGTTGCTTAAATTCCATTTCCGGGGAGGTTTAGTGAATAATCTCTGCACTCGCCCTCCCGCATTTATTGCCCCTTTTAAATGTGTGTGTTAACCCTTTAAATGCTGGATGGGGGCCGCCCCAAAAGTTTTCTTTTGTAAAGAAGTTTTTCGATGTCTGTAATAATATCCGACCAATCGCTGTGATTTATGCGTGAATCGCCGACGCGTTTCTTGGAGGAGAAAACGGGGAGAGCGGAGGAGCGCGGGATTAAACGGGGAGAGCGGAGGAGCGCGGGATTAAACGGGGAGAGCGGAGGAGCGCGGAATTAAACGGGGAGAGCGGAGGAGCGCGGGATTAAACGGGGAGAGCGGAGGAGTGCGGAATTAAACGGGGAGAGTGGCGGAGTGCGGTATTAAACGGGGAGAGAGGAGGAGCACGGCATTAAACGGGGAGAGCGGAGGAGCGCGGCATTAAACAGGGGAGAGCGGAGGAGCGCAGCATTAAACGGGGGAGAGCGGAGGAGCGCGGCATTAAATGGGGAGAGCGGTGGAACGCGGCAATAAATGGAAGGAGAGCGGAGGAGCGCGGCATTAAATGGGGGAGAACAGAGGAGCGCGGCATTAAACAGGGGGCGGAGGAGCTTCTGAGTTCAGTGTAAGCCCCTCCGATCGTTTGCCCCGAAGTTATTGCCCCTTGCGGTGTACGGGCTCCTGCCGAATGTCGCGCGCTCGCCGGCTCCCTGCCCCGGAAACCCCGCAGACAGCAACGGCTCTGCAGACTCCGCACGCTTCAGATCCTCTGTCAAAACATTCTGCCTCGTCATCCCTCTCCGGGGCAGCAGGGAGAAATATCCGCAGACGGGGGGGGGCAGAATATCCGCAGACAGGGGGGGGCAGAATATCCGCAGACGGGGGGGGCAGAATATCTGCAGACGGGGGGGGGCAGAATATCCGCAGACGGGGGGGGCAGAATATCCGCAGACGGGGGGGGGCAGAATATCCGCAGACAGGGGGGGGCAGAATATCCGCAGACAGGGGGGGGCAGAATATCTGCAGACGGGGGGGCAGCCGGCCGGCAGCTTGCAGCGTGATAGTCCCGGGATATCGCGTGTAAACGTTTCCGCAGCGCTTGGCCAAAAAGTGCAAGTTTGTTTAGTGATTTATTTCAGATTTCACAGCTGGTGAGGTCACCGCAGACAGTTCTGCCGACAGCTCCGTGTTCTGGGAACCTGGTGTGTGTTACATGCATGCGCGGGAATTATGCAGTGAGTTAGTGATGAGTGTGCGCGGGAATTATGCAGTGAGTTAGCGATGAGTGTGCGCTGGAATTATGCAGTGAGTTAGCGATGAGTGTGCGCTGGAATTATGCAGTGAGTTAGCGATGAGTGTGCGCGGGAATTATGCAGTGAGTTAGCGATGAGTGTGCGCGGGAATTATGCAGTGAGTTAGTGATGAGCGTGCGCCGGGAATTATGCAGTGAGTTAGTGATGAGTGTGCGCAGGAATTATGCAGTGAGTTAGCGATGAGTGTGCGCTGGAATTATGCAGTGAGTTAGCGATGAGTGTGCGCTGGAATTATGCAGTGAGTTAGCGATGAGTGTGCGCGGGAATTATGCAGTGAGTTAGCGATGAGTGTGCGCGGGAATTATGCAGTGAGTTAGTGATGAGTGTGCGCGGGAATTATGCAGTGAGTTAGCGATGAGTGTGCGCTGGAATTATGCAGTGAGTCAGCGATGAGTGTGCGCTGGAATTATGCAGTGAGTTAGTGATGAGTGTGCGCGGGAATTATGCAGTGAGTTAGCGATGAGTGTGCGCGGGAATTATGCAGTGAGTTAGCGATGAGTGTGCGCTGGAATTATGCAGTGAGTTAGTGATGAGTGTGCGCGGGAATTATGCAGTGAGTTAGCGATGAGTGTGCGCTGGAATTATGCAGTGAGTTAGCGATGAGTGTGCGCTGGAATTATGCAGTGAGTTAGTGATGAGTGTGCGCGGGAATTATGCAGTGAGTTAGCGATGAGTGTGCGCGGGAATTATGCAGTGAGTTAGCGATGAGTGTGCGCTGGAATTATGCAGTGAGTTAGTGATGAGTGTGCGCGGGAATTATGCAGTGAGTTAGCGATGAGTGTGCGCTGGAATTATGCAGTGAGTTAGCGATGAGTGTGCGCTGGAATTATGCAGTGAGTTAGATATGAGTGTGCGCGGGAATTATGCAGTGAGTTAGCGATGAGTGTGCGCGGGAATTATGCAGTGAGTTAGTGATGAGCGTGCGCTGGAATTATGCAGTGAGTTAGATATGAGTGTGCGCGGGAATTATGCAGTGAGTTAGTGATGAGTGTGCGCGGGAATTATGCAGTGAGTTAGCGATGAGTGTGCGCGGGAATTATGCAGTGAGTTAGCGATGAGTGTGCGCTGGAATTATGCAGTGAGTTAGTGATGAGTGTGCGCGGGAATTATGCAGTGAGTTAGCGATGAGTGTGCGCTGGAATTATGCAGTGAGTTAGCGATGAGTGTGCGCTGGAATTATGCAGTGAGTTAGTGATGAGCGTGCGCGGGAATTATGCAGTGAGTTAGCGATGAGTGTGCGCTGGAATTATGCAGTGAGTTAGCGATGAGTGTGCGCTGGAATTATGCAGTGAGTTAGCGATGAGTGTGCGCGGGAATTATGCAGTGAGTTAGTGATGAGCGTGCGCTGGAATTATGCAGTGAGTTAGATATGAGTGTGCGCGGGAATTATGCAGTGAGTTAGCGATGAGTGTGCGCTGGAATAATGCAGTGAGTTAGCGATGAGTGTGCGCTGGAATTATGCAGTGAGTTAGCGATGAGTGTGCGCTGGAATTATGCAGTGAGTTAGATATGAGTGTGCGCGGGAATTATGCAGTGAGTTAGCGATGAGTGTGCGCGGGAATTATGCAGTGAGTTAGTGATGAGCGTGCGCGGGAATTATGCAGTGAGTTAGCGATGAGTGTGCGCTGGAATTATGCAGTGAGTTAGTGATGAGTGTGCGCGGGAATTATGCAGTGAGTTAGCGATGAGTGTGCGCTGGAATTATGCAGTGAGTTAGTGATGAGTGTGCGCGGGAATTATGCAGTGAGTTAGCGATGAGTGTGCGCTGGAATTATGCAGTGAGTTAGCGATGAGTGTGCGCTGGAATTATGCAGTGAGTTAGATATGAGTGTGCGCGGGAATTATGCAGTGAGTTAGCGATGAGTGTGCGCGGGAATTATGCAGTGAGTTAGTGATGAGCGTGCGCGGGAATTATGCAGTGAGTTAGCGATGAGTGTGCGCTGGAATTATGCAGTGAGTTAGCGATGAGTGTGCGCTGGAATTATGCAGTGAGTTAGCGATGAGTGTGCGCGGGAATTATGCAGTGAGTTAGTGATGAGCGTGCGCTGGAATTATGCAGTGAGTTAGATATGAGTGTGCGCGGGAATTATGCAGTGAGTTAGCGATGAGTGTGCGCTGGAATAATGCAGTGAGTTAGCGATGAGTGTGCGCTGGAATTATGCAGTGAGTTAGCGATGAGTGTGCGCTGGAATTATGCAGTGAGTTAGATATGAGTGTGCGCGGGAATTATGCAGTGAGTTAGCGATGAGTGTGCGCGGGAATTATGCAGTGAGTTAGTGATGAGCGTGCGCGGGAATTATGCAGTGAGTTAGCGATGAGTGTGCGCTGGAATTATGCAGTGAGTTAGCGATGAGTGTGCGCTGGAATTATGCAGTGAGTTAGATATGAGTGTGCGCGGGAATTATGCAGTGAGTTAGCGATGAGTGTGCGCGGGAATTATGCAGTGAGTTAGTGATGAGCGTGCGCTGGAATTATGCAGTGAGTTAGATATGAGTGTGCGCGGGAATTATGCAGTGAGTTAGCGATGAGTGTGCGCTGGAATAATGCAGTGAGTTAGCGATGAGTGTGCGCTGGAATTATGCAGTGAGTTAGCGATGAGTGTGCGCTGGAATTATGCAGTGAGTTAGATATGAGTGTGCGCGGGAATTATGCAGTGAGTTAGCGATGAGTGTGCGCTGGAATTATGCAGTGAGTTAGCGATGAGTGTGCGCTGGAATTATGCAGTGAGTTAGATATGAGTGTGCGCGGGAATTATGCAGTGAGTTAGCGATGAGTGTGCGCGGGAATTATGCAGTGAGTTAGTGATGAGCGTGCGCGGGAATTATGCAGTGAGTTAGCGATGAGTGTGCGCTGGAATTATGCAGTGAGTTAGCGATGAGTGTGCGCTGGAATTATGCAGTGAGTTAGTGATGAGCGTGCGCGGGAATTATGCAGTGAGTTAGTGATGAGCGTGCGCTGGAATTATGCAGTGAGTTAGATATGAGTGTGCGCGGGAATTATGCAGTGAGTTAGATATGAGTGTGCGCGGGAATTATGCAGTGAGTTAGCGATGAGTGTGCGCTGGAATTATGCAGTGAGTTAGTGATGAGTGTGCGCGGGAATTATGCAGTGAGTTAGCGATGAGTGTGCGCGGGAATTATGCAGTGAGTTAGCGATGAGTGTGCGCTGGAATTATGCAGTGAGTTAGTGATGAGTGTGCGCGGGAATTATGCAGTGAGTTAGCGATGAGTGTGCGCTGGAATTATGCAGTGAGTTAGCGATGAGTGTGCGCTGGAATTATGCAGTGAGTTAGATATGAGTGTGCGCGGGAATTATGCAGTGAGTTAGCGATGAGTGTGCGCGGGAATTATGCAGTGAGTTAGTGATGAGCGTGCGCGGGAATTATGCAGTGAGTTAGCGATGAGTGTGCGCTGGAATTATGCAGTGAGTTAGCGATGAGTGTGCGCTGGAATTATGCAGTGAGTTAGCGATGAGTGTGCGCGGGAATTATGCAGTGAGTTAGTGATGAGCGTGCGCTGGAATTATGCAGTGAGTTAGATATGAGTGTGCGCGGGAATTATGCAGTGAGTTAGCGATGAGTGTGCGCTGGAATAATGCAGTGAGTTAGCGATGAGTGTGCGCTGGAATTATGCAGTGAGTTAGCGATGAGTGTGCGCTGGAATTATGCAGTGAGTTAGATATGAGTGTGCGCGGGAATTATGCAGTGAGTTAGCGATGAGTGTGCGCGGGAATTATGCAGTGAGTTAGTGATGAGCGTGCGCGGGAATTATGCAGTGAGTTAGCGATGAGTGTGCGCTGGAATTATGCAGTGAGTTAGCGATGAGTGTGCGCTGGAATTATGCAGTGAGTTAGATATGAGTGTGCGCGGGAATTATGCAGTGAGTTAGCGATGAGTGTGCGCGGGAATTATGCAGTGAGTTAGTGATGAGCGTGCGCTGGAATTATGCAGTGAGTTAGATATGAGTGTGCGCGGGAATTATGCAGTGAGTTAGCGATGAGTGTGCGCTGGAATAATGCAGTGAGTTAGCGATGAGTGTGCGCTGGAATTATGCAGTGAGTTAGCGATGAGTGTGCGCTGGAATTATGCAGTGAGTTAGATATGAGTGTGCGCGGGAATTATGCAGTGAGTTAGCGATGAGTGTGCGCGGGAATTATGCAGTGAGTTAGTGATGAGTGTGCGCGGGAATTATGCAGTGAGTTAGCGATGAGTGTGCGCTGGAATTATGCAGTGAGTTAGCGATGAGTGTGCGCTGGAATTATGCAGTGAGTTAGTGATGAGTGTGCGCGGGAATTATGCAGTGAGTTAGCGATGAGTGTGCGCGGGAATTATGCAGTGAGTTAGCGATGAGTGTGCGCTGGAATTATGCAGTGAGTTAGTGATGAGTGTGCGCGGGAATTATGCAGTGAGTTAGCGATGAGTGTGCGCTGGAATTATGCAGTGAGTTAGCGATGAGTGTGCGCTGGAATTATGCAGTGAGTTAGTGATGAGTGTGCGCGGGAATTATGCAGTGAGTTAGCGATGAGTGTGCGCGGGAATTATGCAGTGAGTTAGCGATGAGTGTGCGCTGGAATTATGCAGTGAGTTAGTGATGAGTGTGCGCGGGAATTATGCAGTGAGTTAGCGATGAGTGTGCGCTGGAATTATGCAGTGAGTTAGCGATGAGTGTGCGCTGGAATTATGCAGTGAGTTAGATATGAGTGTGCGCGGGAATTATGCAGTGAGTTAGCGATGAGTGTGCGCGGGAATTATGCAGTGAGTTAGTGATGAGCGTGCGCTGGAATTATGCAGTGAGTTAGATATGAGTGTGCGCGGGAATTATGCAGTGAGTTAGTGATGAGTGTGCGCGGGAATTATGCAGTGAGTTAGCGATGAGTGTGCGCGGGAATTATGCAGTGAGTTAGCGATGAGTGTGCGCTGGAATTATGCAGTGAGTTAGTGATGAGTGTGCGCGGGAATTATGCAGTGAGTTAGCGATGAGTGTGCGCTGGAATTATGCAGTGAGTTAGCGATGAGTGTGCGCTGGAATTATGCAGTGAGTTAGATATGAGTGTGCGCGGGAATTATGCAGTGAGTTAGCGATGAGTGTGCGCGGGAATTATGCAGTGAGTTAGTGATGAGCGTGCGCGGGAATTATGCAGTGAGTTAGCGATGAGTGTGCGCTGGAATTATGCAGTGAGTTAGCGATGAGTGTGCGCTGGAATTATGCAGTGAGTTAGCGATGAGTGTGCGCGGGAATTATGCAGTGAGTTAGTGATGAGCGTGCGCTGGAATTATGCAGTGAGTTAGATATGAGTGTGCGCGGGAATTATGCAGTGAGTTAGCGATGAGTGTGCGCTGGAATAATGCAGTGAGTTAGCGATGAGTGTGCGCTGGAATTATGCAGTGAGTTAGCGATGAGTGTGCGCTGGAATTATGCAGTGAGTTAGATATGAGTGTGCGCGGGAATTATGCAGTGAGTTAGCGATGAGTGTGCGCGGGAATTATGCAGTGAGTTAGTGATGAGCGTGCGCGGGAATTATGCAGTGAGTTAGCGATGAGTGTGCGCTGGAATTATGCAGTGAGTTAGTGATGAGTGTGCGCGGGAATTATGCAGTGAGTTAGCGATGAGTGTGCGCTGGAATTATGCAGTGAGTTAGTGATGAGTGTGCGCGGGAATTATGCAGTGAGTTAGCGATGAGTGTGCGCTGGAATTATGCAGTGAGTTAGCGATGAGTGTGCGCTGGAATTATGCAGTGAGTTAGATATGAGTGTGCGCGGGAATTATGCAGTGAGTTAGCGATGAGTGTGCGCGGGAATTATGCAGTGAGTTAGTGATGAGCGTGCGCGGGAATTATGCAGTGAGTTAGCGATGAGTGTGCGCTGGAATTATGCAGTGAGTTAGCGATGAGTGTGCGCTGGAATTATGCAGTGAGTTAGCGATGAGTGTGCGCGGGAATTATGCAGTGAGTTAGTGATGAGCGTGCGCTGGAATTATGCAGTGAGTTAGATATGAGTGTGCGCGGGAATTATGCAGTGAGTTAGCGATGAGTGTGCGCTGGAATAATGCAGTGAGTTAGCGATGAGTGTGCGCTGGAATTATGCAGTGAGTTAGCGATGAGTGTGCGCTGGAATTATGCAGTGAGTTAGATATGAGTGTGCGCGGGAATTATGCAGTGAGTTAGCGATGAGTGTGCGCGGGAATTATGCAGTGAGTTAGTGATGAGCGTGCGCGGGAATTATGCAGTGAGTTAGCGATGAGTGTGCGCTGGAATTATGCAGTGAGTTAGCGATGAGTGTGCGCTGGAATTATGCAGTGAGTTAGATATGAGTGTGCGCGGGAATTATGCAGTGAGTTAGCGATGAGTGTGCGCGGGAATTATGCAGTGAGTTAGTGATGAGCGTGCGCTGGAATTATGCAGTGAGTTAGATATGAGTGTGCGCGGGAATTATGCAGTGAGTTAGCGATGAGTGTGCGCTGGAATAATGCAGTGAGTTAGCGATGAGTGTGCGCTGGAATTATGCAGTGAGTTAGCGATGAGTGTGCGCTGGAATTATGCAGTGAGTTAGATATGAGTGTGCGCGGGAATTATGCAGTGAGTTAGCGATGAGTGTGTGCGGGAATTATGCAGTGAGTTAGTGATGAGCGTGCGCGGGAATTATGCAGTGAGTTAGCGATGAGTGTGCGCTGGAATTATGCAGTGAGTTAGCGATGAGTGTGCGCTGGAATTATGCAGTGAGTTAGTGATGAGCGTGCGCGGGAATTATGCAGTGAGTTAGTGATGAGCGTGCGCGGGAATTATGCAGTGAGTTAGCGATGAGTGTGCGCTGGAATTATGCAGTGAGTTAGCGATGAGTGTGCGCTGGAATTATGCAGTGAGTTAGCGATGAGTGTGCGCTGGAATTATGCAGTGAGTTAGCGATGAGTGTGCGCGGGAATTATGCAGTGAGTTAGTGATAAGCGTGCGCGGGAATTATGCAGTGAGTTAGTGATGAGCGTGCGCGGGAATTATGCAGTGAGTTAGCGATGAGTGTGCGCGGGAATTATGCAGTGAGTTAGCGATGAGTGTGCGCAGGAATTCACAGTGAGTTAACGATGAGTGTGCGCTGGAATTATGCAGTGAGTTAGTGATGAGCGTGCGCGGGAATTATGCAGTGAGTTAGCGATGAGTGTGCGCGGGAATTATGCAGTGAGTTAGCGATGAGTGTGCGCTGGAATTATGCAGTGAGTTAGCGATGAGTGTGCGCGGGAATTATGCAGTGAGTTAGTGATGAGCGTGTGCGGGAATTATGCAGTGAGTTAGCGATGAGTGTGCGCGGGAATTATGCAGTGAGTTAGTGATGAGCGTGCGCGGGAATAATGCAGTGTAATTCTTTGCACATTCTGAGTCTTCCCCGGATTGCTCTGGCACATTGAGTAAGACTCTGCAGAGTTGGCAGGCAGCGGCGGCGGCTTGGTGGCGATGCCGCGCACGCACTCGTCACTTTCCCGTCGGCTGGATCTCCGCCATGAGATTGCACAGGAGGGGGAATCCCTCGCACACGCCGGGCCTGGAGCTCGTCCAAGGTTCACGCCGGGGACAATGCGACTCCGCAAGCTGCATGCGCTGCCTCGTTGTTACATAACCTGCCACACACACACACTACTACTACTACCCGGCACAGCCGCCCTGCCACCCCGGCACCCACACAGCCGGCTTAACCCTTACAGCTTCAGGGGGGGGTCAGGCTTTGCAGGCTGCTGAGATGTGGGACACGGGCTGGTCCTTGTAATGAAATGAAATTAGCGGGTTTTGCTGTTTTCACCCCATTTCCCAGCGTGCACTTTTACATTACTAAGAAGTTGGTAGATGTATGGAACAGCCTCCCAGCAGAAGAGGTAGAGGCTAATACAGTGGGGCTGATCTGCTGGAGGGTTCTGGGAGTCTGCCAGTGACTCCTGCTGGGGCATCACTTGACTTGGAGGCAGGGAAAGGGGCAGGTGGGTTAGGGTGATGAGAAGGGGCAGATGGGCGAGTGTGGGGTTAGGGTGGGGAGAAGGGGCAGACGGGCGAGTGTGGGGTTAGGGTGGGGAGAAGGGGCAGAGGGGCGAGGGTGGGGTTAGGGTGGTGTGAAGGGGAAGACGGGCGAGTGTGGGGAGAAGGGGCAGACGGGCGAGTGTGGGGAGAAGGGGCAGACGGGCGAGTGTGGGGAGAAGGGGCAGACGGGCGAGTGTGGGGAGAAGGGGCAGACGGGCGAGTGTGGGGTTAGGGTGGGGAGAAGGGGCAGAGGGGTGAGTGTGGGGTTAGGGTGGTGTGAAGGGGCAGACGGGCGAGTGTGGGGAGAAGGGGCAGACGGGCGAGTGTGGGGAGAAGGGGCAGACGGGCGAGTGTGGGGAGAAGGGGCAGACGGGCGAGTGTGGGGTTAGGGTGGTGTGAAGGGGCAGATGGGCGAGTGTGGGGAGAAGGGGCAGACGGGCGAGTGTGGGGTTAGATTAAGGGGTGAGACCCAAAGCGGGAATTACCAGAACTATATTTCCTCCTCACCTGTTCTCTGCTTCTACCCTCTCACATGCCCCATCCTCTAATTTACCCCCTTCCTGTAACCCCCCTCGCTCTCCCTGCCCCACGAGACCGCGAAGCTCCCTCCACGTGATGCTCTCCTCTCCCCGTGAATAATTAATGTCGTGTCATTTCCTGAACATACGTGCCGGCGCGGCCTTTTAATATGTTTAATATATAATGAAGTCTTTAACCCCTTCACTGCAGGGTAATTACTGCTGGGTTGGGTAGGACCATACAGGGCAGTTTTGAAGTCTGCTGCAGAAACCTCTAATGGTTTTCCGCCCCGGTATTTACAGAATAACTGCTTTCTATGTAATAAATAAGAAAGCGTTTTTCAGCATCACGGGGGAAGCAGTTCTTTGTTGCACGTGCTCAGATGAGCACTTCCTGTTTCCTTACAGGAGGTGAGGTGTACAGCGTGCAGCATTTTACCTGTAAAGCTTTTAAAATGTGTAAAGTTTTGGGTGGGAGAGTTAGTCCACACGTGAGCTATCCTCCCAGGAGAGATGGTCCAGACTCAATTGATGAAGCTGTCGGCGGCTAATACAACAGTGGCCTCCCCCGACTACTGAGCCTCCGTTCAGCGGTCATTGACAGCATTTTACAGGACGTTGGGGCGCAGAGGGAACACCCCAGAATATTAAGCCGGTGGCACCTCGGGGAGGAATAAGCCTGCTCCCTGCCATCATCAGTTTAATGGATCCCAGTATGAGAATCCCAGTGGTGGGGGAGGGGAGGGGGTATCAGGAAGGAATTTTAACAGCTGTCCCAACACTGACAGGACCGGCTGTAAATACCCTGTTTTATCCCCCAAAGAGGGCTATAAATGGGGGGCTGGGGCTGGAGAGACTGCCCTGTCTGGGCATCATAAACCCCCCTCCCCCAGCCTGGATCTAATGGGGGTTTTACAGGAGTGCTAAATACATGGAGCTGCCGCACTGCGGAGACATAGACTCAATAATATATGGACCAGAAAGGGCAGCTCTATGTCTTTAGGGGCCCTGAAGATATCCAAGGGCCCCGCCTGTTCCAAAGAATAAGCGTTACTTCTAAGGGATTTGTGCCGCGTCTTCCAATAAGGGCCCCCCGGGGCCAAAGCAGCTGCTTAGTCTTATTATATATTAGCGTCAGCCCTGAGACAGGCTGCGTTTGGCCCCTCGGGCCGGCAGGGGCAGTATTGCTGGTCAGGAGGTAGAGAGATTCCAAATGGAGTCACCTGTATTCAAGCAGGGATTCCAGCTGTGATAAAGCAGGGAGAAAAGCCCCAATCGGGGCGCTCGGATAGGCAGATG
The DNA here is from genome assembly GCA_023333645.1 of Sceloporus occidentalis. Taxonomy (NCBI): domain Eukaryota; kingdom Metazoa; phylum Chordata; class Lepidosauria; order Squamata; family Phrynosomatidae; genus Sceloporus; species Sceloporus occidentalis. Next base: position 88,393 of record JALMGF010000308.1, on the reverse strand, counting down.
CTGAGATTGGGGTAAAAGCCCCGAGAATCTGCCGCGTTCACCCCGATCACTGGATGATCCCGTAATAACGAGTCTCTGAGATCACGGCGGGATCGTGCGATGCCCCCCCACCTTATTTGAATATGAAATCAGTGGCAGGTGCCCTGGTGCCGACTCCCCCGTGACTCCACAGGCATTCCTGTTACGCAGCTTCTTTCTCTTGGACGATAAGATTTGATTTGCAAATCCCGGGGCGCCCGGCGGGGGGGGGGGGGGGGGGGGGGCTTTTCTCTGGTTCTGGATGTTGGGGCAATTTGCCTGCATTCAAAGCAGGAAGACGGCCTCAGCTTTAACCGTTTCACGGCAGAGGAGGCTTCAACGCGTTCTCCTCCGCTATACATCCCACCCGCCGGCAGATCGGCCCCATCCGGCCCCCATTACTCCTGCTCTAACGACTCAAACCTTAATCAGTCGTTGGTCTCATATGTCTATCCCATGCATGTTTAATCCCCTCACTGTATTACCCTCTACCACTTCTGCTGGGAGGCTGTTCCACTAATCTACTACCCTCTCAGTAAAGTAAAACTTTATAATAACAATAGTTATTAACTTGTTACATTGTTGCAAAATGGAATAAACACAATACAGCTGAGATCCGGCACTGAAGGGGTTACTGATCCTTCCTGCTGAGAACATTACATAATTCATCAATTTTCCCCTATAAAGTTTGACCCCCCTCCCCCCCGTGTTCCGCAGAGCTGACGCTTCCCCCGGTCCTCCCCTGCGGTGGGGTAAGAGAGCGGAATAAATATCTGATCGCCGTAATGATCGCTTCGCTGCATCGGATTTCTCCCGCCGAGTGTTTTATGAAACGTTTGCCGAGAGAAACCTTCGATTTTCTGATCTAATTGGACGTCGGCGGGAGCCCCGGCGCTGAACGGGTTAATCCCCCCCCCCAGCCGGTGACAGGTGTCACATATATGAAGCGTTATCCGTGATCTGCCCCCGGGAGCTTGCACTTCATACCCGCCAGATACCCTGCATTATAACAGCGGGGTCATCAAATCATCATTTTAATGCCCCCCCCCCCCAATCTGCGTTAATCTCCCCAAATTATCTCATTCCTCGCAGCAAAAATATACCTTTTCTCTCTTTTACCCCAGTTGTGGTTTTTGCCCCATAATATAAAGTTTTCAGGCAGCTGCAGATCAGCCGTTTGTATGATTCTCGCTCTGTTATCTGACCCCAATCTACTAAACCCCCCGACTCCTTATCATACTGCCTGGGGGGGCAATAGAATGACTCAGTCTTAATCACCTAGGCAGACTCTCTGACTAATGAAAGTCTATGGAGGAACGGAGTCAGAATGCAGCCGGCTCTGAAGGGTTAATGTGGTGTTGCCCCCCCCCTTTTCGCACCTCGGCTTCCTCTGAATCCATTGATCTCGGCGTCTCGGTTGTCGTGGCGATCGAAGGGCCTCTTGACCCAGAAATTATTGTTCCGCTCCGTGTTTCATAACATCGTTACCGTCTGCGGCCTGATAATTACTGCGGCGCACCCTCCGCCAACCTCCCTGCCGCTTACACCCCGCGCCCTCCGCCAACCGCCTCCCTGCCGCTTACACCCCGCGCCCTCCGCCAACCTCCCTGCCGCTTACACCCCGCGCCCTCCGCCAACCTCCCTGCCGCTTACACCCCGCGCCCTCCGCCAACCTCCCTGCCGCTTACACCCCGCGCCCTCCGCCAACCTCCCTGCCGCTTACACCCCGCGCCCTCCGCCAACCGCCTCCCTGCCGCTTACACCCCGCGCCCTCCGCCAACCTCCCTGCCGCTTACACCCCGCGCCCTCCGCCAACCGCTTCCCTGCCGCTTACACCCCGCACCCTCCGCCAACCTCCCTGCCGCTTACACCCCGCACCCTCCGCCAACCTCCCTGCCGCTTACACCCCGCACCCTCCGCCAACCGCCTCCCTGCCGCTTACACCCCGCGCCCTCCGCCAACCACTTCCCTGCCGCTTACACCCCGCGCCCTCCGCCAACCACTTCCCTGCCGCTTACACCCCGCGCCCTCCGCCAACCTCCCTGCCGCTTACACCCCGCGCCCTCCGCCAACCACTTCCCTGCCGCTTACACCCCGCGCCCTCCGCCAACCTCCCTGCCGCTTACACCCCACGCCCTCCGCCAACCGCCTCCCTGCCGCTTACACCCCGCACCCTCCGCCAACCTCCCTGCCGCTTACACCCCGCGCCCTCCGCCAACCTCCCTGCCGCTTACACCCCGCGCCCTCCGCCAACCTCCCTGCCGCTTACACCCCGCACCCTCCGCCAACCTCCCTGCCGCTTACACCCCGCGCCCTCCGCCAACCGCCTCCCTGCCGCTTACACCCCGCGCCCTCCGCCAACCACTTCCCTGCCGCTTACACCCCGCGCCCTCCGCCAACCTCCCTGCCGCTTACACCCCGCGCCCTCCGCCAACCTCCCTGCCGCTTACACCCCGCGCCCTCCGCCAACCTCCCTGCCGCTTACACCCCGCGCCCTCCGCCAACCTCCCTGCCGCTTACACCCCGCGCCCTCCGCCAACCTCCCTGCCGCTTACACCCCGCGCCCTCCGCCAACCACTTCCCTGCCGCTTACACCCCGCGCCCTCCGCCAACCTCCCTGCCGCTTACACCCCGCGCCCTCCGCCAACCTCCCTGCCGCTTACACCCCGCGCCCTCCGCCAACCGCTTCCCTGCCGCTTACACCCCGCGCCCTCCGCCAACCTCCCTGCCGCTTACACACCCGCGCCCTCCGCCAACCGCTTCCCTGCCGCTTACACCCCGCGCCCTCCGCCAACCTCCCTGCCGCTTACACCCCGCGCCCTCCGCCAACCGCTTCCCTGCCGCTTACACCCCGCGCCCTCCGCCAACCTCCCTGCCGCTTACACCCCGCGCCCTCCGCCAACCGCTTCCCTGCCGCTTACACCCCGCGCCCTCCGCCAACCTCCCTGCCGCTTACACCCCACGCCCTCCGCCAACCGCCTCCCTGCCGCTTACACCCCGCGCCCTCCGCCCTCCGCCTCCCTGCCGCTTACACCCCGCGCCCTCCGCCAACCGCCTCCCTGCCGCTTACACCCCGCGCCCTCCGCCAACCTCCCTGCCGCTTACACCCCGCGCCCTCCGCCAACCGCCTCCCTGCCGCTTACACCCCGCACCCTCCGCCAACCTCCCTGCCGCTTACACCCCGCGCCCTCCGCCAACCTCCCTGCCGCTTACACCCCGCACCCTCCGCCAACCTCCCTGCCGCTTACACCCCGCGCCCTCCGCCAACCGCCTCCCTGCCGCTTACACCCCGCGCCCTCCGCCAACCTCCTCCCTGCTGTTTATATCAGTTCTAGAGCCTCATTATTCATCATCATTCTCTCTGTTAATAAAACCCTTTATTTTTGTACTTTTACCAAAAAAAAAGATGAATTCATCAGCATGTTGTGGGAACCCCGAGTGATGGGCATTTTAATAAAACCACCTGTGCGGGTAGTTGGATCATCAGTGCGGTTAGTGATTCTAAAAATGCGAGAGTTCCGTTTATTAGAGATTTCTGTTTTCTCGATGGTGCCGCTTTTTTGCCCCTTTTTTTGAGATGTTTTGCCTGAAAAGTAAATTGCATTTTTCTCCTTTATTTCGCAGCTTTACGAGCTCGACGATGACCCCAAACGCAAGGAGTTCCTGGACGATCTCTTCAGCTTCATGCAGAAGAGGGGTGAGTGTCTCCTACAGTGTTCCCCTCCCTGGATTAACCTCTGCCGGAAGGCCGTTCCACGCATTCACCACTCTCTCAGTAAAGAAATAGAACGTTCGGAGATCGTTTATATTCCGCCGACAGATTGAATTCCTTTCTAACCCATCGCATTCGGCGCTTTTAACCCTTACCCCGCTGTACATCAGATCCCAGTCACAGGATAACGGGGGTCTCGGCCGGGGGCTCCCCCTGCTCAGGGGGGCCACACAGGACTCTCTGGCTGGGAGATACCCTCGTGGCCCTTGCCAGGTTTGCCCTAACAGGAGCCAGGTTGTCAGTATCTGCCTGCACTGGAAACCTCCTTTGGTTTGGGGGGCAGTTAAGCCCGCTGGTGCCCTGCGGGGGTTAATGGCTGCCGTTTGCTGGATGGACGCGGGAGACGTGGGGCAGTTCTGTCATCGCGGGCGTGCGCGGCCCTTCTCTCGGGGCTGTTTGCACAAGCCGCCGGGGACCAGGATGTGCAGTCGGATGTTAGTGTTGTTGTATTGTGTGCACAATCGGGGCCACACACCTGTCCCAATAACACAACCCCCCCCCCCCCCCGTGTGTCATCACCCCCCCCCCGACACACACTGTTTGTGCGTCTCACCGATACGCTCCGCACGGTCCAACGGTCAGCCACGGACATTTAACAGGGCCTCTTTATACAGGGTCCGGGGTCACTCACTATAACAAGAGGTTAGATTGCCGGGCCACGCGGGGGCCGCTGCGCCGTGAGAGGAGGTGCCTCGGGGTATAATCACCCCCGTACGGGGTAAGGGAAGGTGCTCGTGAGCATCTGATCTGAGTATAATAATTGCTTTGAGGAGAGTTGTTGTTGCAAGGCGCATCCTCCCAGGTTGTATTAGCCTCTACCACCTCTGCTGGGTAACTGGTCCCTCCTGCCTTTATCTCTTTCTGGATTTTAACGTCTCTCTCTTACCCCCCCGGAGATATTGCGATGTGCAGCGTGGGGTGATGTCCTCGTCTGACCCCTCCCCCCCGCCCCCCTATTTATATATATATATATATATATATATATATATATATACCGTGCACCGCTGCTTTAACCCCCGGTGGGTGCAGATCTCTAATGTTCTATACAAGGAGTGGCCCCTTCGCCCCCCCCCTACACCTGGTGCTGATTGACCTCCGGAAGCCCCCCTGCCCGGGGTCTGGGGCACATGGCGGGCGCAGTGAACACTTCTTTGTGCTGTGAGTGGCCGACGAAACCCGATATAATCTGATTAAAGACAAGGAATGAATCTTTTCTGTAATTTACACATTTTTACAATTCTGCCTAAATCTGTATCTCATGTCACTTAATTGTGATGGAGACCCCCACAACCCCATCTCCGCACCCCCCCCCCATCTCCGCATTGCTCTCGTCTTAGATTCAGGAGCCGTATGTCTGTTCCGTGCATGTTTAATACTCTCTACCACCTCTGCTGGGAGGCTGATACAGCGAGAGCTTCCGATGGGCTGTTAGGATTTAAAGGAACCATGGCACCTAACCTGTATGTACTTTTATAATCTAAAATAAAAAAATATATAAAATAATCTAAAATACGGTATTATATAATATGAAAATAAATAATATATAGAACATAAAAATAAAACAAATATAAATAATATAAAAAAACATAAAATAAAATATAAATAATATAAAAAAACATAAAATAAAATATAAATTTAAATATAAAATTAGAAAAAAAAATATATATGATCTAAAAATGTAATGACCCAGAAAATAGAAAATTCCCTGAGATATCTAAAGAAAAGCAAATTCCTTTTCAAGATGGAAACGTGGATTCTGAGTGACACGGTGGGTTATTCCTCCCCTCTAATCCCCCACAGAGAGGAAACAGAATGGGAAGTGAAGAGGACCAACCTCGGCCCCTCGGCTCTGTCTGGGGCCGTTTCTAGTTAATGTATCGTTTCCCTGTGATTGACACTCCGGAGATCTGACGGCCGACAGACTGGGAAACCTACTACACCCAGCGTCTGGATACCAGTACAGCCCAGTACACCCCAATACAGCCCAGTACACCCCAATACACCCCATACAGCCCAGTACACCCCGTACAGCCCAGTACACCCCAGTACACCCCGTACAGCCCAGTACACCCCAATACACCCCGTACAGCCCAGTACACCCCGTACACCCCAGTACACCCCGTACAGCCCAGTACACCCCAATACACCCCGTACAGCCCAGTACACCCCGTACAGCCCAGTACACCCCAGTACACCCCAATACAGCCCAGTACACCCCAATACACCCCATACAGCCCAGTACACCCCGTACAGCCCAGTACACCCCAGTACACCCCGTACAGCCCAGTACACCCCAATACACCCCGTACAGCCCAGTACACCCCGTACACCCCAGTACACCCCGTACAGCCCAGTACACCCCAATACACCCCGTACAGCCCAGTACACCCCGTACAGCCCAGTACACCCCAGTACACCCCAGTACACCCCAATACAGCCCAGTACACCCCGTACAGCCCAACCCATGAATATACCACGTGGCATTTAATGTATAACGCTGTAGATTCTATACACATTATCGGGGCGACCCTCATACCCAGCAAACACTCTGACCTCCTAGAAAAGAGGGGCATCAGGGGAGGAGAGAGGGGCATCAGGGGGGAGAGGGGGGCATCAGGATGTTGGGAGAGGCACTAGCCACGATAACAGGGACGCTTGGCAGGTATTGGAGAGTAAGGGAACGTTTCCAATGTGTTTGTTTCCATAACGACCATTGTTTCCCTTTGTATTGTGTCACTAACAGTCGCTTTTGCCCCGGGGGAGTTTACACCACGGGATACCCCATACCAGCCGGAGGATCCCCCCCATACCGGCCGGGATACCCCCCCATACCAGCCGGGATACCCCCCATACCAGCCGGGATACCCCCCATACCAGCCGGAGGATACCCCCCACACCAGCCGGAGGATCCCCCCCATACCAGCCGGGATACCCCCCCATACCAGCCGGAGGATACCCCCCATACCGGCCGGGATACCCCCCATACCAGCCGGAGGATCCCCCCCCCACACCAGCCGGAGGATCCCCCCCATACCGGCCAGGATCCCCCCCATACCGGCCAGGATCCCCCCATACCGGCCGGGATCCCCCCCATACCAGCCGGAGGATCCCCCCAATACCGGCCGGGATACCCCCCATATCAGCCGGAGGATCCCCCCCACACCAGCCGGAGGATCCCCCCCATACCGGCCAGGATCCCCCCCATACCAGCCGGAGGATCCCCCCCATACCGGCCAGGATCCCCCCATACCAGCCGGAGGATACCCCCCACACCAGCCGGAGGATCCCCCCCATACCAGCCGGGATACCCCCCCATACCAGCCGGAGGATCCCCCCAATACCGGCCGGGATACCCCCCATATCAGCCGGAGGATCCCCCCCACACCAGCCGGAGGATCCCCCCCATACCGGCCAGGATCCCCCCCATACCGGCCGGGATCCCCCCCATACCAGCCGCCTAATCCCGCCTCGTAAGCTCTGTGTTGACTTTTTCTTGAACGTATTTGTTTAGCAAACAGCCATGCAAAGGATCCCGCGTCATCACATGTAACATGCGCGGCTTCTCATCCCGTGTACCGCGCGCGGGGCTTCTCATCCCGTGTAACAGGAGCCATCACGCGTCGCAGCCTTCTCACACTCGGGCCCCTTTGGCTGCGGCTTTTACCTGCTGGTTGAGAGTAATGGGAGTCTGATTACAGCCTACTCAACAAGGTGCCTGCTGGAGCCCGCCGTGGTCTCTGCGGGGGGGGGGGGGGGCGCATTCACCCGGATAAAAAAAAATAAAGAAATCAAATTCAGGAGGAACGAGGCAACAAAATAAGACACATCGCGGGGGTAACACTTCCCTTTACTACCTCCCCTGGAAGTCTATTCCAGGTATCTACTACCCTTTCTGTAAAGTAGAAAAAGCCCCATGTAGATATTTGAAGGTTTCTAACAGACTGATCCCTGACAAAGAAGGGGGACTCGGGCCGGGTACCGATCAGCGCGGGGGAGGGGAGACGGACCCCGAAAACCAGGAAACGGAAGATAATTCCCAAAGGCCGCGTTTAACCCTGTACATGCTGAACTAATAGCATTCCATTCTATTAACCCTTACAGACACCGTGAGGAGCAACACCCGGCAAATCCCCCAATGTGCCCCACAGAATACACCCCTGGGGTTAGGGTGTAACGGGGGGGGGCTATATGATTGGCTCCAGATCACTATCTGCCCCCTGCGCATTGTGAATACAGGGGTATTTCCTGATTCTCACGGCGAGCTGCGCTTTATTGCCCCGCGGGGGGTTTCTATTTACTGTTTCCCGTCCATTCTCTATTCTGTGAATGGAAAAGGAAACAGAGCTGGGACACAAAGGGTTAAGCGTTTATGGGGCAGCCACCGCTCCTCACACCGGACATGGGGTCCAGATCCTAGGACCCCCAGACTCCTCATATTAACCCTTCAATGGCCCATCACACAGACCCTATTGCAGCGACTCGCTAATGGCGGCCGACAAGATACTCGGAATGGAGTCACCTGTGTTCAAGCAGGGATTCCAGCTGTGATATAGCAGGGAGAAAAGGCCCAATCGGGACGCTCAGACATCATTAAATCCGAGGAGAATATAAAGGAGTCGGCTCCAGACCGGGAATCCTGAGATTCTGCCCCATTCACCCCGAGACTGGGGTAAAAACCCCGACAATCGGCCCATTTACCCCGAGACCCTGAGAATGGGTCACCAGGACAGCCCCCTGATGTTTGTCTCGTGTATATTTATTTCTTTAGATCTGCGAAGGGATTTTTTACTCGTTTTCATTGTATTTGAGTGTTTTCGCACGTTGAGGACATGCGCGCCTCGGGGCTTCCAGCCATACACAGCGCTTTATCTTCAGCTGCTGGAAGCTGATTGGATGGTGGAACTGGTGATATCATAATTATTGGACTTTGATCAAACTTCCGATTGGCCTCGAGATCATCAAACATAAAGGAGATAAAACAGCGCAGGTATCACCGTTAACCCTTTCCCGACTAGACAGCAACAACAAGGGGTAAAAAGGTTATTAAAAGGGACAAAAATGGAGAAATATTGGCATTACTGTCCCTTTAAGGGATGAGGACGGCAACACCCATTGTAGGCAGGAAACCCGAATTAATTGATTGTAAGCTCCTAGGATCAGAGACCTCGTCTCCTTCTTCCCCCGCTCTGGCTTACCGGGTGTTAATCTTTTAATTGGATATTGTCAGTTTTAATTTTTGTTCATATTCAGCCTCCCCTGTTGTAACCGCGCTACGGAATATGCCGGCGCCATATAAATAAATGTAATGTAACAGCGCTACGGAATCTGCCGGCGCCATATAAATAAATGTAATGTAACAGCGCTACGGAATCTGCCGGCGCCATATAAATAAATGTAATGTAACATCGCTACGGAATCTGCCGGTGCCATATAAATAAATGTAATGTAACAGCGCTACGGAATCTGCCGGCGCTATATAAATAAATGTAATGTAACAGCGCTACGGAATCTGCCGGCGCTATATAAATAAATGTAATGTAACGGCGCTACGGAATCTGCCGGCGCTATATAAATAAATGTAATGTAACATCGCTACGGAATATGCCGGCGCTATATAAATAAATGTAATGTAACAGCGCTACGGAATCTGCCGGCGCCATATAAATAAATGTAATGTAACAGCGCTACGGAATCTGCCGGCGCTATATGAACGTAACGTAGTTTGGGCCTCACAGGCACCCTGAAAATGTCCCTTTGAGACATGAAATGGTTTGATATCGTACCCCCCTCCCGCATTCGTTAGTGGAATTTTCCTAGAGCTGTCACCAATGTCCATTAAATAGATGCCACCCAAAGTCCCAGAATGCCCTTGTTGCCTATTGGCCGCCACTTCCCATCCAATCAGAGACTGAGCCGGCCCCAGAGGAACCATATCTCTGCTGCATGCGCTTGTTTGCTGACATAGAGGAGGAAGGATGGAGGGAGAACCCGTTCCAGCTCCGTGCCCCCGGCAGGTGCTTGGTGTCCCTACACGGCCCCTGGTTGGAGAACTTCCTGTCTACTGGCTAATCCCCAGGCGCCAACTTCCCTATAAGCCAGAGCACCATATGACATCATATCCTGGCGCCCAGAAGGAGGAGGAGGTGCAGAGCGGGCGGCTGGCACTGTCTATTGGCTGCATGTTATTGGCACCTCTTACGGCTGTCCAATAAAAATGCATCCTGGTGTTCCTTGGTGCACATCCTGGGGCAGTTACGAATTGTTGCCCCTTGTAATGCTGCGCATGGTGTTCTGGTAAAGCGAGTTTTGCCCTCTTGCCCGTTGGGGGTAATACGAGCCGAGTGCAGAGCGATTAGCCTGACGGTTTGTGTAACGAGCTGCCGGCGAATGATTAGGCGGATCCAGCACTCGATAAACACTTTAACCTCTGACCTCCCCGTGGAGTCCGTGCTTCTCCCCCCTCTCCACTAGCTGCCTGGAACAATTAGAAAGTCGGTGAGATGCGCGCATGCTGCAGAGCTCATTCATTACGGCCCCGCCGTCCGGATTAATGAACGCGCGGCTCGATAACCAGATCAACCGCGGCCAGAGGTTAACGTTCTGCTAATTAACAGAAAGACGGAGGCCGGGAGCCGAGGCTCATATACTCAGCACACGCCATTCAGAGATCTGAGAAAAGAGGGGCACCGGGGAGGAAAGAGGGGCACCGGGGAGGAAAGGGGGGCATTGGGGAGGAAAGAGGGGCATCGGGGGGTCATCGGTGAGGAAAGGGGGGCATCTAGGAGGAAAGGGAGGCATCTGGGAGGAAAGGGAGGCATCGGGGAGGAAAAAGTGGGACGGGCGTTTGGGGCAGAAAGAGGGACTGTGAAAACTTAACAGGGACTCTTGGCAGATATGTCATCATCTGGGGGTGTAGAAGGAGTAGCACCTCACATGGCGTTTAATCACTAAACTCTTTGGGGGGGTCCTTCATGATGTTAAATTAAAATGAACTTTGATTGCTTGGGGTGTCGGGGGTCCGCTGGGTGTCGGGGCACTGTCCGCACAACACCCACCCCGCAAACACGCAAAGGGGTCTAACAAAAGACAGGAGGGGGGTTTATATCCAAGGAGGAGAAAAGTTACAAGAGTCCCGAATCTAACACTAGAGGGTCAGAGACTGAGATGGAATGTAAGGAAGTTTTACTTTACTGAGAGTGTAGTGGATAGGTGGAACAGTCTCCCAGCAGAGGTGGTAGAGGGTAATACAGTGAGGGAATTAAACATGCGTGGGATAGACATACGGCTCCTGAATCTAAGACAAGACCGACGACTGATTAAGGTTTGAGTCGTTACAGCAGGAGAAACGGGCAACTAGACGGGGGCCGGATGGGGCCGATCTGCCAATGGGTTCCGGTGACGTAAGGCAGTTGCCCCGGTTACGTGGCATTAACCCCCTCTGCACCCCCCCACTTTTTACATGTCTCTGGGGTGCCAAAAAGCTCTAATGAAGCCAATTGACAGAAGTAACGATCGCCGCTCCATCCGCAGGAAAATCAATCGCTCATCGATTTCCACTCTGTCTTCTTATTTGGCCCAAATCAGCTTTTCTGCACTCCGCAGCCGCCACTGCCTGTCATTTAATGTCAAGAGGAATAAAGCTGGGGGGCAGACGGCCCTTCGGGTGTCATCTGCCCCTCGGAGAACGGGGGGGGGTTGTGGGCACCGTGTGGGCGCAGGGGATTACGGGAAAAGGTAAATTCTTGCGCAAACCAATAGTCATACCTGGGAACTTCTGGGCTCCATCTACCCAGAGCCTTCCCTTGCAGGACGCGGCCAGGACTGCCCACTGACGGCAGCGGGACACACCCCTATTTACAGGGAAAATGGGCGGGGAGCGGGGCGTGTCAAGACCCCGCCCCCGTGACCCAGAGGATTCGGCTCTTGACCGAATGCCAATAGTGGATCAACCAGCAAAAGCATTGCACTGCAACACCTATACCATAGCGCTGTACAATGTGTAATTATTATATATCGCCATCATACTCCGCAGCGCTGTACAATGTGTAATTATTATTATATATATCGCCATCATACTCCGCAGCGCTGTACAATGTGTAATTATTATTATATATCGCCATCATACTCCGCAGCGCTGTACAATGTGTGTTATTATTATTTATATATCGCCATCATACTCCGCAGCGCTGTACAATGTGTAATTATTATTATATATCGCCATCATACTCTGCAGCGCTGTACAATGTGTAATTATTATTATATATCGCCATCATACTCCGCAGCGCTGTACAATGTGTGTTATTATTATTATTTATATATCGCCGTCATATTCCGCAGCGTTGTACAATGTGTGTTATTATTATTTATATATCGCCATCATACTCCGCAGCGCTGTACAATGTGTGTTATTATTATTTATATATCGCCGTCATACTCCGCAGCGCTGTACAATGTGTGTTATTATTATTTATATATCGCCATCATACTCCGCAGCGCTGTACAATGTGTTATTATTATTTATATATCACCGTCATACTCCGCAGCGCTGTACAATGTGTGTTATTATTATTTATATATCGCCGTCATACTCCGCAGCGCTGTACAATGTGTGTTATTATTATTTATATATCGCCGTCATACTCCGCAGCGCTGTACAATGTGTGTTATTTATATATCGCAGTCATACTCCCCAGCGCTGTACAATGTGTTATTATTATTTATATATCACCGTCATACTCCGCAGCGCTGTACAATGTGTGTTATTATTATTTATATATCGCCGTCATACTCCGCAGCGCTGTACAATGTGTGTTATTTATATATCGCAGTCATACTCCGCAGCGCTGTACAATGTGTGTTATTATTATTTATATATCGCCGTCATACTCCGCAGCGCTGTACAATGTGTGTTATTATTTATATATCGCCGTCATACTCCGCAGCGCTGTACAATGTGTGTTATTATTTATATATCGCCGTCATACTCCGCAGCGCTGTACAATGTGTGTTATTATTTATATATCGCCGTCATACTCCGCAGCGCTGTACAATGTGTGCTGGAATGCCGGCTCCTGTGAGATCATGTAACGCTCGCTGTCCGTCTGTGGCCCGTGTACTGTGCTACACTATATGTTGGAGATAATCCAGCTCTTTGACTAGGGGGTATGTGTGCGCCGGGGCTTTTAGGGCGAAGGGGTTAATGGGGGGGCAGCGGGAGGATTCACTTCATTATCTCTCAATCCAGAGCTAATTAAGTCGTCTCTGTCTTGCGCTCCCAGATAAGGGCACTAATTAAGCCAAGCTGTCTAATTTTCCTCTCTGTCTCAGCTCCACGATATAAATCACCGGCCCCCCCGGCCCTCCAGGCAGAGAGTCAATGGAGGGGACGGCAATCGGCGGACGATAATGCTGGAGAGCCGCGATATTACAGACTCCGGCCCCGCCGATAGCATTGATTCGGGAGGAAGTTACCGGGCGAGCGCTCAGGAAGCGCCAGTCTCTGTGTTAGCGGACGGCTGTCACGTATACGGGCCAATGCCAACTTAACCCTCTCCCACTGCTGTCCTTCTAAGGGTTAAACAGGGTTTATCTTTTAACCTAAGTTATTCCTCCCCAGTCGCTTTCAGGGCTGTTCTGTTACCCCGCTGATTGTATTATTGTTGATTGTTTTTATAGCGCCATCATATTCCGCAGCGCTGTACAATGGGGTACTGTGTCTCACTAAATGCCTCACTGACCCCCCTAATACCCCCCCACTCCCCGGTAATGGCGTCCGTTAAGTCGCGGGGCCCCCACCGCGTGGAGCTGCGCTGGTTTAGCGGGCACGTTGTGGTGTGGCTCTGTTATGTGATACTGGGCCGCAGAGCTGACGTTCTCTCTGCGCCTCGGCTGCCAGACTCTGATACCCTCCCCTGTGGCCCGTTTATTGCCCCAGAGACCCGGGGGGGGGGGGGGAATAGCACCTCCCCGCGAGACCAAAAAGGAGGCTTTGTGAGCAAACTGGAGCGTTGGTGTTACCCCCGGGGGCCAAACTGCCGGGCCGTGCGAAATGATCACCCCGGAATGTGTCACCACCCTGCGAGGAGCCCCCCGGCCCCCGGGACTTACACAGACGCCGTGACTTTGGACCAGCAACTGGGGGGGGGGCATTTCTAAACCCCAAGCTGCAGACATTCAAACAGCTGGAGACGATGTGATGTTTGTTTTCACAGCTTTACTTCACTGAGAGGGTAATAGATAAGTGGAGCAGCCTCCCAGCAGAGGTGGTAGAGGGTAATACAGTGAGGGTTGTAAACATGCATGGGGTAGACATACGGCTCCTGAATCTAAGACGAGACCAACGACTGATTAAGGTTTGAATCGTTACAGCGGGAGAAACGGGCGACTAGACGGGGGCCGGATGGGGCCGATCTGCATGCGGTTCTGGTTTCTTATAGTTCAGATGGGTGTCACTTAGGGGTAGTAATTGGCTGCCCAGTCGCACAGGCACAGGAGGGAGGCTGGTCGGTAGCCGCACTTGCAGCGGCTGAAAGGGTTAATGAAGGTTTGTTCGAGGGGCAGTCCCGCTGTTACTCGCCGGTACTGGGGAGGGGGGGGCCTTCCGGTGTTTTCGGGAAGCTGATGCATTCCTTCTGTCCCCGGGGCCCGGTATCAGAGCAGACATGTCTGCGTACGTCCGAGGCCCCGGCAGGTGGGACTGGCAGAGATGGCGCCCGCATCGGGTGTAGCGCATCCACACTCACTATTAACCAGCGCGGCTAATCAGCAGGAGCATTCCAATGGTTTCCATGGTGATAACTCCACACTGAGCACTGTGCATAAGGGTATGAAGTACCCCCGATAACCGATTCACTAATTTCACGCAGGAGTTGTGTGATTGGCCGGATCTGGCTGCCCGCGGGGGGGCGGCGGGTCGCTATATAAATATATATATATATAATCGCTGCGTTGGCAGCTGAAGGGTTAAACGTTGTAGCGGATGCGGCTTATTGAGAATCATCCAGAATGATTTCATTTCTTTTGGATATGAGTGTCAGCTCTTGTGACCGCGGTTCCTGGGAAGCCACAGCGGGTTACGTGCTGATAGGGGACTCTGGCAATGAACAGGTTAAACAGCCCCACATATTGCAGGATTAACACGTTGAGAGGAGGATTTGAAGGGGGGTCTCGTGGCGTGACGGGGGTCTCACGGGGGGGGGGGGGGGTCTCGTGGCGGCCTCCTCCTCGCTGTCAGGGGTCACCTCGGCCGGTTAGGTGGGTGGAGGGGTCAACATCCCACGACTGACCTCCGACCTTCCGATACATTAATCACGGCTTGTCAAGAGCCCATAGGAGGAGTGGGTGGGCAGCCAGACATACGCTTTGCTCTGACGGGGAGGAATAACCGTATCAGGAATTACCAACTCCCTTCAAACAGAAATGTAGCAATTATTTTAACTTTAAAGGGGTTCTTTTCATAAAAAACCCGGAAATTTGACGTTTTGTATCGGAGTTTTTCTAAATATTTTACGATTCGTTCCCTGATAATAATATTCCTGAGGATTCGGTAATTTGGGGGAAATCTTTGTTACCAAATCTCTCCGGGAATAAGAAACCGGGGCAAATCTCCACCCGCTGGCAGATCGGCCCCATCCGGCCCCCGGCTAGTCGCCTGTTTCTCCTCCTTAATCAGTCGTTGGTCTCGTCTTAGATTCAGGAGCCGGATGTCTATCCCATGCGTGTTTAATACCCTCTACCACCTCTGCTGGGAGGCTGTTCCACAAATCAACTACCCTGTCAGTAAAGTATATCTGAGAAGTGGAGTAAATGCCTGAGAGAGGGAGATATTGGGGGTCCTGACTCCGGATTATTGAGCCCCGGGGTCTGCGCGAGGTCGTAAAGCGAGGGAGAGACGCAGATCCGGCCGCTGCTCTCTGTGTTATAGAGGGCGCTGCTTCACAATTAGGCCCCTGGGGGCCGGGCAGAGGACGCTCAGCGATGAAGGAGTTAATACGGGGCACTGCCGCAGACACTAAATGATTTCATCCTCCCAACTCCCATCTGTCTGAGCCGCCTGTCAGGCGAGATTAATGCCGGGCTGCAGGCTATTAGCAGGCATCGACCGGGGGTCCGGCGGCCCCTCTTTGGATTAGTGGCCATTACACACCGGTAATAACACGGGACGCGCATCTCGCCCACTGTGCGCACGGAGCGCGGGGGTCCGGAGCGCGGGGGTGCGTCCAGCGATGGCGTGCACGGAAACCGTGGGCAGCCAAGGGGTTAAACGGCCGGCTCCTCACCCGCAAACCTCGGTGCCCGTGGAAAGCGGAATCCTAGACGGGAATACCCCAGGGGGTTGCTATGACAACAGCACTTTTCCCTCTTTGCACCAGAATGGCTCCTTAGACATGGCCGTCAGGACGAGACGCGTGATTGGTGCGTTCATCATGTGACCACGCGCTAGATCCACTCCGAGACCCTCGAAATGGAGAACCCGCCAACTACCCTGAGGCTGGGCGGGAATGCCTGAGCAAGAGACCGGAGAGGTCCCAAAAGCTTGCACTCTACAGCTCCTCGGTCAGCCAATACAGCTATTATTAGGATTTATTGTTTATATATCGCCATCATACTCCGCAGCGCCGTACAATGGGGGCACAGGACAGAACAAGTAGTATATAACATAACAATAGGTGAGGAGGACCCTGCGCACAGGAGCTCGCAATCTATCAACGTGACTCCTGTAATGAGGGCAAAGCTGTGGCCCCTGCAGCACGTTAGAAAGTTTCCTTGTTCATGCGCAGAGCGATCTCATCTCGTCTTAGATTCAGGAGCCGTATGTCTATCCCATGCATGTTTAATCCCCTCACTGTATTACCCTCTACCACCTCTGCTGGGAGGCTGTTCCACTTATCCACCACCCTCTCAGTACCGTGAAACCTCCTTCCATCCCATCTCAGCCTCCGACGCTCTAGTTTTGGGGTTACGGTCTCTCGTTGTGACGTCGCTGCCGATAAACGCCTAGCGGTGAGTCGGGGATTTATTACGGGCGCAGCACTCAGTTTGGGGGTCTTGGTTTTGGTAAACGGTCTGTAACCCGAATGTGATTCCGCGCATGTTAATCCAGTCTCAGCGGCCCATCCGTCACTCGTAAGGGCCGGCTGAGGATTGTAGGAGTTTCATGGTGGAGGCTACAGCTGGCAGTAGAGGGGTTAATCCGCTCTTTTAACCCCTTAATGCCCTGCGGTCACTCTGGCGGCTGAAGGGTGTAAGAAGAAGCAGCCATTGGAGGCTCGTGGTTGTTAAACAGGTTTAATTTGCCTCCATCCATCACCTGGGGGGGGTGGTAATGAATGTCCTGTCAATACCCCCAGTACCCCCGAGCGGGGCTTTTGTTCGCGGGGTAAGTGTTTTGCCCCCACCTGCTGCTCTCAGCGAGGTTTTTGTATCAAATAATCTGCTTCGTTTGATTGGTCGCTGTCGGCGCTTCCTATAAATCACGCTAACAAAAGGGATCGATGAGCGGGGGGGGGGCGCGCGGATCCAGCGCAGTCCTTAGCAGATCGGCCCCCGCCGGTTATTAACGGCTTCGCATTCTCTTTAAACAAAGCCGGGGCTTTCATCTCCTTTATCTCCGCCTGAAGCCACATAAATCCTCCCTTCACGAAGTTAAAGGACGACGTCCAGCCGAAAACGGGGGAGCAAAGGGGCTTCCTGGGCTAGGCTCTCAAAAACGTACCCAAGAGCTTGCAATCTGTCTGTTTACACCAACGAACTGGAAGCCAAAGGATTTCTGTTTCATGGCTTCATATCTGCAGGATGTAAAATCCCCGTCCGCCTCTATCCGTACGTTTCTATACCTTAAAAATGCCTTTACTGAGAGGGTGGTGGATAAGTGGAGCAGCCTCCCAGCAGAGGTGGTAGAGGGTAATACAGCGAGGGTATTAAACATGCATGGGATAGACAGACGGCTCCTGAATCTAAGACGAGACAAACGACTGATTAAGGAGGCTGGACGGGGGCCGGATGGGGGCCGATCTGCCGGCGGTTTCTGGGTTTCTCTGACTTCCTCTGTATTCCCTCCTCTCCCAGTCCCGCTCTTCTCTCCGTCTCTCCTCTGCTGTCTGATTTACAGTAAAATGTCTGTATTGAGTTGGGGTTTTTTTTTGGGGGGGGGACAAAAAAGGCTATAAAAAGTATAAAAAACCGATGAGAAAATTCCCCGGCCAGCTGTGGAAACGGTTTGCCGCTCGGTGTTGTCAGTTTGTGCTCTTTGAAGTTGATCCACTTTATTGGGCTGTAACCGGCGTTCCGTGTGAAGAGGAGACCTCCGAGACCTTTTTCAATGTTGGCCAATAAAAGGGATGAAAGGACCGGACCATCTGCTCCATGCGCGGGGGGGGGCGGAATATTCCATTTCTTCGCATTCTTCCCATGACCCAGTAGGGACGATCAGATAACGCGGGCGAGCTTTCTGCCCCGGAGGGCCGGTAACGGGGCGGCGATTACAGACCCGCAAGGCTGCAGCTTCCCTTCTCTCCAGGGCCGGAGTATCCATTATGTCTCATTCCCGGCCCCTTCATGAGCGGCTCCTGGGAGCCCCCCCTCCCCCCGGGGCCACAACTTCCAGAATCAGGAGGATGATCTGTGATTATTATGGGATACCTAGATTCAGGAGCCGTATGCCTATCCCATGCATGTTTAATACCCTCACTGTATTACCCTCTACCACCTCTGCCGGGAGACTGTTCCACTTATCTACCACCCTCTGAAAACACAGTACTTAGGGTTGTCCGTTCTCCTTCTAGACGTGTAAATCCCGCAGGGTATTGATCTTCCGTCCTCATAAATCCAGCCCGACAAAATAAAACTCGAAAGGCAAAACAGAGGTTAATTATCTGGGGTCAGAGAGCTTTATGAAGACAGACAGGGATCCGCCTTCCGGCAGAGATTATCCGGGTTAATTGACACATAAAACATGAGGAGGGGGGGGTTGTTTCGTGGTGTAAGCATCGAGAGAGCGAAAGGAATTAATCGGCGTCTCGTTATTTCTCGAGAGGTCAGAGGCTGACGGGTCGTTTAACCCCGGGCCCTGAACCAACCCCCCCCGCACGTCACAGGGTTAAAAATTAAACCACCGGAGAAACCGGCCCCCCAGGGTGCTGAAAATATAAAAACACAGAATGTGACGGGAGACAGAGGAAAACTCGCAGTGAGGGTCTCGGGGTCCGGTGCCCGTAATATTCTCCCGAGAGCCTCGGGTTTGGGGGTCCGGTGCCCGTAATATTCTCCCGAGAGCCTCGGGTTTGGGGGTCCGGTGCCCGTAATATTATCCCGAGAGCCTCGGGTTTGGGGTCTTGTACATGAACCCTGTTTCCCGACGGACCCCCCAGCAGCCAAGTTCCGCGTGAGTCCCGGGAGATCCCCGCATCGCTGAGTACACAAGGCCCAGACCTAGCAGACTCCGCTGGGGATGCTGAGGATTGTGGGAGTTCTCCATGTACCCCAAAACATGGCAGCGCGACCCCGCTGTAGATGCCCCCGGATACGGGGGGGGGTGATGTTCCGTGGAGCTCGTTGTGTGGTTGCCATAGAGACGCCGCCATGTTTGCCCGTCCCCGGTTACTCTCCGCGCTGACCGCTTCCGGCCGTTATGTCTTCCAGGGACGCCGGTGAACCGAATCCCCATCATGGCCAAGCAGGTCCTGGACCTTTACTCGCTGTACCGGCTGGTGACGGAGAAGGGCGGCCTGGTGGAGGTGATCAACAAGAAGATCTGGCGGGAGATCACCAAAGGCCTCAGTCTTCCCACGTCCATAACCAGCGCGGCCTTCACGCTCCGCACGCAGTAAGTATCTGTACAGGAGACAGCGACCCGCTTACCGGCAGAAGTGGTAACTGGCTCTGTCTCACTCCACGACCAGCCCTTTGTGTGGAGGGTACAGCGCCGGCTGCCACGCGGTGCCCCCCGGGTCAGAGGGTTAACGGGCTCCAGGGAGGGTCCACTGCTCAGGGGGCTCGTCTTTTAAATGCAGACGGGGTATTCTGCGCAAATATGTCAACGGAGCAAAAAAACAGGAGGAAAGGAGTTTTAATTTTAAATAAAGGAGCCCAAAGAGGGGTAATGGGAGGAAGGGTAGTAGATACCTGGAACGGCCGACTAGTGGAGGTAACACGACATGTGAGGGATTCGATTAATCAGGCAAAAAACCCTCCACGGCAGACCAGATGGGCAGCCGTCACTGTTTACGTGTGTAGATATGATGTCATCATACAGCCTGAGACCCCTCTGATGTCATCACGCCTCCCCCTGCAGATATATGAAGTATCTCTACCCCTACGAGTGTGAAAAGCGGGGTCTCAGCTCCCCCGGAGAGCTCCAGGCCGCCATCGACAGCAACCGGCGGGAAGGCAGGAGGCAGAGCTTTGGCTCCGGGCTCTTCAGTTACTCCCCGGTGGGGACCCCGAGCGTCCTGACGTCCCCCAAAATCAACATGGCCTCCCTCTCGGCCTCAACACACAACGGGGGGCAGATCAGCCACATCCTCGCCATCAAGAAGGGTGAGTGTCACGGAGTAACAACAGAGTAATTATTCTAATAACAGTAATAATAATAACGGAGTAATAATTCTAATACAGTAATAATTCCAATAATAATAATAACAACAGAGTAATAATTCTAATAATAATAACAGAGTAATAATTCTAATAATAATAACAGAGTAATAATTCTAATAATAATAACAGAGTAATAATTCTAATAATAATAATAACAGAGTAATAATTCTAATAATAATAACAGAGTAATAATTCGAATAACAGAGTAATAATTCCAATAATAATAATAACAACAGAGTAATAATAACCGAGTAATAATTCTAATAACAGTAATATTAATAACAGTAATAATTATAACTAATAATTCTAATAACAGAGTAATAATTCTAACAGTAATAATAATAACAGTAATAAAAACACGTCCATAACCAGCGCGGCCTTCACGCTCCGCACGCAGTAAGTATCTGTACAGGAGACAGCGACCCGCTAACCGGCAGAAGTGGTAACTGGCTCTGTCTCACTCCAGCCCTGTGGAGGGTACAGCACCGGCTGCCACTCGGTGCCCCCCGGGTTAACAGAGCAAAAAAAACAGCTGGAAAGGAGTTTTAATTTACCTTTTGGAATTATTACTCTATTAGAATTATTACTCTGTTATTAGAATTATTACTCTATTAGAATTATTACTCTGTTATAATTATTAGAATTATTACTATGTTATTATTAGAATTATTATTGTTATTATTAGGGCTATTACTCTGTTATTAGAATTATTACTGTTTTTATTATTAGGATTATTACTCTGTAATTACTATTAGAACTAATAATAAAAACAGTAATAATTCTAATAACAGAGTAATAATCCTAATAATAATAACAATAATAATTCTAATGATAACAGAGTAATAATTCTAATAGAGTAATAATTCCAATAATAACAGAGTAATAATTCTAATAGAGTAATAGTTCTAATAATAACAGAGTAATAATCCTAATAATAACAGTTCTGAGTCTCGTTTTTCTCTCGCAGAGGACGGTCTCCTGCCGGCCGCCAACCCGCACAGGATAGGCGTCCCGGTGAGTCTCCCCGGCCCCCACGCGGCGGCGGCCCAAGCGGTTCACGCCATGCAGGCCGCGGCCCTGGAGCAGCTTCGGGAAAAGCTGGAGTCCGGTGAGCCTCCGGAGAAGAAGATGGCGCTGATGGCGGAGGAGCAGCAACGGCTCATGCAACATGCGCTGCAGCAGAACCTGCTCACCATGGCTGCCCAGCTGCCCATGAACATCAAGATCAACGGCCGAGGTAGAGAGACAGACGGGGGGGTCGGGTAGAGACAGACGGGGGGGTCGGGTAGAGACGGGGGGGGGGTCGGGTAGAGACGGGGGGGGTCGGGTAGAGACAGACGGGGGGTCGGGTAGAGACAGATGGGGGGGTCGGGTAGAGACAGACGGGGGGTCAGGTAGAGACAGACGGGGGGCGTAGGGTAGAGACAGAGCGGCGGGTCGGGTAGAGACAGATGGGGGGGTCGGGTAGAGACAGAGCGGCGGGTCGGGTAGAGACAGAGCGGCAGGTCGGGTAGAGACAGAAGGGGGGGTCAGGTAGAGACAGACGGGGGGGTCGGGTAGAGACAGACGGGGGGTCGGGTAGAGACAGAGCGGCGGGTCGGGTAGAGACAGAGCGGCAGGTCGGGTAGAGACAGAAGGGGGGGTCAGGTAGAGACAGACGGGGGGTCGGGTAGAGACAGAGCGGCAGGTCGGGTAGAGACAGACGGGGGGTCGGGTAGAGACAGAGCGGCGGGTCGCGTAGAGACAGAGCGGCGGGGCGGGTAGAGACAGAGCGGCAGGTCGGGTAGAGACAGAAGGGGGGGTCAGGTAGAGACAGACGGGGGGTCGGGTAGAGACAGACGGGTGGTCGGGTAGAGACAGAGCGGCGGGTCGGGTAGAGACAGAGCGGCGGGTCGGGTAGAGACAGAGCGGCGGGTCGCGTAGAGACAGAGCGGCGGGGCGGGTAGAGACAGAGCGGCAGGTCGGGTAGAGACAGAAGGGGGGGTCAGGTAGAGACAGACGGGGGGTCGGGTAGAGACAGACGGGTGGTCGGGTAGAGACAGAGCGGCGGGTCGGGTAGAGACAGAGCGGCGGGTCGGGTAGAGACAGAGCGGCGGGTCGGGTAGAGACAGACGGGGGGGTCGGGTAGAGACAGAGCGGCGGGTCGGGTAGAGACAGACGGGGGGGTCGGGTAGAGACAGACGGGGGGTCGGGTAGAGACAGAGCGGCGGGTCGGGTAGAGACAGACGGGGGGGTCGGGTAGAGACAGAGCGGCGGGTCGGGTAGAGACAGACGGGGGGGTCGGGTAGAGACAGAGCGGCGGGTCGCGTAGAGACAGAGCGGCGGGTCGCGTAGAGACAGAGCGGCGGGTCGCGTAGAGACAGAGCGGCGGGGCGGGTAGAGATAGAGCGGCGGGTCGCGTAGAGACAGAGCGGCGGGGCGGGTAGAGATAGAGCGGCGGGTCGCGTAGAGACAGAGCGGCGGGTCGCGTAGAGACAGTCTGGGTGATGGTTTCCCGTCTCTCTCTACAGATGACAGACCAGATGCAGCGATGAGCCTGTCAGCCACCGACATCAGCAGCATCAACATGTCCATCGAGATTAATGGAGTCGTCTACGCAGGTACAGACCCTCCCGCCGCCAGCAGCTCCATCTGCACCGGTTTTAAAAGAAAAATACCCATTATAAGTAACCCAGAGAGGGTGAGGCAGACTGAGAGGGTGGTGGATAAGTGAAACAGCCTCCCAGCAGAGGTGGTAGAGGGTAATACAGTGAGGGTATTAAACATGCATGGGATAGACATACGGCTCCTGAATCTAAGACGAGACCAACGACTGATTAAGGTGTCCGTCCCGGGACCCCCAGGCGCAGTTACACGGCTGTTGCTAAAGATAAGTCGCCGAGGAGGGTTTGTCGCTCCTGCTGGGAGGGGCTTAAAGCTTCCATCCTATTACAGCGCGGCTGCTGCATTATGATTGGACCGCGTCCCGGGCCCTAGAAAACTCTGCTGAGTACTCGGGGGGCAGATCGCGTCACCCGTGGAACCCCTTAAATAATAACCGGGTGGGTTTATTTGTTAAACTTCTCTTTGCCGTGTTGCCATGGTAACGGGTAGCTCTGCGGATCTTTAGCTAATCTTCTCTGTGTTCGGATTGCGGCCGATTCGTCGATATTCCTTCATTTGGCTTTTTTCTGTTCTTTATCTATCTGGTAATTAGGACTCGGTCGTTAACCGTCCGGGGGGCCGGAACGACTCTCGCCCCCTCCCCCCGCACTCGCGGGGTTATTGGCGTAAGACTCAAAAGTCAAGAAAATGGTAGAAAGCGCAGAACTATTTCATGAAGAAATAATATAATTCCGACGGGGCTGTGGCCCCCGGGCGCGCAGGACTGTCTCTGAATAGAATACGGCGCTGGCCGGCAGGAGTGCCCCTGGTGCCCGCTAGATTTATCTGTAGTGCCGTGATGGTGACGGCCGCCATTTAATGTGCCCCCCCTTTATTTTGCAGGCGTTCTGGTCGCTCGCAGACCCACCGGATCCAGCAGCAACCCGGGCCGGTCCACTCCGCCTTCAACAGCGAACCAGCCGCTCTCCTCATCACCGCGAGCGCACACTTCCCCCAGCTCCTCCCCGTGAACATGCGCGGCCTCCGCTCCCACCGGCAGGGGGGGGTTGAGACTTACCGGCCCCTCCGCAGCCTCCTTCAGACAGAGCGGGTCCAGTTCTTCTTGGAGGGCACCCTGAGAGCAGCCATTGAATGTAGAATGAGAAGCCGCGCAGGGGCTAGGAGGGCGGACTGCCTGCTCATCGCAATCCACGTAAATCCACGCCATCCTACCTCTACACCAGCCGTCTGGGGCGTACCCCGGGGGCAAATACCTCTGCCCAGCGCACAGTCACCCCAGCATGCTTTCTAAAGGGAGGGGGTGTTGGGACCCCCGCGTTCCCCACCGTCTCCCACCCGTCTACCAAACTGGGGGGCTCACAATATGTAGCTATTTACCAAAGAGTTAATTTATTGAACCGTGTTGGGGAGATCGAAACGCGTTCTTTTTGTTTCAAAGTCACCTCTTCTCAAGCAGGATTCATCTTGTGACTTTGGTTTATCGTGTTGAGAGTTGGTGGAAGTTACCAAAGAATCGCGCCAGCCTTAAACGGAGCTGGAGGGAGGCGACCGCACTCCCCGCACCAAAACGGGTTATCATGACAGGAAATTAACGGCAATGCCTAAATACCTCGGAAATGAGTAAAAGAGCTGTTTAGTCCCCAAACTTCTATAGAAAATAAGACTTCCGTCTGATGTAACTCCTCCCCCGGCTGCCGCTACTGAATGCGAGGAGCATACCTCAGTACACTTCCTGCACACGATCAGTACGACTCCTATTTAAGTCACGTAGCGTTCTGCCGTGTGATTGGCTGCTGCTGTTGCCCCCTTTGAGTTCATAGGAGCTCAGCGCCCTTTGACTAGAATGGGAGTCGTACTGAGCGTGTGCAGGAAGTGTACTGAGGTACGCTGTTGGGGGCTGGACAAAGAAACAGCGCTCCCAAAATAACAGGAAATTCTATTTTTAGAATTAACCCCAATCCACCCCAAAATACTTATTTTTTTAAACATAAATTCTGTTTTTAGCCCTCTCATTGCCAAAGGATCCTGCTGCATCTTCCAGAGCCTGGATTTACCTCACGCGTCCCCATCGGGTCCCTCTGCCCGTATCTCGCTCGGTAACGGAAACGAAAGGGTCGCCCGGTTGGTTCAGAGTTTAGAGAATATTTAAGGTTACGTCTACCTCATTAGCATATATTTATAATTATATCAAATTCTGTAAACCGGAGAGTAATTTTATTCCAAGAGGCGGAAGATGATGTCATGAACATTTTGGTCTGAACCGTGTACTGGAGTCCTGCACCAGTTATAATTCACCTCCTCTGCCGCGTTCCTCATGCTGACCCTTCCCAGAAATAGTTCTTTAATTATGTAAGATTTTGCCTCATTCAAAATTTTTGCCAGGAACACCTAATTGCCATGTGACACAAAAGCAGTCACTGATAGGCTGTTGCTATAGAAACAACAACAAAAAACTTCTCAAAGGTTTTGTTTTTTTAGGTGATTCAATCTTCAGAGAAAAGACTAAAATGACAGAACTGCCAAAGTTAATCTGCTTCATACTCTAGCATTTTGACCTCTACCCCTCAGCAAATCGAGATGTTGGGGGGGGCGGAGCTTGGGAGGTTAAGTGTCACTCAAACTGTCACTCAATCCCGCCAAGCCGTACCTCTCTCCTGAAAAGTGGGACAGAGAGCTCAGCGAGATAACGTGGCAAAATTGGGACTGTCCTGCGCAAAGCGGGACAGTTGGAAGGTCTGCATCTGCTGTAATGACAAAATGAAATCCATCGCTCCCTCTGAGCTGTGATCGTGACTCTCCAGCCTCCTCCGGTGTCACCGGAATCCGGTCATCGATCGCAGCGGAACCATGTACACGTTTCTCTACCTCACCAGAGCATGAAGATCTCTGAAAAGCACAGGGGGAAGGCATTTCCTGTCGCGTTTAATGCACACTCTATGAGCGAGGAGGCTGCAGCAAGACAGGAAGTGAACATCGCGATGGAGAATGTCTTCCCCCAATGTACGGAAACATCCCACATATCTAAACATAAAGATAAAAACATACATTCTATTTTCATACAGTGTTCGGGGGCCTCGCGTTCCCCGCAGGGTGAAAGATCCGCCGACCGTGAGCTGATTGTGTAACTTTGTGACACTTGGGGTGGGTTTTTGGACCACGGATGGGGGCGGAACCCATTTGGACCTGTAAGAAAACCCGATTGCACGGTGGGCATCTCCCTTCATGCCCCCCCCGTGTGCCCCGACGGATATAAAGTGTGGACTTCAACCATTTTACCTCATTTCCCCTCCCCCTGCCCCGGACTTCTCATGAACTTACCACATAAGGGCAAGGAGCCAGCCAATCACAGACCTGGGGCATAAACTGGCACAAAATGGGCGCTTACCACGTAATGTTGGCCGGTTCCACGAATGAAGACGTCTTTTGCTTTTGAGCTTAAAGATGCGGTTACTTCACGAAATTACGGGGAAAAAAGACTTATAAATGGTGTAATTATTATTATTTGTATTTTTTAACCCTTCTATAGACTTTTTCTTTTGCTGGGCTTTGCTTGTAGAATTTAGCGCCATTTTGGGCTTCGTTTCTTTATTTTTTTTTTATGCCGCGTCGCAGGTCCCGGACTGTGCGCCTCCGCGGCGAATAGAAATCACAAGATGGCGTCCCGCGCGGTCCTCGTACGCATTGTCTGATTGGCCGTTTCCAAGAAAAATCTAACGGTGTTAATTCCAAACTCTCTATCGGAGAGTCCAAAAAATATACAAATATTTTTCCTCAGAACTTTGAATTCTTAGATTCATTTTTTTTTTTTTTTGCTATTAAATCAAAATTTTTTCAATTTTACCAAAAATCGTTAGATTAGGGAGTGAGGAAAAAAAATGATTTATGACTTTTAACAGTAAGTCCGTTTTTTAAAAAAAATATCGGTCATGAATTCTTTTCCAGCGCATGCACGCGGACCCCGCAGTAATCCTCGCCCTGATTGGCCGAGGAGACTTTCATCATCTGCTTCTAGCTAAAGGTTTCAAATATAATCTGTGGATAATCTGTTAAAAAAGGCAGGAATTTCCCCGGAATACGGTTAGAAAGCCGCGTCCGGCCCGCACCGTGGAACCCGCCACGCCACCCGTCTGTTAAATTTATTTTTTCTTTATGATTGATCCGGGGCATTAGGTGAAGCCGGATTGTGGTGCTCAGGGGTTAAAAAAAAGAAACCAAAAATATGATGATAATAAAAAGATTAAATATTGTTTGTTTTTCACTGTTTTGTCTCTTTTTATGTGAAATAAAAGGAATTATATGAATAGTATTTCTTCCTGCTGGTTGGGGGCCCCGGGGGCAGCAGGGGGTATTATCAGGGCAATACTTTACCCTACAGGTGGCTGTTCACCCTCCTCACCACCTTCTGGCACACCAACTCCTATATGCTCAGCCATCCTAAAGTTTTTGAGCCAATAAAAAAATAGATGTAAATATGCTTTCGGAAGCTCAGAGGTCTCTTCTTCAGATGGAATCCTCTTTCCTCCCCGTACACACTCTGCCCTCCATGTGTCGAGTGCGTTCATTGCGTGGATTTAACACCCAGTAACCTCAGCTTCCCAGCACCGTCCTGACCAATGAGAGTATCTGGATGGTCTGGGCTCCTGGAACCCTCCAGGCGGTGACCGGCCGGTGAGGAAAGGGCTGTTACGATTGGCTGCTTTATTTACCTGCCGTGGGACCTTCACTTATTCCAGGGAGTCCAAATAGAAGTAAAACCCAGCCAAGTAACCGTACCTGGGAACTGTCAGGGTTTACCCTGGAGTTTGGGGGTTTTGCCCCAGTCTTTGGGTCTCGGGGCAGGTTCTCACACAGTTTGACCCCTTCCTATTCCTCCTCGCTGGGATCAGTGATTTGGCTCCCATTATGTTATGGGTGATATCCCTGCTTTAATGCAGGTAACTCAATTAAGTGTATCTTTAAATAAGACAAGTCAAGGTTTCCATGACGACCGGTATTAGTGCCCTTTGGGTAACACATATGGAGAGTCACAATGGGATAAAAAAGGGTTAATATTTCAAACTCAGTGACAGCTCATTCAGAAAGTTCTCAGGTATGCCAGTAACTAAAGGGTTAATCTCTCCTGCCCCCCCATGCACGGCCTGCAGCAGTAACCCAGAGTGACCCTGAACCCCACAACGCAGTACCGGGGTGGGGGGCAGTGGCCTAAACCATCAATGTTTGGCTCAGTGTATAGTGATGGGAGTTATGCTGTACCATGTCAATGTCTGGCTCAGTAGGATGGGAGTTATGCTGTACCATGTCAATGTCTGGCTCAGTAGGATGGGAGTTATGCTGTACCATGTCAATGTCTGGCTAAGTAGGATGGGAGTTATGCTGTACCATGTCAATGTCTGACTCAGTAGGATGGGAGTTATGCTGTACCACCATCACCATCCTGATCCGTTCTCAAATGAAGGTATTTTCAGGGGTATTTGTGTTTGATGTATAAAAGCCCCCCCCCCCCCCCCAGTTACGCGCAACGTGGAGGAGGCATAAAAAATGTGTGGAGGAAAGAAAAAAACAACTTCATTAAAAGCAGAAAGACGTCGTAATTATCAGCGGTGAAGATTTGTGGCGCGTGGGAGCGGCAGCCGTGGCCGTTAATCGGTGTCAGCAGCGGCCGTCACAAAGCATATAAAACAATGGGCGGGAAATCATCTGCCTGCGCGGTGACGGCTCCCGGGGGCCCCGGCGCTCCGTGTCCACTGCCCGGACCCTACATATAGGATGGTCATAGGGGGCCACTTTAATAGGGGTTTGTTTCCTGTCCGTGGCCCGGTTCTGTGCGATGTTGCCTGGTTCTGGATATCCGTGCCCCGGTTCATGGATGTCCACCCACGGCCCCCGGGGGCCAGTCTGTCCCTGTTTTTGTATAAAACTCGTTCCACTTCCAGCAGCCACATTATCGATTCCACCAGCAGCCCCTCCCCTGTGCCACGCAGCCAGTTCTGTTTACGGGGTACAGAGCATACCAGGGGCCACATGAGGCCGGGGATTATGGGTCGCCCGTTGCTGGATATATTATTGGATCTGCCCCGCTCACCACGCTGTACCCAGGTATCGTATTACTGAGCCGCGTGTGAGAGGCTGGCGTAGTCTGTACTGTGTCTGGTCACCGGGCGGTAGAGGTTATTGTGTATCTATAGTGAGGCTCAGGACTGTAATGAGATGTGATGTTGTGAGACCCGTTATTCCCATGGTTCTTGCTGCAGAGGTTGTGGGGTCTGAGGCTGGGGGGCTTCAGGGGACACGTTGCCACGTAACGGCTTTAATAAAGTGAATGTAAAACAACTATATAAATTTATGGTCCGTTTCGAGGCCTCAGAGGTCCTTTCTTCAGGTGGAAATGTCTCTCAGGAGGCAGAGCGTGACAGAGGTTTCCACCTCTGCAAGGGCCACGGGCCACACTCCAGAATCAGAACAGACCCTAATGCCCCAAGGTGGCCCTCAGGGATTAGTCAAATAATATAATGTGGAGGGCCCCAAGGGCCGGTGCAGTCCGGCGGCAGTAAGCTATGGGGGCCACGTATGATTGCCCAGAATCCTTGTCAGCAGGCCGCTTGCCACAAGGAGGGGTAGACAGGGCAGATGTGGATCGGGGCAGGACTCATTCCCAATGCTCGTGAAATTATCAGACTAGGTTGTAGTCGCCTCCCGATCCGCCGGCCAGCAATGACCGGCCGCATTATGTGCAATCCACGTGGTGTAAGAACAGGGGATGCCCGAACCAGAGGGGTAACAGGGGGTAAGTGTGTAAAGGTGCTGCCACCTGCAGGGCAACAGAAACACTGCAACAGATTAACAGACAGAAGGTGGCAAAGACATTAAGAGGTCAGGAAAGGGTGGCCAACTTGCCTGCCCGGGGCACAAATATGTGCGTGTTTCAATAGTACCGCCACTGCAGGTATAAGGAGCCTGGCTGCACTACTCTTGCAGGCTCTGTGTGTGATTGATCCATCCCCAGGGTTTTTGCGTGCCCGGGGTAACTTGTGATCGGAGACACATCGTGTCTCGGCCACAAGAGCTGACACTTTGTCGACGACACAAACATATTGCATTTTCTCAATTCAGAGCCTCTTGTGCTTTTTTTTTGCTGTGATGCAGACCAGACGGGGTTAATAAAGCGGCGTGGCGCATTGGCGGGTTATTGAGCGTTCTCGTTGGGGAGAGGCGCGTGGAAGCTGTCCACTCCGGCCCCCCCCCCCGGGCATTGATCCCGCTGTAATTGGGTCTCACCTTCCTGCCCATCACTGTCAATAAACCTCCCAGCAGGATTTATACACAGAAGCCAGCGCCTGTCTCTCTCCAGCGATGGTGGCCGCGCTCACGTGTCCGGCGGACGGCTACACGTCTCTCTCGCGGAGTAATTAGGGGGCCTGGGACGTGGCCTCCGATGGAGACCCCAGGGGTGCTGGCTGAGAGACACGAGCTCTCGCTCAATGGCCGCTCGCTCTGTCTCTCTAATCTCTCGGAGAGGAAATGTGATTGAATGTGAGAGACGCTCTCTCTCCCCGGCCGGGAATAAAACCGAGAGGCCGTCTGTCTCACGGCGAATAATCCCTGAAGTCTGTCACTCGCAGACACCTTCTCTAAACATCACTTTCCCAAATCCCGCGTGTCACACACGGTGAACAAACCCGTGTAACAAACACGCAACACACATGTGTCAGGAACACACAGGCACCACTGTCTACTCCTGTGACTCGGACAGTTGGTGTTTCACTGTTCCCTGATCCTCACGATCTGACAGTTGATGTTAGGCTCAGGCAATAGTGAAACATCAGCCGTCTAACATCAACTGTCAGATTGTGAGGATCAGGGAATTAGTGAAACATCAGCCGTCTCACGATCTGATCTGACAGTTGATGTTAGACGGCTGACGTTTCACTGTTCTCTGATCCTCACATTCTGACAGTTGAGTTCCACCGGTTCCTTTCTGCCAGAACGTGGCAAAGGACAAACCAAAATGACCGAGTCAGACGGCAGATGTGGCTCGTTGAGACTTGCGCAAGCCAAGGGGAACCATCCGCCGATTAAAGTCTTCTCTCCACAGAAGGTCCGCCGTGTGCCATCCGCCCCTGAAAAGCTGAAGCTCGAACGCGGCTGTCCTGCTGCGGCTGAAACGGCTCGACTGTCACGTGACAGGAACCGGAAGTCACATCCGCCGAGGACTCAAATCTCGCAAACATCCCATGAAACTTTAACGCGTTTCTCGTCCTGACCTGAACTCTCCTTCCTTGGCCGCTTTTAACTGGGTGCAATCATTATTATTATTATCTTTTATGTATTACGCACTTGGGCCCGTGAGCTTACAATCTAGCCTTATGGTACTTTTATACAAAGTTCCTGTTGGGAGCGGTGAGCTTACAATCTAAAGGAGTAGTAGGGGTAATTGAAACAAAAGGAGGGGTGAACGGAGGGAGTAGTAACCCCGTGTCTCCCAGCTCCCACACAAGCTTTCGGCTTTACCCTTGCGGCCCCGAGTGGTGAGGACCCTCGCGTTTTCGATATCCCTCCACAATCCACGGCTTTCACAGCAACATCTGCCTTGCCTGACAGGGATGTACTCGGCGCTGTGCGGAGATATAAAGATTATTGTTACTGAAGCTGCCAGAACTCGCAGTTTATCACTAAACCCTAAACGCATTGCGCACACGGCGGTCCCGGCCCCCGGGGGAGCAGAACATTGTCTCTGCGGGTCTCTTAAATACTTTGATAAATCAGCGCGAGTGAATAATGTTCCCCACGGCTCGCCCCCCGGATCAATTAACCATTCGTTCGGCTCCATTGCCGAGCCAGCGTTTTATAAATCACCTTTTCTCTAAGTGTCGGTTGGTAATTAAAGCTCTGAAAAGACTCTATTCTGTCGTCGTGCCGATCGCTGTTACTTTCATTCTCGTTTGGAGATTTGTGTTATGGGTTTGCACCGAAATGAACTGCTTTCCGGACACAGAATGTACGCGGCCCCCATGCGGCACCGCAGAGCGTCTTCGGAGTCTGGACTGATCGCTGGGGGGGGGGGGGGGGGGTCTTTTGGGGGTCTCTCGGGTGTTATTCAATTTTTGGGGACAATGAAACTGTTTAGTGATACATGGCGGCCCCCGAAGGACGTACAGGGGCCTCTTCTCCGCTGTATATTGTAACCGCGCATGTAGGAAACTGGCAGATATAAAGACGAGGCGCAGCTTCCACAATAAAATACCCTAAATAATTAGAACCCCACGGCATTAACGCAGCTTCGCAGGGCCAACACGTCCACCAAAGAGCCCTGGGTGCCCCTTGGGACCTGGGGGGTATCTTTGTACCTCAAGAGGCCTGGATTACCTGTACCCTGAGCACCGATACTTATATAAGGCTTGGAAGAAACAAGTAGAGTATCTGATTCTCCAACACACTTAGAAGACAAAAGGTTAAAGGAGAAAAAGATGGAAGATGCGACTGAGGTCCGTCTCATACTATATATCCCATCAAATTATTTTATTCCTCCTATCAGATTAAAAATACCTTTTCATAAATATTCCACTGATGGCTTTTTAACCCCAGTTGTAGTTTTTGCCCCATAATATAAAGTTTTCAAACAGCTGCATATCAGCCATTTATTATATTACTGTATACAGCACTGGGGGTTATATGACTGTATACAGCACTGGGGGTTATATGACTGTATACAGCACTGGGGGTTATATTACTGTATACAGCGCTGGGGGTTATATTACTGTATACAGCACTGGGGGTTATATGACTGTATACAGCACTGGGGGTTATATTACTGTATACAGCGCTGGGGGTTATATTACTGTATACAGCGCTGGGGGTTATATTACTGT
This sequence comes from Sceloporus occidentalis, assembly GCA_023333645.1. Lineage (NCBI taxonomy): Eukaryota > Metazoa > Chordata > Lepidosauria > Squamata > Phrynosomatidae > Sceloporus > Sceloporus occidentalis. The sequence continues at coordinate 55,540 of JALMGF010000308.1, read as the reverse complement.
ATACAGCACTGGGGGTTATATTACTGTATACAGCGCTGGGGGTTATATTACTGTATACAGCGCTGGGGGTTATATTACTGTATACAGCACTGGGGGTTATATTACTGTATACAGCGCTGGGGGTTATATTACTGTATACAGCGCTGGGGGGTTATATTACTGTATACAGCGCTGGGGGGGTTATATTACTGTATACAGCACTGGGGGTTATATTACTGTATACAGCACTGGAGGTTATATTACTGTATACAGCGCTGGGGGTTATATTACTGTATACAGCGCTGGGGGTTATATTACTGTATACAGTGCTGGGGGTTATATTACTGTATACAGCGTTGGGGTTATATTACTGTATACAGCGTTGGGGTTATATTACTGTATACAGCGCTGGGTGTTATATTACTGTATACAGTGCTGGGGGGTTATATTACTGTATACAGCGCTGGGGGTTATGCTCATGATGATTGTTGTGGAAGGAGCAGGGTTCTAGGTTCTAGAGCAGAGCGAGGTTCTAGGTCGCTGACACTTGCAGTAATTACGGACGGGATGAGTATCCTCTCGCTTCTCAGGGTTGACTCAGGTGAGCGTCCTGAACCCTCCTGGGTCTGAAGAAGAGCTCTTAATGAGTAGGAGAAATCGATGGCTTTTAATCTGTGTTCATTTAGCATTCGGCGTCCGCCATCCCGCTCTGCAGAAAAGCCATCGTTATTCACGCGGGGTCTTTCATTTGTCATCCCGGGAGCCCCCCACTCCTGTCGATAGAACGCAGCGTTTGGTTACAAAAGACTAAACTCTATTGACTAACGCGAAACCCGTTCGCTCGGAGACAGCAGCACTTTATAAAAGAGACATTTTGTTACAGAAACAAATTGCAGGACCCGCCGCGTATTTAATCGCCTATCGGACGGCGACGCGCGTTTTATTCGGGGGGCCGCGGTACATGCGCCAAACTACGGCAACAGCTCCTAGTTAAAGCAGCGGTTCCACTGCATTCACTACAAACAAACCCCGGCTGGTGTCATTTTATTATTTCCTCTGAAAGTTTAATCACAAAAACACCTTTTACTAGATTTTTCAGGGTGTTTAGCTGTTGTATGTAAGATGTTTCTAAAGCCGCAGCTCTCATAGATCTCTCATTTGTGACTGCAGGAGTCGCTGGGCGGAGCCTAATGCTGCTAGTGCAGTCACATTGCACCTTGGCGTTAAGCCCCACCCAAAATGACTGACAATTCCCATGGACCAATCATAAGTACAGTTAGTGCTCCCCGTGTTTACAAAAGAGAATTGTGATGATGCCCGTGGTGGGAGACGGGAGCTGTGGGAGGGAAGAGATGACCATGGCGGGAGAGTAGAGGTGAGGGGGGAGAGATGGCCATGGGGGGAGAGCAGAGGTGAGGTGGGAGAGATGGCCATGGCGGGAGAGCAGAGGTGAGGGGGGAGAGATGGCCATGGCGGGAGAGCAGAGGTGAGGGGGGAGAGATGGCCATGGCGGGAGAGCAGAGGTGAGGGGGAGAGATGGCCATGGCGGGAGAGCAGAGGTGAGGGGGGAGAGATGGCCATGGCGGGAGAGCAGAGGTGAGGGGGGAGAGATGGCCATGGCGGGAGAGCAGAGGTGAGGGGGGGAGAGATGGCCATGGCGGGAGAGCAGAGGTGAGGGGGGGAGAGATGGCCATGGCGGAAGAGCAGAGGTGAGGGGGGAGAGATGGCCATGGCGGGAGAGCAGAGGTGAGGGGGGAGAGATGGCCATGGCGGGAGAGCAGAGGTGAGGGGGGAGAGATGGCCATGGCGGGAGAGCAGAGGTGAGGGGGGAGAGATGGCCATGGCGGGAGAGCAGAGGTGAGGGGTGAGAGATGGCCATGGCGGGAGAGCAGAGGTGAGGGGGGAGAGATGGCCATGGCGGGAGAGCAGAGGTGAGGGGGGAGAGATGGCCATGGCGGGAGAGCAGAGGTGAGGGGGGAGAGATGGCCATGGCGGGAGAGCAGAGGTGAGGGGGGAGAGATGGCCTAGTCTGATGAGGGTGAAGTTAAACAGCAGGAAGGATGGCTTGGATGGGGATGAGCTGTCGAGGTTCAGATGGTTTAGACAGGATGCTGGCTGCGAGTGATAGGAAGAAAGGGTGTATGCTTCTCAGAGAGCTTTTGAAGTTTGGGTACGAGGGAGAAGGTCTGATGGGGAAGGGAATTCAAGAGAAGGGGTGCAGCACGGGGCAAATCCTGAATACGGGAGTGAGAAGGGGTGCAGCACGGGGCAAATCCTGAATACGGGAGTGAGAAGGGGTAATGAAGGTAGCAGAGAGGCGCAGGTCGTGAGAGGACCGAAGAGGGCAGTTAGGGGGTATTTGCATAGGAGGGTAGAGATATAGGGGGTGCGATTATTAAAGGACTCTGTAGGTCAGGGTCAGCTGTGCCCCTTTAAATAAACATTTCCCCTTTGCAAACGCATGAAGGGAGTAATTAATCCCCCCATTTTTAGATTGCCCTCTGTCTCTCAGCTTCTTCTTCATACACAAATGCATTGGCTGAACACACTCCCTGCTTGCGAGTGTGCACTTCACTCACCACCAGTGACTCCCCCCTCCCCCCCACACCTGTTCAAAAAGCGCTTCCATTGATCTAAAGGAGAGCATTTTCCTGCCACAAAAACCAGACAGGGGTCTATTCACTAAAGGGAGAGATGTTAGGAATGCTTCATTATGTTCAGCCCCAATGACCTTCTCTAGCAGGAAGTGCTTGGCCAGCCCTGTATAATGTATAGATAAATCAGTGAGCCGGCTCCCTGTATAATGTATAGGTAAATCAGTGAGCGGGCTCCTGTAAAATGTATAGTTAAATCAGCGAGCTGCCCCCCTGTATAATGTGTAGGTAAATCAGTGATTTGAAGTATGCATTATGCAGGGCCTGCTCAACCCTTTTTGCTAGTGACGGCCTTCATAATGAATAGTAAAAGAGTTAAAACCAGAACTCTCCTGGCAGCTCTCCCTTTTAGTGAATAGACCCCAGGCTGGCGCTCTGACACGCTACGTTGGCGCTGCTGTGCCACTTTAATCCACGGCCCGGGGCACAGACCCAGAACCCTGTCTCCTGCGGCAAATATATGACACTGTTAAACCTCTGCAATGGCAACATATGGGTTACAAAATCAGATGGCAAGAGTAGGATACAAAGTATTTACATCAGAATCCGGCGGGCAGACAGAATGCCGACCGCGCTCTTCCTTTTATATCCAAAAAGCGAACAATTTATATTTGTTGCCTAAAGAAGCGAAATACAAAAGCGCTCCGGGCCGCGCGGCGGCCGCTCCTCATTCTGCTCCCTGTGGAAAGGTAAAGTGCCGACATCTCCTGTTCTTATGGATGGAATCAAAGGGTTAAACCATCAAATTGTTGCAGTCGGCGCATTAAATGATGTTTTCCTGCCCTTTTCACCTAACGAATGCGCTAAAAAAAAAAAAAGAAGCCATCGACTGATCCACCTGGCTTTGTGTAACACGGAGTATCGACCCTTCGCGGCCGTGTATCTAACCGCGGCTAAACCTCATCGGACGGGTCGGGTTATTTCCTGCAGGATTAATTATGGGTATCGACAGGCGCCGGCGCCATTTGCATGGAGGCCGTTAATGAGAAGGAATTGAGCCGGACTTGTAAAGAAAATCCAGAGGACGAGAAGAAAAGCCGGAGCGAGGAAATCAATTCTGATTTGCACTGTAGAGATGGTGGCATCTGAGAGGCTTCGCGAGGTCCTATCAATCCTGGTGACCTCGTTACACCGACGGCCACCTGCCCGGACCCCGGCCGGGGGCATTTAGGCTTTGAAGGCACAGAAGACCTCTGAAGACGTTGCTGAAGGGCAAAGGAACGATTCAGCCCCAAAAATGCACAATGAAAAGATTTTATACACGGGAGGAATACGAGATAAAGCTCTATTAACCCCTTCCATTCACTTACCCTGAACAAAAATAAAAGAGAGCTTTGACTAATTCACGTTAAAATACAATCGGAGTGTAACTATCTCCAACCCATGGAGTGTCTGATACCCCCTTAACCGGGTTATTTTGGATCAACAGCAACAAATTAACAGATATAGGAAAGGCTGAACTTTGATGGACGCAGGTCTTTTCTCAGCCTATATAACTACGTAACTATTTCTAGAAACTACGGCTGTATCGGTGTCCGGGACATTGTAACATATTCCTTATGTGTTACACGGTAACCGCAGTGAACATGTTACCGAGCCGTGTGTCACTTTGCACAGATATATGAGGTTGATACATTTTGTTGAGCCTAGAAACCTGCTGGCAAATTAGAACCATTTAGTTCGATCTAGTCGTTTTACTTTACCAAGAGGGTGGTAGATGTGTGGAATAGCCTCCCGGCAGAAGTGGTAGAGGGTAATACAGTGAGGTTATTAAACATGCATGGGATAGACATACGGCTCCTGAATCTAAGACAAGACCAACGACAAGTTGAGTCTTTACAGCAAAAGAAACGGGCGACTAGAGGGGGGCCGGATGGGGCCGATTTATATCTACAGTCCTTATCGCACCTGCCTTTTATTATCATGTAAAGCGCTGAATAAATAAGAATGCACGCATACATTCACATGAAGCCCAGATGTTTTTGGTGAGGGGGGCAGATGTGGTAATAAAGCCGGAATGTAAAAGCAGAACGTTGAATAAAGATGATGATATCACGGGTGTTTTCGATGCCAGATTCGGTTAGGCGGTGAAATATCACTTTACCGAATACATTACGGCGGCACCATATTCTTCCTCCATCACCACTCCTCAGCGCCAGTCGCTTCACCGCCTCCCCGTAACTCCCAGAAATCAAATTCAAACTCCTGACCTACAGAGCCCTTAACGCTGCCCCCTTTAGTTCTACCCCCCTATCCATGTACGCCCTAACTGCCCTCTTCACCTGCTTCTCTCTTCTAACCCCTTCTCACGGCCGTATTCAGGATTTCAAAATCTCTCTGAAAACCTTTCTTCCCCAAGAATAAATAAAGCCGTCTGAACGCCCAACAACCTCTACAGATCATCGGACCGACCAACTCATCCCCATCCCAGCCGTGCTCTCCTACTGTCTCACTTAACCCTAAACCACCGAACAGATTGTAAGCTCCTGTGCACTCTCCTGTGCACCATTTTTTTATAGTACCGTATTTGCTCGATTATAAGACGACCCTGATTATAAGACGACCCCCCAAAATCTGAATATTAACTTAGGAAAAAAAGAAAAAGCCTGAATATAAGACGACCCTAAAGGAAAAAAGTTTTACCAGTAAATGTTAATTCATCTAAACTATTTTTTTTAATAAAAGCTATGATTGAGAAAAATATTTTTTTTGTTTTTATTTCTTGTATTTTCCAACCTGTCCCCCAGTTACGCACATCTGCCCCCAGGCTTGCCACTCCAATATGGCACTGTGGCCCATGATATGCCTTTTAACCCTCTATATGCCACTGTGCCCCATGGTATGCCTTTTGACCCCCTATGTGCCACTCTGCCTCCAGAAATGCCTTATACCCCTATATGCCACTCTGCCTCCAGAAATGCCTTATACCCCTATATCCCATTCTGGCATTTAGGGGGTTAAAATGCATATTATGGGGCAGAGTGGCATATAGGGAGGTATAAGGCATTTCAGGAGGCAGAGTGGCATTAAGGGAGTTAAAAGGCATTGTATAGAGCACTCTGCCTCCAGAAATGCCTTATACCCCTATATGCCACTCTGGCATTTAGGGGGTTAAAATGCATATTATGGGGCAGAGTGGCATATAGGTGTATAAGGCATTTCAGGAGGCAGAGTGCTCTATTAAATGCCCCCTTAACGCCACTCCAGAAATGCCCTATGCCCCCATTTAACACACACACACACACACACACACACACACACACCCTATACCCCCATTTAACTAACACACACACACACACACACTCTCCCCTCCCCTCCCCTCTCAGCCCTCTCTTACCGGTGCTTCCAGCCGGGGCAGCGGGTTGACGTCGCCTTCTGCTGCAGCCGGAAGGAGGTGGCGTTGGCAGCGGGGGTTGTCTGCGTCCGTCGCGTATACTTTCCCCGGCTGTCAGAGATCAGAGTTCCCCGCACCGGTGCGGGGAACTCTGATCTCTGACAGTCGGGGAAGGTTTGCGCGACGGACGCAGACAACCCCCGCTGCTAGCCACACCTCCTTCCAGCTGCAGCGGACGTTGTCTACGCGGATCGCGTAGACGTCAACCCGCTGCCCCGGCAATACAGCAGGAAGCACCGGTAAGTGTGTGTGATGGGGGGGGGGGGTGAGACAGGAGGATCCAGGTCCCCTGCAGCGGTGCGGGGGATCTGGATCTTAGTCTCCTAATCAGACCTCTATTTGAGGTCTGATTAGAAGACGACCCCGATTAGAAGACGAGGGGTATTTTTCAGAGCATTTGCTCTGAAAAAAACCTCGTCTTATAATCGAGCAAATACGGTATATATTAGATATTTTTTTTAAATAATCCCACTGATTGTAACAGCGCTACAGAATATGCTGGCGCTGTATAAATAAACGTAATGAGACGCATTCATTAATAATAAAACGACGGCTGCTTTTTAATGAAGGGAACGAGCCGTCATTTTGCTCACATAATTATGGGAGGATTAACACATTATTTATTCCCTGCGACTCTCCCCTCCCTGCCTGACTCGAGTTCAGACAATGGGGAATTTCAACCAATAATAACAGGTCGTCCGCGACTGCTTTAACCCCTTAAGGACCATACTCTATTTTATTTTTGTACCCTTTGTGACAATCACTGTTTTAACATGTCCGCATTGCTCGTGTTTAGCTGTAATTTTCTTCTTTCTAATCTTTTTTTTCAGGACAAGAGCTTTTTTTAGGTACCAGTATTTTGATCATATTTTACTATAAAAAAAATACATAAAATGATATTTGAAAAATATTTTGACTCATCTGATGGAAAAACCTAAGTAGATTCTACTATTTGTCCCGAGTTTAGAAATACCCAATGTTTTTATGCGTTTGCTTTCTTTTGCAATTCATAGGGCAATAAGTAGCGTTTTGCTATTTCAAAACCATTTTTTTTCAAATCTCGTCATTCAGTATTTCCAACTTGGAATTTTGACATCTGGTGATTCTGACCCATGTCTTATTTTGAACATCATTGAAGAATACATTGTTTTCTTTTTTTATTAGAACCAGATGGTTCCTCTGATTTGGAGAATTCTTTTAACATATTGCTACATTTCATTTTATTAACTATTTTGATTCTTTTTTAATTCATTTTATTAATCACATTGTGATTAGTAAGTTGGGCTCCATTGACTTGCATGGTCGAAGCCCTCTTGTGAACTTGTTTAATTTTTAGTGGGTGCCAAAATCTCTCGCATCGATTCTTGCGGCTCTTCTATGGATTGATCACAGCGAGTCCTGGGGTAGATTTTCGATGTCGCTGAATTCCTTAATAACAAAGCATGTTATTTATTATATGTTATTTATATAGCGCCAACAATGTACGCAGCGCTTAATACAATACATATATTCAAGGGGTCTGACAAGACCAGAATTGACAGACTAAGACAAACTGATACATTAGGTGGAGAGACTCGACTCGCAAGCTTACAATCTAGTGGGAATAGGGAGAGAACAAAGATAAGGCACAGAGAAAGGGTGAGAGGTAGTGTGGGGGGTATCAGTGATGGATGAGAGGTAGTGTGGGGGGTATCAGTGACGGGGGGGTTACGGGGCGGCTTCTCTGAAGAAGTGGGTTTTTAGATGTTTCTTGAATGTCGGGAGGGAGGGTGAAAGCTGAAGGTTCGGGGGGAGATTCCAGAGATATGGGGGCAGCTCGAGTGAAATCTTGTAGACAGGAAAAGAAAGAGGTGATGAGTGAGGAGGAGGAGAGCCTCAGCCCATGGAGGAACATAAGAATCAAGTAGGAGAGTATTTGCTTATGAGGGCAGAAATGTATGGGGGGCAGCGTTATGGAGGGGGGGCAGTGTTATGGAGGAGCAGTATTATGGGGGGCCCTATATGTTAGTACCAGGATTTTAAATTTACTTCTTAAGGTAATTGGGAATCAGTGGAGGGTTTCACAGAGTGGGGACGCAGAAGAGGAGCGGCGTGCAAGGAAGATAAGCCTAGCAGCAGCATTTAGGACAGACTGGAGAGAGTCGAGACAGTGGACCGCCGACCAGAAGAATGTTGCAATAGCCATGACGGGAAATGATAAGTGAATAAACCAGAGTTTTTGTGGATTCTTGGGTGAAGAAAGGGCAATTGGCAGGATCTGGCGAGGGACTGAATGTGAGGGATGAAGGAAAGGTTGGCATCAAGGATGACCCCAAGGCATCGGGCCTGGTTAGTAGGAGAGATAGTCGTGTTGTAAATGGTGATACAGAGTTCAGGTAGTGGAGTGGAGATGGAGGGAGGGAAGATAACGGTTAGACAGATATGAAGAGATCCAGGATAGAGCTGCATCTCGAATGCCTATAGAAGCAAGTGAGTATAGAAGAAGGTGGTGATCAACAGAATCAAAAGCAGCAGAGAGATCCAGTAGTATTAGAATAGAGAAGTGACCTTTTGCTTTGGCAGAGAGCGACGCATTGGAGACTTTTGTTAGAGCCGTTTCAGTAGAGTGAAGGGGTTTGAGGGTCAAGGAGGGAATTAGAGGAGAGGAAGTTAGTGAGGCGATTGTACAGAATCCGTTCAAGCAGCTAAGAGGTAAAAGGAAGCAGAGAGATAGGGCGGTAGTTAGTCAGATGGGGTCTGAGGAAGGATTTTTTAGATTTTTAGGTGTGATTAGCGCATGCTGATGGTACAGTTCCAGATGATAGAGAAATATTAAATAGCTGGGTATTTCCAGATGATAGAGAAATGGTACAGTTCCAGATGATAGAGAAATATTAAATAGGTGGGTAAGTGATGGACCAAGGGATGGACATAGAGACTTTGTGAGGTGTGATGGATCGGGTCAAGGGTACAGGTTGTTGGGTGAGAGGAAGAAAGAAGAGTGGCTACCTCATCTTCAATTTTACGGGAAAAGGCAGTTAGTATGGGAGGAGTGGAGAGAGTGGTGGTGTAGGAGGGAGTTGTAAAAAAGAGAGGTCTACCCCAACCCACGGTGGCAGACTCGCTCATTCCACTTTAAAATGTCTGATGCTCTGTGCACAAGCAGCGCCAGCGGAGTAATTTATCTCATGTTCCATTACGGGCATTAGGCGAGGAAACAGAAATGCAGGGATTGGGAGACTGGCCAAAGTAAACAGGGACAGTTGGCAATTAAGTGTTAGCAGGCCCTTAGTGCTCATGGGTCAGGATGCTAGGACTGCAAAGGGTTAAACCCCCATTAATGGCGAACAGGTAAAATGAAAAGGTCCCTCAGATGATTTAAATAATAAATAAAACGAAACCCACATAGAGGGGAAGAACACTCGGTAAAATAACCCCGGGGAGGGGCGGTTTTCGGAGATTCGACTCCGGACCCCATTACAGCGCGCGCCCCCCAGCTTCGGACAGTCTCTCAGCCATAGTGACGTCTTTCCCGCGCGCCACAGTCAGTCTGGGAGCAGAGGGTGTCTCTTGGCAGTGACGCACTTCCTGCTGCTCCCGGAAGTTTGGGTTTGGCTGTCAGGGAGGATGGCGGCGCTGCGGCAGATCCAGAGTCGGGTGCAGGAACTAGAAAGGCGGCTATACGGGGCCAGTGGGGCCCAGCCGAGGAAGGTGCGGAGAGGGATGCTCTTCTGTATCTGCCGGGGGGTCCCGCCCCGCGTGCCTACATCCCTCCCGGGGGTCCCAATCTGTCACACCCACATCTTTCTTTGCGTGTCTGCGGTCATTATATTATATATACACTCGTTATTATTTGGTTTATATATCGCCAACGCGTTCTGCAGCGCTGTACACTGTATTTCTGTGAACATTGATACTTAACGTCACGCAGAAGTCTCCCCGTGTGATATAGAGCGGGGGATGAATACAGACACGGCTCCCGGTGCCCCGAAGTTGTGTTTTTGTGTAGCGTGTGCTCCGGCTGTGTATCAGTCCCGTGTAACGTGTGGGAGGGATCATGCCCCGCGCAGCCATGACACATCACCGGACTCTGTTGTGTTTTGCAGGTGGCAGACGGGCTGATAAAAGTCCAAGTGGCCCTCGGGAATGTTGCTGCAAAACGGGAGAGAGTGAAGACTCTGTATAAGAAAAGTAAGTGCTGTCTGTATACGGAGGGCCGGGTTATTACCGGGACCCCGTGAGGGCCGGGTTATTACCGGGACCCCGTGTGTACCTAAACTGCGAGTTATAATAAACCACATGCCGTCTCTGCCGGTAGTTATGTTAATACGTGGAACTCAATCCTCACATTTGCCGTTTCACTAACTGCCGGTCTCTGTTAGTTGATGACCTGCTGAAGTACCTGGACCCGCAGTATATTGACAGACTTGCCGTCCCTGATGCCATGAAGCTGGAGTTCATCCTAGCAGGTAAGTGTCCACTCGCTAACCTCTCAATAGTCCAGGGGGCGCTGCAGTGAGTCGGTTTAATACATCTGTCTCCTGACAGCTATTTTATATCGGCTGCTCTGTGATGATAGTAAGAGAGGTGCTGATTGGTGTTACTCTGTCATGTGATGCTGGACACGCATGTGGGCAAAATCCCTTTCCGGTTCCTATCCTATGGCTCATCCCGCTATGTATTTCTTTTTACCCACAGAGGAGCAATACATTCTGTCCCAGACATCCCTGCTGGAGCAGCTACACAGCCTGCAGCCCTTCCTGGACAGCGAGCACATCAAAGGTAACGTAGCGTGTCATCAAAGGTAACGTAGCGTGTCATCAAAGGTAACGTAGCGTGTCATCAAAGGTAACGTAGCGTGTCATCAAAGGTAACGTAGCGTAGCGTGTGGGCAGTGTAACTGCGCAGAGGGGATGGAAAGATATGCCCCTCCTCCAAAAAAAAAAAGCATTTTCCAGAACTGCAGCAATGATGTTTTCCCATATTTTCCACGTTCCTTCTTTGAAATGAGCAGCTTACGGCTCCATTTGTTAACTAAGTCCTCACTGAAGAGCGAGAGGATGCAAGATCCGAAGCGGGCACGGGAGCGGCCGTCTGAGACCAAGCCGCTTACTGTAGCTAGAAGCACAATCTGCGAGGAGCCGTGACGTTTCTCTGTATGAAATTTGCCCAATTTAGTAATCAGCAGAAATGAAGAATTTTAACGTATGCTCCCGTCTAGAAATCAGAACGTCAATAAATCTCTCTGCTCTAAAGTATATACAGCGAAGCGTGATGTATGACATGCTGGCGATGCTCCGTATGACCTCACTGTGTGACCTCACTGTGTGTGTAATTATTTCACAGCCGTCCCGTCTCAGGCTTCCAGGCTGCAGGCGCTGTCTCAGGTCCACATAAAGCAGCAGGTAACTGCTGAGTCCGGTGGAATGGGGGTATCGAGGGTATTTTAGGGGATCCCTTTAAATTGTCCCCTTTGGCTATCGATCTCCAGACAGGGCTTCCAAAGAACTTTATCGGGAGGAGGGTTTTTGGTGGGGGGGGGTCAGATATTGGTAATGTTTTTTGGCTGCCTGAGTGTTAGAGATTTGTAGTCTCCGTATGAATTCTCTGTGTTTTGTGTTCCCAGGACCAGTGTCAGGAAATATCTGATGAGACCAAAAAACTGCTGGAGGATTATAACAAGATGGTATCCTTTACCGGCGCCACCTTGCCGCTAACGTCTGAGATTACGGAGGCGTCCGCTCGCAGCACGCGTTCTAAAGATACAGGCAGCTCGTAACGTGCATGAGATGTTTTCACAAAAAAACCCCAAAAATTATGTCGATGACAGAAAACTTACCGGAAAGAGTTTTATCAGTTATTAATCCCGATATTAACGGCTATTATTAACGTTCCGTTAATGAGTGTAGCGATCGCGCTGGTTATTAACGTCCCCTCGCTGTGCCGGACTATAAGTAGAACAGAAACATCACGAATGGGTTTAGTTTTCATTCCAGCCGCCGGGGAGTTTGTGAAAGCAGGTTGTGCATGCGCAAGCGCCGGGAAGCAGGGCGCTGAGAATTCCACGAGGCGGTAACTCCGCAGCGTGTGGCATAAAGGGAGAGTCCGGGTGCATGCGGGGGTTCTGCATGCGCAGGAAGCACAGGCGGTCGCTTTGACCCGTGCGGCTGGGCGCAGGAGCTCGCACTCACCTGTTAATGTGTGATTTATAACAGATCGCTCCTTGACTTTATCCTCAGACTGTCCTCCTGTCCAAGCAGTTTGTCCTCTGGGATGAGACTCTGTCGCAGCTGGAAGCAGCGAAGCGAGTGAAGGTGGCCCCGGAGTGACGGCGGGCAATGGGAGTCCCTACATAATCCACGGCCCGGTTACCCCGATATTTATAAAGGAACCCCACAGTTTCCTGTCTTCGCCCCGTTGGGGTTGCTCGTTCTGCATCACACGCGACGATTCTCTCCTTTTATTTATTAACTCTGTAACGCCATTGGGGTTTGTTTTTTTTAAATATTTTTGGGTAAGGAAAGTCCTCAGCTGTACCCCTTAACCACGTTTGGTTTACGAGCGTGTCATTTACGGAACCGGCCCTAATCGATCTGAAACATTCCGCTGGTTGCTATGGTGACTGCAGCACTTAAACTCCACTTTGAAAAGAAATATGTAATTTAGCTGGAGCAGGTGACAGAAGGATTGTGGGGTGTATTGTCCACTCCCATGACGCTCAGCAACACACTATGGGGGGTATTGTGTGTAAACCACAATCTCCTCAATGTATTTTGTGTTATTGCCATAGCAACCAATGAAATATTCCTGCTTACCTCTTTCTACATAACCCCTCTGTGGCCATCAGAGGCTCGTGGATCCCGCGTGAAGTTTATTTGCTCGCATGGACTGCATTCTGATATAAATGAAATAAAGAAAGCTCTGTTACCCAAACAGGCTCCTCGTTGCTGACGTTTTTATTGCCCCCGGTGTGGGGTTGAGTGGGTCCCTTGGATTAACTGATTGTCTGAGGGGTTAAGTGGGTACATTGGGTCCCTTGGATTAACTGATCGTCCGACACAAACCGGGGTCGCATCCCACCAGTGAATAAACCGCATTCGGCTGCGGTTTGGTTTTAAAAATCCCATTTCAGGTAAAGAATTGCTACGCGATGACAGAAACGCATCGAATGGCTGTTGTGCGGGGGGGGGGGGTATGGGGGGTTCTTGCGTCACCACTCAAAAAGCGGAGAGCATTGTGGTTCTGATGCTTACGATGGAGATATTCGCACCGAGGAATCCGGCTCGTTGCGTTGGCTCTTACCGGTCTCACCATTTAGTGAAAATCACAGTAGGCGAAAGGGTTAAATGCTGTAAAACAAATAGCAAAACCACCCCGAAAAGTAAAAGTAACCCGTGCGTTAACCCTTTCACGGGCTGGGCTGTGGTGTTTCTTACCTGTAAAGAAATGGAAGATCACAGAAGGTATTTCACGTTGCTTTTCTAGAACCCAAAACAATAAAAGTGACCCAAAGCGCTTCTTTCCCGAATAATTGTTACGTAGCGGCTGAGCCAGGTCATGTGACGTCGGCCGTCATCATTATGAGTTTCTGCGCATGTATACGGAGCTACCTGTGCCTCGGACAATAAGAGTATTTCCTCCCAACTTGGATTTATATTGTGACCCTCGTGTTAGAAGCCTATGACATCATATGTGCAGAAGAGTGCCCCCTACTACCCTGCCGCCGGACCACCGGGGTGAACATCTCTGGTTACTGGGAGGAAATGTTCCATTCAAACTGGGTTCAGTCATTTCCAGTATCTGGTGCTGGGAAGATATTTGGAGTAAACTTGTTTCCGTCAGCAGATGGCATTATTGTTATAATTATTGTTTTATATAGCGCCATCATATTTTGTAGCGCTGCACAATAGGTAGACAAGACAGAACAAGTAACATAATGTAACAATTTGACTTACAGAAGAACAGGTGAGGAGGGCCCTGTGCACAGGAGCTTACAATCTTAAGGCATTACGTTGGTGCATTAGCTGGAGTCAGGGACCAGTTTCCCTGGAAAGAGAGGCCCTCATCCAACTGCACTCAGACGCCTAACGGCAATTAGTCCGCCCCACACACTAATTGCCCCTGCAACGGCATCCAATGATCTGTGGGTTTGCCTAGTAGCCACTAGGTGGGGTGAGAGCTTTTAATGAGCTGCAGTTCCAGCGGCTGCCAGCAGGTGTCGCCGCGATCCTCTCTGTCACATGGCTTCTGACTGTCCGCTGGTGACGTGTGCGTATCACGGGTGGAACGCATGCAGTCTTGGCGCGTGAATATGATTGGTTTATCTGAAGCCTGGAGGAAGTTCAGCTGTGCAGCGATTGGTTCGCGCCGTGTGGGTGTCGCCCTCGGAGTGTGCGTCATTGTAAGATGGCGGCTCGGCGAGTGCCATGAATTTGGGGAAGCAGGAGCCCAGCGGCCGGGTGTTTGGTGTCATTAGGAGCTCACGCTGCCCTGCAGCCCGGGGCGGTTACAGGGGGTAAGTACTCCCAGCCAGTAGGCTTCATCGGCATAAAGTTTGTTTAAAAAGGGTAACTAGTAAAGTTAATTCTGTGGAACTGCCATAAATCGTTGTCAGGTAGGTAGTGGATTAATGGATTGTGGGCTCCCGGGAGCAGGACCTCGGCTTCCATCAGTACCGCAACGTCTTAACCTCACTTAATTCTGTATATAATACTTCTATGCTCTAATGATACATATAATGTAGCCCCCGGTAGCTAAGGGGCCATCCCAGCAGTTATTGGGTTAATTGGATAGGTAGGGGCCATTCCAGCAGTTATTGGGATAGGTAGGGCCATTTCAGCAGTTATTGGGTTAATGGGATAGGGTAGGGGTCATTCCAGCAGCTATTGGGTTAATGAAATAGGTAGGGCCATTCCAGTGGTTTATAGGATAGGTAGGGGCCTTTCCAGCAGCTATTAGGTTAATGAAATAGGTAGGGCCATTCCAGCAGGGTTAATGAAATAGGTGGGGGGGGGTCACTCCAGTGATCTTTGGGTTTGTAGGATAGGTAGGGGTTAATCACGGTAGTCATTGGGGTAACGGGTCACCACCTCCCTGAATAACCGCTCTCCCCGTCCTCCGCAGGCCTCAGTGACCCTGCGATGGAGAATTACAAGAAGGTGAAGACTGTGGAGAAGGAGCTGGCGGCTCCCGTCCAGGGGCTGCCGGCCGACGTCATCGAGATGAAGGTGAAGGACGGCAGCAAGATCCGAAACTTAATGGGCTTCGCCGTAGGCAAGATGGAGAGCGAGAGCGTGCGCCAGATCGCGTTCAGCGGCTCCGGGAAGGCTCTCGGCAAGACGATCACCTGCGTGGAGATCATGAAGAGGAGGCTGAAGGACCTGCACCAGATCACAAAGATCTGCTTCCGGCAGACGGAGGAAATCTGGGAGCCGATCGTTCCCGAGGTGGGCCTCGACCCGCTGACGGTGAAAAGGAACAGCCCGGCTATATTCGTCCTGCTCAGTAAAGACCCTCTGGATGCCGCTGAGCCGGGATACCAGGCCCCCGGGAGCTACGAGGCTCAGTGGATCCAGGAACTCAAAGAAGAGTCAAAGGGGCAGAAGAAGAGGAAGCCGGGGCCAGGCAGGGGGGGCTTAAGTGGTAGGAAGCAGCCCCGGCCCCCCGGTGGCCGCCAAGACGCACCTAAGAAAACGTAACACAGAAGCAGACTTTTTTCATACACAAAAAGAAAATAAAGCCGGTGGAACTGAAGCGTTAAACGTTTCTGCGCCCCCCGGCTCGGATCACCGGCTCGGATCACCGGCTCGGATCACCGGCTCGGATCACCGGCTCGGATCGTCTACGGAAAGAATAAACAGATCGTTAAATTCATATCGAGGCCTTTTCCTTCTGTTGGAATAACGAGGAAAGCCCTGGGTGCAGACCTCAGGGGGGCCGGGGGGTTACGCCGTCACCAGGACTCATCAAAAAAAAAAATGAAATAAACGCCCGATATGCTGAAAACGCCTAAATATTAACGCGGTGTCAGTTATTTGGGGATAAAGCTTATAATTTGGCATCCGGGTTAAATATTTATTTCCATAGCAACCATCAGGAGATTGTGTGAATGGAACACCTTCCGATGTTTATGTGAACTCCACTCAGTTATATCGCTGTCTAAACTCGGTACCTTCTGCATCGCTGAGGGAGTTTTCTATCGTTAGAATGATTCCATCTGAAGGAGAGACCTCTGAGGCCCCACAAGCTTATACGGCTTTACGTCTTTTTGTAGGTCAGTGGTCTCTCGGGCCGTTTCCATCGGTCTCTCCTGTCTGATGATCTCTTTATCTGGTTTCGCTCGTTAATATCTTATTCTGATTGGGTGGAGCAGATTAACGGCGTCCGTTATTAATTAATCACCGGTGGGTCTTTATTATTCGTGAAGTCAGAGCCTCTGGGTCCTCTTCGACGCTCTGTTCCGTTTCTCTCTCAGCGAAAATCACCGATTCTGATCAGTTATGCGTTTAAAGCATTTCCATAGGAACTCAGAACCCGTTGGCAGATCGGCCCCATCCGGCCCCCGTCTAGTCGCCTGTTTCTCCTGCTGTAACGACTCAAACCTTAATCAGTCGTTGGTCTCGTCTTAGATTCAGGAGCCGTATGTCTATCCCATGCATGTTTAATTCCCTCACTGTATTACCCTCTACCACCTCTGCTGGGAGGCTGAATAACAAGTAGTGCAAGTTAAGGAGGGCTCTGGTCAAATGAGCTTACAATCTAGAGGAATGAATTGCTGTTTAAATCATCATTCTGATAAGATAATATGGCGTTTGTGGTATATTAGTAGATACGGGGAGTTGTGTATAAGAAGTGCTCTGCCCCGATGCTTAGAAAGTGGACAATTCCCGATCTCAGCCGTCGGGCCGATGGCCTCACGTTTGTCTCTAAAATACTTTGCTATACAGAGGAGTTCTTCGGCGACTCAATGACTGCAAGGTTCCCGGGTCCTGTGGCTGCAAAACAAGCCTCTAATCACCGGCCCTCCGGCTCGGCAGCTGGGATGAGATGCTGCGCTGCGCTGTACATTCTGGCCAAACATCTCCACTCGGGTCTCGTCTGGCCGAGGGGTGAATTTGCTGGGTCGGCCACTCCTGGGAAGGTTGGCAGCTATCCTGAATGCTCTCCGTTTTTGAATAATCTTTCTCTGTAGAATGATGGGAATGAAAGTGTTTGGAAATGGCCTTATAACCTTCTCAGATTCATGGGCAGCAGCAACAATGGCTTCTCGAAGATCATTGCTGATGTCTTCCGGCCTCGTCTCTCGTAGATATGGTCGCACTCACTAATCAGTTAATTGAAGGTGTTTGGCCGCTGTCTGCTGCTTAGCATCTTAATTCCTATGGAAGCAGTAAGGGCGTACTTAGTTTTACACGCATGGCTTCTCCAGTTTGGCTTTATTTTTGTTGAATAAATTGTGACACGGTGTAAAAGGTCATGTGTTCTTTTTTGTCTGAATTTGTATTTACCTAATTATTTGTTTTATATAGCGCCATCAAATTCTGTAGCGCTGTGCAACAGGTGGACAGGACATTACAAGTAGTATGTAACCTAACAATTTGACTCCGGTGAGGACCTAATGTTTGGACCTTCTGTGGATGATTATAATGAGAAACCATAGAATTCGGAGGATTTACTTTATTTTTCACACCGCTGTAGTATTTAAACATTCGCTGCGTTAAGTCCAGATAGTTCCTGCGCGTCGCAACGAAGCAGATTCTAAATCCATAACCGGTGAAGGCTTCCAGCCGATACGATTGCTGCCGTTCCACAAAGTGACACCGGGGGGCGCTCCCTGCTCACCGTCCTGACATTCATGTAAAGAGGGTAAATCTGTTCTTATTAGATTTAAACTCCCATCACCATCTTACCCCCCCCCAATGGTTATATGAGGGCTTTTATCTGTAACAATGTGGCGTCGCGGGCTGGCGGTGAAGGAGTTAAGTTATTTTGTGTGTAAAGCTGTGTAAGAGGCAGCGCAGAGCAGTGCCGAGTATCTCCTGACAGCTATTCATGAATTAACAATGACTATTTAACCGCAGTGAATTAGAGAGGAGAGGGGGGCCAGCGCCCGGCCCCCGGCAGAACACTCGAGCTTTGTGCCCCGGCTGCGCAGGACCCCGGGGTGAGCTGCGCATTTATTGCCCTTTTCAAACATCCCAGCCGCGGGGCACAAAAAGCCTCCGTTTACTAAACGCAGCAGCCCGGCCCGGACTCATTCATGAAAAGTTCCCAGGGCTGGAGCTGGGGCGGAAAAAATAACCCCATGCTGTGTTCCGTGTTCTGTTAACATGAATGTCACAAGCATTATAAATCAAGTGTATAAATCACGTGACTTCACGGGGGGGGGGGCATTCTTCGTAATCTACCCCCAGAGGCGTGCTCAGGGTATTTGGCACCCAAGGGGAATCCTGTACTTGGAGCCCCTGCCGCCACCCTCTTTCACACACTCGCTCTATCACTCACTCTCATTCTCTCTCACTCACGCTCTTTGTCTCTCCACCGACTGCTTCCGTGTCTCTTTTCTCTCAGCTCCGCTTCTTCTTTCTTCATCTGCTTCTCCCCGGCCTTCCGGAGCACTTCCCCAAAGGGGGAGGAGCCTATGAGCACACCCTATGCCTGATTGGAGGTATTGGCTGTCCCTGTGACCCCGCCCTCCGAGACGCCAGAATACTGACGATGGCCCCGCAGAATAAATTAAGCGTTTTTGCCCCTCTTCTCTTCTGGCCTCGGAGCACTTCTGCAAATGCGCGGAGCCATGGGTACAGCCTCTCGCCTGATCCTCCAATTGGCAGAAGAGGGTGTGCCCAGGGGCTCCACCCATTTGCAGAAGTGCTTCTGGAGACCTGGTCCATGGAGAAGCGGAGCTGCGAGAGAGGAGACGGGACACGGAAGCCGTAGGGGGAGAAGGTAGGGAGACATCGAGAGAGTGGAGGAATTGGCGGGAGAGTTGGCACCTCTGTGTGCCGGTGTGTCTCCCCCTGATGATTGGCACCCGGCGTGGACTGTCTGGCCCCCCTAAGTACACCACGGCTACCCCCCAAAAACCCTTTAACACCAGTGACAAATAACAGCGCTCCCAGCCTACACTCAGACCCTGAAGGTTGTAACGGGGACGGAGTAAGAATAGTCAAAGGTTTAAAAGTAACATCAGGAAATATTACGGTACTGAGAGGGTAGTGGACGCATGGAATAGCCTTCCAGCAGAAGTGGTAGATGTTAATACAGTGAAGGCGTTTAACAAGCATGGGATAGACAAACAGCTTAGCGAGATATAAGATAAGCCTGCGGGGGGAGGGGGGGTGAAGCTCCTTTTGCTCTTCTGCCCTTTTTTATGCATTTATATAATAATCAGAAGATCAAACCCCCCCCCCCCCGCATGCATGCGCCGCCGGCACCCCAGAGATCCGGAACGACTGGTTAATGAATAACTTCATTGGGAGAGAAGCCTTTCCTAATTTCACATCGATGTTATTACACGTGATCACGCACATGTCTGCACACGTGTGGCCGCTGGAGCCTGGAATGTGAAGTAGTTTTATTTGCGAGTGTTAGATAAGTGGAACAGCCTCCCAGCAGAAGTGGTAGAGAGTGGGGTAGGTGTAAGACGAGCCCTTTCCCCGCCGGGGAGACCTCCAGCGCTCCTGAGCCCCTTTCTAGGGCACACTGAAGCTCGGGAGTGTTGGTTAGTACTAGTCATGGCGAGCAGATGCTGTCATCGGATTAATTATTGCCCCAGATGGACGCCCTTTCCGCCCTTTAGAGCTTCGACGCGGTGAGAAGCCCTGGCAGATCCCGTACTAAGGGTGCGTCTCTGTCATGTCCCCATCCCCCCCCCGCCCCGTGTCCCGCTCCCGCTCCACCTCTCCAGCCCCCCCACCCGCCGGCTGCGCAGTTGCCCTGTGGCGGGGTATTAGAGTCACTCAGCCGGGCAGTTAGAAGAGGAATAAATATTGATTTAATTTATTAATAAAAAAAGCTGATTTTGTGAATTAAGCAGGGCGAGTATGAATGACATCTCTGCTGGGAGGCGGATCCTGTGTTTTTTTTTAATATTTGTGGTCGGGGAGGACATTCTGGGGCGTTTTTCGCCCCCCCCCGATCCCAAAAGCTGAAGAGACCGGATCACACGTGAGAAAAGGGGGAGATGGGGGCCAGAAGACCACCACACCTCCCCCACCAGGAGGCTTTTTCCTCCCCAGGAGCGCGGGCCCCATATAACAGATAACTAAACATTAAATACAGAACGGAATCTAACACTAGAGGGTCAGAGACTGAGATGGAATGGAGGGGGTAGATAAGTGGAACAGCCTCCCAGCAGAGGTGGTAGAGGGTAATACAGCGAGGGTATTAAACACGCATGGGATAGACATCCGGCTCCTGAATCTAAGACGAGACCAACGACTGATTAAGGTTTGAGTCTTTACAGCAGGAAATGGGCGACTAGACGGGGGCCGGATGGGGCCGATCTGCCGGCGGGTTCTGTGTGATCGTCCCTTTAGGGGTTAATTCGTGGGATGTAGCTCGTTATGAGCTCGGCTGGTGGCAGTGAGACTTGTCTGTCTGATTTGGATAGATGGCGCGTTCAGCATTAGGGACGCTGCCTTTGGTCAGGGGAATTTATTTAGCTGCAGACCACTGAGGTCTCCCGTTGGACGATCGCCGTATCGGTGCCGGCCGTGCTTTGGAAGGCAAATGACTCCGTTTGCATTGAGAGCGGCTGCCTGAGATTTACAGAAAGCCAGAACCTGCCGAGATTCCCTCACTGTGTTACCCTCTACCACTTCTGCTGGGAGGATGCTCCACTCATCTACCACCCTCTCAGTGTTCTTGTTATTTCTACTAAAGCTTTACAATAATTATTTCATATAAAAGCTGCTTCTCACCGACTTGGCGCAGCTGGCACAGCAGTCATATCACCCGGGGCAGGGAACCCAGCTAAATGCCCCGTGATGTCAGCAAGCGCCGCGGGACCCCTGGGGGCTTCAATAAGTTGTTATTATTTGAGTTGTTCATTGAGTTGTTATGAATTTGAGCACCCTGGGGGCAATAACCCTCATTAGGGTTATTGCCCCCAGGTTGGGTATGAAGCTGGGATTCAATATTATTGCCTCTAGGGGGGGTATGATGAAGCTGGGATCCGGGGTTATTGCCCCCAGGGTGGGTATGAAGCTGAGATTCAGTATTATTGCCCCCCGGGTGGGTATGAAGCTGGGATCCGGGGTTATTGCCCCCCGGGTGGGTATGAAGCTGGGATCCGGGGTTATTGCCCCCCGGGTGGGTATGAAGCTGGGATCCGGGGTTATTGCCCCCCGGGTGGGTATGAAGCTGGTACATTCACTGTCAGCATCACCCGGTGCAGTTCCATTTGTGTCCACCGGGGGGCAGCCGCGCTCCCTGCTCTTCGCCGATCCGGCGCTCTGTTCCCGGCCAATCCTGTTAGGGGCCAAGCGAGGTTAATGAGGGGGGGGTGAAGAGCCCGCCGCTCCCCGCCCCTCCCCCTCTCACCGGCCGCACTCGGGGCAGTTAGTAACTCACAGCTCCCGGCATCAGGAGATACACTGAGTGGGCACTCAGCTTGGCACCACTGGCAGGAGATACCCCGAGTGGGCACTCAGCTTGGCATCACAGGGAGTGGGCACTCAGCCCAGGAATCAGCAGGAGATTGGATACTGGATGTCTGGGGGGGTGTCCAGCAAATACCCCCGGAGCATCAGTAAGCCGGCACCTGACGGGCACCCGGAGCATAGCGCGGGGCAGATGCTGAGCTCTGCTCCGTAACCCCCTGGACTCTCTGCAGACATATCTCTCTCTGGGCTCCAGGGCAGCAGGGGGGGGCAGCGGGGGGCAGGTAACAGGGCGAACCTGGAATTTATAAAATACCCCGCGCTGGGTGGGAGAGAGAGAGCGGCCATCAACACCGGCGAGGAATCTACCCCAAACTGGGCAGGAAACCGGGACACCACCTACCCGTCAGGTACGTGAGGGGGTGAGAGTCGCGTAGGGACGGGAACAGGTGGCATCTCTGCGGGGGGTTATTAGGTTATTAGGGGGTATTAGAGGGGCAGATGGGCCGCTCGGTCCACCTGTTAGTGACTCCCAGCCGCCGGGCTCTGTGGCAGCGCCATGCCAGCTCCTCGGCCGGGGCCCCGGGGACCCCCCCTGGCAGGATTTACTCCCCGGTGAGGAGCCCCCCGGACACCGGCAGCCGCCGCTCACATCAGGTAATTTGGCTCCTTTCGTGTTTATCACAGAGCTCTGGTTTTTCGGGAGCGCGTCTGATTCTCGTTTACAGGAATTGCCCCAGGCGGGGGCAGATTGTCCAGACAGAATTAACCTCTAATAGACTATCAGAGAGCGTTCAGCCCGCTGGTCTCCTTACCCGCCTGTCATTGGCAAGGAATGGGTTAAACACCAACTCCAAAAGGAGCGAATTAACATGAACCTGGAGCCTGGAGAGCCTTTACCACTTCTACTGGGAGGCTGCACAGTGCGTCTACCACTTCTCCAGTGTAAGCATACCTTTCTTATGTCACATCCAGGCCTCTGGTTTTTTCTCTTGCCCCCTGTCCGAGTGATTCTTACTGCCCCATATCTGCTTATTACCTCAGCCTGGAAAAGGTATTATGGGACGGATTCCCGCAGCGGGCTCCGAGCAGTTAATCTTAGTGTCACACCGCTGCTAATTAGCTTGAAGCTGCAGCTTGTCCTGTTTATGGAGCCGCCTCGTTCCCGTTTTATTGCTGAAGTCCCAGAAATATGGCCGACAAACACAAAGATCGCTGAATCCCGAAAAAAAACATAATAAATGGAATTAAAGGGACAGCGCTGGCAAAAAACAACGCATACCTGCCGACTGTCCTTATTTCTACAGAATTGTTTTGATTTTAGCCTGCTTATAGCAGAAGCTTCTGTTATAGCTGAAGGAACCGCGGGGGTGGGATTTAGAGGTCCCACCCCCAAGGCTCCTGTTTCAGAGAAGCAACCAGAATATGCACTCTTTAATAATAATAAAATGCCCCAGGCGGGGCACATGGGAGTCTGGAGCTCAGATCTTGGCTCAGGGGCCTAGGGGTTCTCCTGCAGCACAGAGCCGACCTTAGGGGTAATTAGAAAGGACCGGATGCCGTAAACGTTACCGCGTGGACAGGAGGGTCACATGACTTTAACTAATTAACCGAACATTCATTGGGAACAGCTGGAACTCACTGTGTCCGGACGCGGATTTACCCCCCCTGGAGGGTGCTAGCCGTGGGTCCCTTGTTACACGCGATTCCATTGGCTGGGCTGGAGCTGAGCACCGGCTCCCAGCATGCAGCAGCGGCCATGCCCTCGGTGTTTATAAGACTAATGGTACGATGGGGAAGGATATTGGGGTATTACCGCCCTGTGTGTGAGGTATTACCGCCCCGTGTGTGGGGCATTACCGTCCTACTGTATGTGGGATACTGCCCCTGCATGGGGTTTTACTGCCCCGCCGTGGGGTGTTACTGCCCCTGCATGGGGTGTTACTGCCCCGGCACTGGATTTTTACTGCCCCGGCACCAGGTTTTTACTGCCCCGCAGTCTATATTGTTGGATGTTATATATATATAATAGTTAACGCTGCGGTGCTGTTTTGCCCCGTTGCCCGGCCGGCGCAGGTTTTTTACCCCCCCAGGAATAGAAACGATCGCGTTTCCCACATCCAGACCGGAGGCGCCGCGGGATACTCGGCACTCATTGATTCTTCCATCCTGAGAAAGTTTGAGAGAAATCAATCGTCTGCCCCGTATGAATAAATTCGCGGGGGATCAGACTTTGGCTTTCTGCTCTTTGCAGCAAGATCCCCCAAAAACTTGATTTTATTCCATAATGTGGCAGACCGTGCCCGGCCACCCAGCAGCCGTGGCCTTATCTTTCCCCAAAGGCCAGGACGGCGCATGCACAGCATTCTGAGTGTCCCTTTAAACTCTACGAACGGCTCATAATGTTACAATTTCCCAAAATAACCCCAGAATTATTCCAACAAAGAAACCTTTTTTGGCGGCTTCAGCAGTTCTATTAATAACCCAGATGGGGAGAGTTAACGAGACCCAATTCCAATCAGATTCCCCCCAAAAACAAACAAACGAAGCGCCCGTTAACTCCGTCCGCCGAGTCCAAAGAAAAGATGTTTTATCCTGATTTTTACAGCTTAAAGTGACAGCAAAGCTTGTTAATTATTATATAAAGTATGTCTAGTATTATTATTATTATATTTAGTATTCTATTATATAAATTTGTATTATTATAAATACTATTATATAAAGTATGTATACTATTATTATTACTGTATTTAATATTATATTATTATTATAAACAGTATTATTATTAAACTATTATTATATTATTCATTATATATGTATTATTATTATTACTATATTTAATATTATATTATTATTATAAATAGTTTTATTCTATTATATAAACAATTATTCTATTATTCATTATATACGTAGAAAGCTCGTGCACGTATCTTTATACGCAGCCTCGGGGGACGGCTGCAGATACACTTTTTGCATATAGGGGCATCTGGAATATTTGCATAAATGGTTAATGAGCTGCTCTGGGCCGTGAGCTATAGGGGATGGTGAGTGGAGACCGCTGTGACGCGAGCTTCTCATAATGCCATATCACTCGAGCGGCACATCTCTCCAGCCACAACAGCTGACAGCACGCTGGAAGGCACGGCCCGTGAGAGGGTTAAACGAAAAAACTCAGAGAGCGTCAGATTTTATGTTTTTGTGAAGTTATTCGCGTCGCGGCAGCCGCTCCTCCTCGTTGTTTTCAGGGGTTGGGGAGGCAAATAAATTCTCCTTTTTCTGCAATTCGAGCGGATTCTTGGTGCAAAACGGAGCGGAAACGGAACCGGCGGGGACCTGCTTACAATATTCCAGGTATATTTAGATGTAATGTAAGGAAGTTTTACTTTACTGAGAGGGTGGTAGATCAGTGGAACAGCCTCCCAGCAGAAGTGGTAGAGGGTAATACAGCGAGGGGATTTAAACATGCGTGGGATAGACATATGACTCCTGAATCTAAGACAGGAGGAAAAACGGGCGACTAGACGGGGGCCGGGTGGGGGCCGATCCGCCGGCAGGTTCTGGGTGTTATTAATAAATAAACATTAATCGTATTATCTGGCGACACAGCGGTCCCCTATATGTGTTGCGTCTTACCCTAAATATTACTGCCCCGGGGGCACCGCGGTGGGGGGCGCGGGGGACGCGATGCTGACGCCGAGCGAATCTGATAGATGAGATTAATTAAAGCCGATGGATGTTTGGACCTCGGCGCCCGAAGGAGGAGCAGATCGCAGGTTTCTGTGTCGTTTGGGCGTTAATTTGCAGAAATCCCCGTTTTTCTGTTTGTTGGCAGAACGCGGCTCCCCCGGTAGCTGAGCGAGCGATTCTTAGCCAGCCGGCCAGCGGCGGCTAACGCGGCTTCTGATCTACTGAACAGCGAGAACGCGGGGAGGAGGGGGGGGGGATTACACGCGTCGGGGCAGATTTCTCACTGAAAGTCATTTTCTTCCTTCCAGAATTCCGAAGCCTGGCGTTCCACGGCCATAACCCTGAAGATGCCGCAGAACCCGCTGAAAGCCCCGCTGCCTTGTTGTAACATCTGCTCCCTTCGTTCCCCGCTGGAGATCGCCGGCTGATTGATTCTTCATCGCATGTCTCAAGGACTCCCGGAGACTCTGCAGATCCCCGCTGCGTCCTCGCTCAGGAGAAGTCCTGGAAACCAGCAGTGGCAGCTCGACTCTTCCGTAACGACTGGTGACATCGTTGGGGTTTTATTGGTGTCTTCCTCGTGAGATCCTTGGGCTGCGTGGGACTGTAAAGCCTCGTACTGTTGGGACACTTCAGTAACTTTCAGTGACTCCGCAGATCCGGACTGTGTCTTCGCTCAGGGGAAGTTCTAGATACAAAGAGTGGCAGCTCAGATCTTCCAACATCTGCTGGTTGTCCATGAGGTCCTCAGACTGCACTGACCGTAAAGCGTCGTACCGCTGGACCGGTCTTCTGCTGGGACACTTGCCACCTGCAATGGGTTCTGGATTATCAACCGGAGCAGTGGTGGCCATTTCTTTTAACTGTGTGATTGCCTTGCTCATCCTAATCCTATTCTTCATCCTCTGCAAAGCTTGCAAGACCCCGTCCTGTCCTAACTCAACTCCATCGTCAGAAGCAGAACCGGGGAATGAGGAGAAGTATCTGCTCCAGCCCTGAGCTGAGACACACGCTGTAGAGATAGCACTTATATTGCACTGACAACCCAACAACACAGTTCTAGAGCAATCATAGATGGTCTAGAACTCACTTTCCACAGCAGGTCCCCGTAAATTCCACCAGTATCACGATACCCCAATAACGTCTCCAGCCGCCGGTTCTGGTGGAGCTTCTCTGTCTGCACTTTTCGTCCCTTCCGTTGTAAGGTTTGTCTCTGCGAGCTGTAGGACCAACCAATGAATGAGGAGAGATTTCCCGCGGCTCGTTAATGTTGTTGAAAGATGTAATAATAACTTATGAGAATCGCCCGGAGCAAAAGCCGAGCCGCAGCAGATCTCATTTCTTCTTCATAAGAAAAATGCAAAAAGTTATGTTAGCATCTCTCCTGATTATGTCTTCCGACCTCCGGCGGCTTCCCTTCTCACCCGGAATATGAGGCCGAGATGTTCCTGACTGCGAAGTCAGAAGGAGAGGGCAGAATGCAAGGCGGAACGTTCCCACCCCAGGGCATGGCGAGGACGCACGTTCTTCCGTTGAGCCGGGTTCTAGGGGGGCCGATGGATGCTGTAGAGCGAAAGAGCACCAAGGAAGGAACTGTGGCCCTGGCAGTGAGGCCCGACCTTCCATCAGCACAAGCTCCTCTCTTTGTATACCTCTACGGCGGCAGGTGGAGACACTAGCGCTTCCGCATTAACCAGCAATTTTGACAACGCGGGGTTAAGATAATATGATCTTGGAACGTATATTTCCAAGCCCCCTGTTAGCTGCTGAGGGTCCCCAGAGTCTGGTCCTGGCAGAGGGTCTCTGGTTTCACAGATCGAGGACGCTTTACAGGGAAAGATGGCAATATGGTGGGGGATCCGTATGGTGGGGGATCCGTAGACATCAAGTCTATTGAATCCCTTTGGTTTAAAGCGGTCCAGGACGTGGTCAGTGTGGGCAGCAGAAGCCAGTGTGGGCAGCTGCCGGGAATAAGGGCAAAAATGTAGCCGTCATCCTACGCGGAATAAGCAATAATCCCCTGACCCCCCCAATCGGCTGGATAAGGTGGTCTCTCGCTGGCCGGTTCTACCTGTCCTTCTGGCACAAACGTTCTCGATCACTGTCCTCGTCTTTTCTCTGTCCATATATTGTCTATAGATCTAAGTTTGTCATTTACGGCACGACAGGCACTGAGATAAAAGGCTCTAGAACACGTTCTCGAACACCCTGCACCTTAACCGCATCAGGCGTGAAATACCGGCGTCCGGTCGCGCACTTTGTATCGTCTGATAAATCTTTAATAAACTGACCTGAAACATCGTATCCGGCGTCATCCTCTGTAAAGTCGCTTCTTATTATTTAGACAGTATTATTATACAGTATTATTGAGACAGTTTTAACCCCTTCCTTACTTTAGTGCCATTTTAACCATAAGTGAGTTTAACCAAACTTTTCCTTTCCTGTATTATACATACTTTTTTTTTCAGGAATTCATATAAACAAGCAAAAAAAAAAAACAACAACTCTTTTTTGGCAATTTTCTTACAATTTCTTCTACGCCGTAGGTTCCCCCGATGACCCAATTTATGTTTGAGGACACATTATTTATGTTCATGAGGGCCACATCCATCCCTTACATTGTACCCTATAGGGAAGTATAGAAGTAATAGTTCTGGCTTAAGGGCTTTGGTGGTCGGGAACGGGGGAGGGGGTTATACTTTGGTACATGTAGATCTAGAAGGTAATCTTGGCACAGCTTTTGAGGACGTATCTTTACGTCTATAGGGTAAGGAAGGGGTTAAGTAGAGAAATATTTGCTGTCGCACAATCTATAGGCAGGGCATTTCATGCAAATTCAACTGCGTTTCCCATGATCCCTCAACGCAGGCGGCATCAGAATCCTTCCGTCAGCCCAAGCAGGAAGTTGTAAGCTGCTTCTTGTTCTCTCCCTGCGTCAGCCCAAGCAGGAAGTTGTAAGCTGCTTCCTGTTCTCTCCCGCGCCAGCCCAAGCAGGAAGTTGGAAGCCGCTTCCTGTTCTCTCCCTGCGTCAGCCTGAGCAGGAAGTTGGAAGCCGCTTCCTGTTCTCTCCCGCGCCAGCCCAAGCAGGAAGTTGGAAGCCGCTTCCTGTTCTCTCCCTGCATTTTTTTTAGCGGATGGCGCATGAGCCTCTAGCGCTAGAGATTGTTTCCAGCCGCGCAGGTCCCTCCGTAACGCTATTATCACAGATACCTCAGGGCGACAGGCGACTTATACCCCGTGACGGGGCAGCAAGATTGCGGCACCCGCGTACGGCACCACGGGGAATATGATGTATTTTATATAAATACTTGAGTAAAAATCATGATTAATACGCCGCATACAGGATCCGGACCAGGGATGTCGTCAGGTATATCAGTTTCCCTTTTAAAATCTGTTTTGATGACATCATTCATTCAGAAAACTAAAGAATGAAGTGATCTGTAGAAAGGAGATCCCCTTCAACATCCATTTTTCAGTCCCTCGTACGTTAATCTTGGCTGCTGTAACCCACTGTAAACTCACCTTATTTCTAACACTTAGGACTCAAACAAGTACCCAGAACCAGAGACCGGAATCTGACACTATAAGTGGATAAGTGGATAAGTGGAAGGGCCTCCCAGGAGAAGTAGTAGAGGGTAATACAGTGAGGGTATAAAACATGCATGGGATAGACATACGGCTCCTGAATCTAAGACGAGACCAACGACTGATTAAGGTTTGAGTCGTTACAGCAGGAGAAACGGGTGACTAGACGGGGGCCGGATGGGGGCCGATCCGCCTGCGGATTCTGGTTTTCTTAAAATGTATCCAATGATCTCATCGGAGTCACCAAAGCGCCTCGCATATTAATAACGTCTCTTCATTATTATCTCATTGAAGGGATAGAGGGCGGATTACTGCGGCTGCTGTCCCACTATTTGATAATAATGGCGAAACGTCTTTACCTGCCCTGCGTGAGATGCTTTAACCTCTTCATCCCCAACCAAGAAGAAGAGGAAAGGCGACAGGCCACGGCCCATAGACTGCCCCCGGGTATTTGTGTAAAGCGAGATTGCAGGAGAGACCCCCACGGTCGGGAGACGACATCTGAGGACAGCGCGAGCGGAGGAATTAAAGTTTCATTTCTTAACATGTTCTAGAAGGAGGTCGGCGCGGAGCCTGCGGGGGTAACGAGCCACTCAGAGCAGCCATACATTTTTAAACATAATTGAGTTGACCTAAAAAACCCTTTTATTTATAATTTTTGTTTTAGAGAAGCGCCATCGGCGGGCGAGTCACGTAACGGGGTCACGGGCCCATCGTGGAATGTTTTAAAAAAATATCAGTGGCAGGAAAGAGCCCCCAATAAAATTAATGGGAGCCCCTTTTCGAACATGCGCACAGGCACAAAGTTTCCCCCGGAGTCTCAGGGTTTTTGTCCCAGTCTCAGGGTGAAGGGGCAGATTCTCCGGGTCACACAGTCTGACTCCTTCCTCCTGTGATCATTTATAAGACTCCATGTATGTTATGGGTGATCTCCCTGCTTGAATGCAGGTGACTCAATGACAAGTCAAGGTGTCCATTACAGCCATTTGAGTGGCACATTTAGTGGGTCAGTACATTGAATCTTCGTGAGGGGTTATTAAAGGGTTAAACTATTTTCACCGAAACATGGCTAGAGTTGACTGGAGATGCGTCTATCCCGTGTGATGTCAGAATGAGTCTATCCCGTGTGATGTCAGAATGAGTCTATCCCGTGTGATGTCAGAATGCGTCTATCCCGTAGTGATGTCAGAATGCGTCTATCCCGTAGTGATGTCAGAATGCGTCTATCCCGTAGTGATGTCAGAATGCGTATATCCCGTGTGATGTCAGAATGCGTGTCCTGCGAGGCATTTATCAGGGGTGGGGTAAGGGCATATTGGGGGATCCCGCACATGAAAATTTAAAGAGACCTCTGAGCTATAATAAGCACATACTGGGTAGAATGTCCCATTAATTATTGTTTATGAATAAATATTATGTTTTACTTTAATGAGAGGGTGGTGGATAAGTGGAACAGCCTCCCAGCAGAAGTGGTAGAGGGTAATACAGTGAGGGTATTAAACATGCGTGGGATAGACATACGGCTCCTGAATCTAAGACGAGACCAACGACTGATTAAGGTTTGAGGGGAAACGGCTCGGCGGGATGGGGTTGATCTGCCGGCGGGTTCCGGGTGGAAATCGCTGTTACTTATAGCCGTCGGGGTAAATATAACGCGATATATAATGTATAATAATGGACGCTGCCATGCGGTGCGTGCGACGACACGCGGGTTCTTTATGCTCCGGCGGCTCGGTTACGTTAATTCTCGTAGACGCGGCCGAGTTAGGAAGCCGCCGGCCTCTGGGAAAAAAGAGTGAGAATGAGAGCGTCTGCAAACTCGTACGGCGAGCGGGGATTATTGGAGCGGAATTCATGTAACAATGGCCTGGGCGCCGGCCGCGCCATCTGCTGCACCCGCTGCTGACAATGGAAAGGGGTCTCAGTGGCCCTGAACGGCCCCTGATCACCCGGAGATGGCGAAACGCAATCAAAGTCACTCCCCTCTTACTTCCCCTCTCTCCCCCCTTATTCCCCTCTCTGCCCCCCCTGATGCCCCTCTCTCCCCCCTGATGCCCTCTTTTCTAGGAGGTCGGAATGTTTGCTGGGTATGAGGGGATCGCAGGGTTCTACAGCCCTAAAAGCCCCGATAATGTGTATAGAAACAGCGGGAAACGGTTTTATACGTTGTGTTGGCGGCCCTCGTGGTCTCGCCAGCCGCTTGGACCAGCTGCGTGGCATTGGTGTAAAGGTGCCGCCGTCGGTGGGTGGGGGGCATCTGCCTTGAGGAATGACACGGAGCGCCGCAGCGTATGAGTTTGTTGGGGGGGTTTTCAGCTCCTGGCGCTTTTCCGGTGAAACGTTTTTCCGGCGGGATTCGGAGTCGTGGTGTCAGCGGTCGGCCGGTCGGATGGGGGGCTCCCGGCGGGGAACGTGTCACCGATCACATGATCCACTTTCTGTTTTCATGTTCTGCCGACGCAGCAGGTTTACAGACTGCACGGTGACAGCGGGGATTCTCATCTGCCCCCCGGGGGCATTAAACCCGCAGGAAGGGGAGAGGGAGGGGGGGTCAGAGCACCGAAGGCCAGGCTTCAGAAGAGGACAGACAGACAGACAGACAGACAGACAGACACCGTGCGAAGCACCTGCTGGAACAAAAGGGGCCAAATACCCAGACTATGACCTTAACTCGGGGGGGGGGGATTTATTTTCCACTCCAACTCAGGACGGTTTCTGCCCAAAATCCAGTCGCCGCTTTCAAGCCAACTCAGCAATTCCTGCTTTTCTCTGCTTTACATTAATAATCTTCTTCTTAGCTCCTTGGCAGGGAATGGGTTAAATTAAATCCCAAAGAACAGGCAGGAAAGTAAGCAGAGCAGCGGCCACGGCCCCCCGGGGGGCTTCCGCCTTCAGGACGCGGCGTCTGGAACATACGGAAGGAGCCAAGGAAACGAGAACAAACAGGACTCGGGATTACGGCTTCGGACCCCAAACCGCTCGGGTTTCTTTAGCAACAGCCGGACCCCTTTTACCCCGCAGGTGGTCAGTTCTGTCTCGGCGGCTCCGGCCCCTGCCCAACACACAGACACGGTGCACATAGGGGGATTTGTAGAGGGCTGCTACTACCATCACGCTCAGCCAGAGGAGTATCAAGGAGGAGAGCAGATTCCCCCCAATATTAACGGGGACTTTATATTCTATATATTATATATACCAGCATTTACACACGAATCAGTCACTTGTTGCCATGGTAGTATCCATACCGCCCAAGTGTCCTGATTTAGTTTATCTAGTCTCTCTTAGAACACAAAACCCCTGTGCCACCCCCACGGCCCGTCTTCCCTCCCCTGTGCCCCTCACCTCCCGTGATGCCCCTCTCTCCTCCCCTGTTGCCCCTCTCTCCCCCCTGATGCCCCTTTTTTCTAGGAGGTCAGAATGTTTGTAGGGTATGAGGGTATCGCAGGGTTCTACTGCCCTAGAAGCCCCCGATAATGTGTATAGAAACAGCAAGAAACGGCTTTAAACGGGGTAAATAACCCCATTATTCTTCTAAATAACCCATGATGCCTCTGACCACACCCCCTAAAACAAATTTGCCCCTCTTTGTACACATTAGGGGTGCCCCCGCTCCCATGTCCTCTGGAAAGCAGTGTCTGTCTGCCCTCTTGGACTTTATGGCGATTGAGTGACCGGATTCCTCTGCAGTGAGGCGGAAATAAACTCTCTGTGCTGTTTGTGCAGCGGTGCGGTACAACCAACAATAAGCTCTGTGTGAGTGCGAAGCCAGACGGAGAGGAGGAGAGAGGCACCAGCCCAGGCAATAACCACACCGGCACAGCATGCGCGGCCCGCTCTGTATCGCCATGCGGTGGACCCGTTACCTCTGTTTATACGCAGGGACGGAATAATTTGTTACTGGGTGGGTATCGGGGCATCAGCCATTGCCGCTCCCACGCGGCCTCCTCGTGATGTTCTACTGCTGAGCCCCACAAAATGGCTCTTCGTGTAAGGCGGGTGAGCGGCTTCCTGGGCGTCACAAGGCCTCCGAAAGGGCAGGGCCCAGGGCAGATTTGATAGAAGTGGGGTAAAGAAGCGTGGGCGGGGGATATATGACGCCCGTGAGCAGTAATCACATATATTATAAGCAATAAACACAGATAAAGGATCTATGACGCCCGTGAGCCATCTCTGCCCCCAAGCAGCCTGTCAGAACATGAGGAGCAGCTCCTCGCTGTGAGGCAAACAGGAAGTGCGGTCCGGGGGAGGGGTCTGCCTGCTGCACTCACAGGAATCGGTGCTGGGGAGGACTCCTCTGTCCCAGGCGGGGCTGTGAGCGCCGAGAGCTGGATGTAATATGTGCAGTATGTATGTACAGTATGTAACATGTATGTGCAGTATATACTATCTATGTACAGTATGTAATATGTATGTACAGTATGTGCAGTATATGTACAGTATGTGCAGTATGTAATATGTATGTACAGTGTGCAATATGTGCAGTATGTAATATGTACAGTATGTATATGTATGTACAGTATGTATGTACAGCATTTCACTATGTAATATGCAGTATGTAATATGTATGTACACTATGTAATATGTGCAGTATGTAATATGTATGTGCAGTATGTATGTGCAGCATGTAATATGTATGTACACTATGTAATATGTTCAGTATGTACAGTATGTTTGTGCAGTATGTATGTACAGTATGTAATCTGTATGTGCGGTATGTACAGTATGTAGTATGTATGTGCAGTATGTATGTACAGTATGTAGTATGTATGTGCAGTATGTAGTATGTATGTGCAGTATGTATGTACAGTATGTAGTATGTATGTGCAGTATGTAGTATGTATGTATAGTATGTATGTACAGTTTTTTTCAGGTGATTTTACTGCCGGACGCTACCTCTGGAGTCTCTTGTTGGGAAGACGTAATCTTATTAACAGAGTTAGATGTTGGATCACATGATTTCCCGGCGACCAGACTGCCTGGCAGAGACCGGGTGGATTAGAAGGATGATTTAAGGGGACATAAGAGAAGGGCGTATAGTGTATAGGGGCGCATAGTGTATAGGGGCGCATAGTGTATAGGGGCGCATAGTGTATAGGGGCGCATAGTGTATAGGGGCGCATAGTGTATAGGGGCGTATAGGGGCATTAGTGACAGGAATAGCGAGGGCCTCTCACCATCTCTTTAAAGATCTCCGGTCAGACCTCACCTAGAGTAGTGGGTACAGTGCTGGACATCCCAGCTCCAGAATGATAACCACACGCTGGAGAGTTCAGAGGAGGCCAAGAAATAAAAGGGAAATACCCCAGAAATCCCCCCCCACAGGGGCACGAAACAGCCGAGACGTTACCGACAGATGGTTTCAGTTAGAAATGTCTTTATTGTGTGTGTCGGGGGCGCTTGGGGTCCGACCGGGGTGGGGGGGTTACTTCGGGGTGGGGGTGCTCTTTACTCGGCCGTCACTTCTCCGGCTCTCTCACCAGGGACAGGAGTCTGTCCATTTTTGCCACTTCCACCTCCGGCCCCCGCTGGGTCTCCTGGCCTTTCTTTTCCTGGAATGAGAAGAGAAAAGTCATCAGGACTGGCGCTGAAGGGGTTAATAATAAAATACCCCCCTCGTGGCCCAAACTGCCCCGCACCATATCATAAGGTCGCAGTAGTCGGGCAGTTGCCCCGTGGCAGGTGGTCTGCGCCCCCCCCCAAACTACTCACTGGGACTTATTCACAAAACAGGCAGTTTGGGAAGTCCCCCCCCCCCCCGGTTAGCCCTGTACAATGTATGGGCAAAGTGCTCTGACTGCACTATACATCGTGCAGGGCCAGCTCGGCCCTTATACAGTATGATGCCCGGGGGTAAAATCCCACTCCTGCCACCTGCTCACTACACCGGGTCACACCGGGGGGCAGCATAATATCACCCTCTCTAATGTGGCCCTTCGGCCCCCGCTATCCCTACATATTGGACAGCTCCCTGTATTCGTATTATTTCTGCAGTCCCTGAGATGATTAAAATGGTCAGAGAAGGCGCGCGTTGATCCGCCGCCCGGCTGCTTCAGCAAAATCTTCATTCACAATAAACATTTTCCAGATAAAACCCGTAAATAGAAGGCTTTCAGAGCCCGAGCGGCCCATGCGCGGCCCCCGCCCCCCGCTATTCACACAGGCCAGCGCGTTATCTATTATTTCGCATTCAGAAGGCAGGTGCCGGGGAGAAAAAAGTATTAAAGCAGGCGGCACAATCAGTGGAGATTATTCTGCGCGCTGCCGGGGAGGAAAAACGGCTATTAATGGGAAATAAACGATGTTATTAAACGATAACGTTCATTTTCTGGGTATTTGAGGTCGTTTACTGGGCAGGGAAAATAGAGTGTGAGCTCTGGGACCGAGTGGGCACCCGTTACAGGCGGGGAGGTAAATTCTGACCAGACGGGGCAGTTTGTGGCCCACATAAAAAAACCACCTGCTCCGGGCTGCGGATTTAGTGCAGAGCAGCGGCTCGCGGGTGACAAAGCGTTTGTCGGAAGCGTCTCATCAACAAAGCGCCAAATCTCCTGCGTCTCGCGCACAAAAGGCTTTTATTCAACTATTTATAACGAGCTTCATCCGCCGCCCGGCGGGGGCTTAATGCAACGGCCGAGGGCCATGGGGGGGCCGCGAGCGAATATCTGGTTTATAATCGGGGAATGAATCATGAATGTAAAGCCTTGAAGCCTGACGGGGCAAATCACACTCAGCTCTCCGGGGGTTAATACCATATTTTAGGTTTATTTTCGGGGAGTGAGGTCGATTCTTCATTAACTATTTCTGCGCCAGAACCCGGTGAGCAGCAGGTGCGGCTCCGCCCACTCACTGTCTGCTTATTAATAATTAGAATTATGTTTTGGGGGGGGGGGCATTTCCATGGAAACCGTTTGGCGTGGCAGCACTGGAGTCTTCGGAGGGACTGGCGGGTCGGTGATCGGGAGAGAGGGTTGTACTTCGGCAGAGGGGTAATTACAGGGCACTGCGCATGCGCGGCTTCTCGCTGGGGGCAGATGCTTTGCGCTCTCAGGACTCTGATGATTACTTTTGCCCCCGGCGGGGTTTTAGGCAGAAGGCGAAATCCTAGCAGAGCGTCTCCAGCCCCCGCTAGCCGGGGTCTTTATAATGTTACCCCGCGGCCCCGGGGCAGTTACTCCCGCCCTGCGCTCTCTTCCCGTCTCCGCGCATCACGATCCTGCGCTCTCGCCTGACACTTCACGTTATGCCCAGCGAGCGCTCTCTGGCTGTTACGCCGAGACCGTCCGGATCTGACAGCCTGACAGTAAAATGAAACATGATGGGGATTTGGACGAGGGTCACGTGGCAAGGCAGCCGACAGCCGGGGGTCTCTCCGACGGCAGCCGAGAGCCGGGGGTCTCTCCGATGGCAGCCGACAGCCGGGGGTCTCTCCGACGGCAGCCGACAGCCGGGGGTCTCTCCGACGGCAGCCGAGAGCCGGGGGTCTCTCCGATGGCAGCCGACAGCCGGGGGTCTCTCCGACGGCAGCCGACAGCCGGGGGTCTCTCCGACGGCAGCCGACAGCTGGGGGTCTCTCCGACGGCCTCTCCTGTAACCCTTCTAAGTCTAATGCATTCTATACACTGATCCGTGACCGGCAGTGACCCGGAGGCCCTCTGCATGGTTACACGCGTGTCCCGTGTTATATTGAGCCCGTGTGATGCATGTCGTTCTGAAACATGCAGATGGCAGAAGCCCCTGGAATGATGACCTGCGCGGGGTTAATAGGTAGCCGAGCATCCGCCTCCCAGCCGGATTTGGCCGTATAAAGAAACACTCAATGTCTCTGATCCGCTTTAAATGGCATCAAAGAGCCGCCAGACACCTCCTCTGATCCCATAATCTGATTGGTCGCGCACGTTCCCGCGGCAGATGCCGTCTGCGATGAAGCGGCCGTACGTGGCAGATCCGGGCGACTTACAGGCGCCGCATGCCTATCCTATACGGGGTTAAATCCCCTCACTGTACCAACCTCTACCACTTCTGCCTGGAGGCTGATCCACTTATGCGAGTTTTAGCTCCATGCTGGGAGTCAGGTCAGCGGATGATTCCCCCGTAATGCGGGTCATGGGGAGTATTGCGAGCGGATGTAATGAATGCAGATTCCTGGGCGGAGGGATATAATGGAAACGCGGCCATTGCTGCCCCTTAATACCCGGGGCGGGGGTACAGCGCTGTGTATGTAGAGCATCGGGGGGCACGGAGCGGCCAGCCGGTAAACAATATACAAGAAAAGCAGGAAACGGAATTCCATCAGATTCTGACGATGCCTCGGCTGAGGGTGCTGAGAGTTCCCCGCGCAGGGACTGCCCATGCTGTCAGCGGCCAGCCCGCGCCCGTTGCCCCCCCCCTGGCCGGCGGTGCACTGACCTTTGGCATCTTCCGCAGGTTTGGCGACAGCTTCAGGCTAATGACGTGTCCTCGGTCGTCGCCCACGATGATGATGGGGTGCACGGGGTTAAACGCGATGTGGGTTAACTTGGTCTTTTTCTTGGCCACCACGGCCTGCTGGCAGATCGCCTCGTACTTACTGACGGACAGATCGAACACGTGGACCTGCGGGGACAAGCGGTCAGTGATGCACCCATTGTACAGCGCTACGGAATTTGATGGCGCTATACAAAACAATAAATAATAATAATAATTAATAATAATAAATAATTAATAATAATAAATAAATAATAATAATAATAAATAATAATAATAAATAATAATAATGTGTGAAACGGCAGGTTAACCCTCTCAATGCCGGGAGGAGCAGGGCTGTAAGAGACACCACGGCGGCACCTGTGTTAACTCTTTAATTGCCACAGTCTGGATTGTGTGCAGTCAGATATACATCACGCCTGTAGGTGGTGGCAGGTCAGCGCATGCGCAACGGAAACCCAGTCCCCGCCGGCAGATCGGCCCCCGGCGGCCCCCGTCTAGTCGCCCGTTTCTCCTGCTGTAAAGACTCAAACTTTAATCAGTCGTTGGTCTCGTCTTAAATTCAGGAGCCGTATGTCTATCCCATGCATGTTTAATACCCCTCACTGTATCACCCTCTACCACCTCTGCTGGGAGGCTGCTCCACTTATCCACCACCCCTTCCATCCCATCTCAGCCTGTGACTTTCCGGCGTTAGATTCCGAGGTCACTCAGGAGAGCGCTCGCTGCGTTGTAGACAGAGAGGTGATGAATATTTCATGCGGGTCGGGTGCGCTCGGCTCGCCTGTAAATTATTTAAAAGCCGGGACTTTGTGAACCTTTTCCTTTATATCTAAAATATTATACTGCATACATTATACACGCGTGTGCACACGGTACAGTACAGAGATCTGATGTCACCTGTGTTCAAGCAGAGATTCCAGCTGTGATAAAGCAGGGAGGAAAGCACCAATCGGGACGCTCGGATATCATTAAATCAGAGGAGAATACGAGACGGCCCCAGACTGTGACCCCAGAATCTGCCCCTTAAGCGGGGTAACCGGGAGCGGCGGGCCGAGCCGGTTACGGCATCAGAATGATCTAAAGAGGGGCACAGCTGCATCGCCCCCCCCCCCTTGGCCGGCCCACGCAGGATCCACCGGCCCCCAGCTGCTGCCACCTGCGCTGAGCCACCAGACAGCGATGTGTATGTGGCGCCCTCACCTGGTCAGCGGACGGACACACAAATAACGAGTCCCGAGAAAAAAAACATTTAGGAACCAAATAAAAGGAGACCGATGTGGCGCTATCTGCCTTCCACGCAGCGATAGCAAAGCTCTGGCACCCTCTGGGATTGCCCCGGGGTATATACAGCTTTAACCCCTTTAGTGCCAGGAGTGTGATCCCTGCCTATACGTGCCCTCAATGCATCAGGCATTGGCTTAAACTTCTGCGGCTACCGTCATGAACGGCGACGGGTAAGAGACAGGATTTCACCACAAGTAACTTTTTGGGGGATTCCCCCCCCAATTGCACAAAGTGCCAGCTCTGCCCAGAGGACCAGCTGGGGACGTGCGGCTACTACCTGAACTCCATTATCCTATTGCAGCAAACCAGTCCCAACCACACAGGGGTCACAGCGGCTCCCAGCACTGTAGCCCTAGAAAGGGACCAACGCCCCGTGCACAGGGCCGAAGGAGAGGAGCCGCCAATATTACATGCCGCTCGGGATAGTGAGGCAGCCCATTGGCTAAATAAACTTCTCCACGCCCCCGAGGAACCACCAGGAAGGACAACATATGTGGGGCGGGAAAGAGACAGAGAGCGGTAAAGGGAGAGGCCATGGAAAGAAAGAGACATGGAAAGGCGTGTGAAGGGGCAGCACGTGGCAAGCGCGTGGAGCCGATGTTTAGGGGCCCCAAATAACCGCGAACGAGAGAGAAAGCTCTCCGTCCGGATCTTTCAGTTACAGTAAAATCTCCGGCCGGATTAAATGAACCCCTCGGGGGGCAGAATGTTTGTGGCCGCGGGGCTTTAATAATCCCGGCCCCGACGCCCCTCCCCCGGCTCATTAGTCGTCACCATCCGTGGAAAACATTAAATTATGGAAATGCGATTGGACTCGACCCGCGGCAGCAGAGCTCACAATCCGAAAAGAACAAAAGGGACGCAATGTGCGAGAGGCCGGGGGACCGGGCAACAACCGGCCCGTGGCTCAAACCGCCAGTCACAGCACACGAGAGAGACGGGGGAGGGGGAGACGGAGAGAGAGAGGGGGACGGGGGCAGCACAAATGATATTATACATGGAGAGGTCCGGGTAGAGACCGCACCGCGCGCCATCACTTCACCTACCTTCCCATCTGTGGTAACGGCGGCAAAAACGGTGGAGGAGTAAGGAGCCCAAACCACGTCGCCCACCGCAGCGTTCAGATCAAATACAAACACCGGAGACCTGGGGGCGAGATCATAAAGGGTTAAACCCAACACGATACCTGACACCGGCCCCTGTATAATGTATAGATAAATCAGCGAGCCGGCCCCCGTATAATGTATAGATAAATCAGCGAGCCGGCCCCCGTATAATGATGTCATACTTCACATTGTGCTCCCAGATCTTGACCGTCCAATCAGAGCTGCAGGTGATGAAGACCTTGGGGTGGAAGGGGTTCCAGCGCACGGAGTCCACGGACAGGCTGTGAGCGTGGAACGTGTCGAGGAAGCGGCTGGAATACGCTTTAGAGCACTGAGGAGACACGCAGACGTTAGAGAGACCAAACCCCGCCTGTCCGGCCCCGGCCCCCGCGCCTGGGGGGTTCTGCAGCTACTAGTGACCCCTCGGGGCGCATCGTACGGCGTGAGGAGCTCGGGCTGCCCAAAGAGCTTACAATCTACCAGGACAGACTGGACTTTCGTCTCACGCGCCCCACAAAGTGATATCACGACGGAGGGGCTTCTATTCACCCCAAAGGGGGCAGTTATCTGCGGTTACACGCAGCCAGGAGACACGCGTGGCATCACCTTGTGAACCTTTCCCTCCTCCGTTCCCACGAGGAATAAATAATCAATCTGTCCGTGGAAATCAAACGACGTCCCGCAGCCTGTGGGGAGAGAACACGGAGCGTCACGGGGCGAGAACACGGAGCGACACGGGGCGAGAACACGGAGCGACACGGGGCGAGAACACGGAGCGAGAACACGGAGCGACACGGGGCGAGAACACGGAGCGACACGGGGTGAGAACACGGAGCGACACGGGGCGAGAACACGGAGCGAGAACACGGAGCGACACGGGGCGAGAACACGGAGCGACACGGGGCGAGAACACGGAGCGACACGGGGCGAGAACACGGAGCGACACGGGGCGAGAACACGGAGCGACACGGGGCGAGAACACGGAGCGACACGGGGCGAGAACACGGAGCGACACGGGGCGAGAACACGGAGCGACAAGGGGCGAGAACACGGGGCGAGAACACGGAGCGACACGGGGCGAGAACACGGAGCGACAAAGGGCGAGAACACGGGGCGAGAACACGGAGCGACACGGGGCGAGAACACGGGGCGAGAACACGGAGCGACACGGGGCGAGAACACGGAGCGACACGGGGCGAGAACACGGAGCGACACGGGGCGAGAACACGGAGCGACACGGGGCGAGAACACGGAGCGACACGGGGCGAGAACACGGAGCGACACGGGGCGAGAACACGGAGCGACACGGGGCGAGAACACGGAGCGACACGGGGCGAGAACACGGAGCGGCAAGGGGCGAGAACACGGGGCGAGAACACGGAGCGACACGGGGCGAGAACACGGAGCGACAAAGGGCGAGAACACGGAGCGACAAAGGGCGAGAACACGGGGCGAGAACACGGAGCGACACGGGGCGAGAACACGGGGCGAGAACACGGAGCGACACGGGGCGCGAACACGGAGCGACAAAGGGCGAGAACACGGAGCGACAAAGGGCGAGAACACGGGGCGAGAACACGGAGCGACACGGGGCGAGAACACGGGGCGAGAACACGGAGCGACACGGGGCGCGAACACGGAGCGACACGGGGCGAGAACACGGAGCGACACGGGGTGAGAACACAGAGCGACACGGGGCGAGAACACGGAGCGAGAACACGGAGCGACACGGGGCGAGAACACGGAGCGACACGGGGCGAGAACACGGAGCGACACGGGGCGAGAACACGGAGCGACACGGGGCGAGAACACGGAGCGACAAGGGGCGAGAACACGGGGCGAGAACACGGAGCGACACGGGGCGAGAACACGGAGCGACAAAGGGCGAGAACACGGGGCGAGAACACGGAGCGACACGGGGCGAGAACACGGGGCGAGAACACGGAGCGACACGGGGCGAGAACACGGAGCGACACGGGGCGAGAACACGGAGCGACACGGGGCGAGAACACGGAGCGACACGGGGCGAGAACTCGGAGCGACACGGGGCGAGAACACGGAGCGACAAGGGGCGAGAACACGGGGCGAGAACACGGAGCGACACGGGGCGAGAACACGGAGCGACAAAGGGCGAGAACACGGAGCGACAAAGGGCGAGAACACGGAGCGACAAAGGGCGAGAACACGGGGCGAGAACACGGAGCGACACGGGGCGAGAACACGGGGCGAGAACACGGAGCGACACGGGTCGAGAACACGGAGCGACACGGGGCGAGAACACCGAGCGACATGGGGCGAGAACACGGAGCGAGAACACAGAGCGACACGGGGCGAGAACACAGAGCGACACGGGGCGAGAACACAGAGCGACACGGGGCGAGAACACAGAGCGACACGGGGCGACACGGGGCGAGAACACGGAGCGACACGGGGCGAGAACACGGAGCGACACGGGGCGAGAACACGGAGCGACAAGGGGTGAGAACAAGGGGCGAGAACACGGGGCGAGAACACGGAGCGACACGGGGCGAGAACACGGAGCGACAAAGGACGAGAACACGGAGCGACACGGGGCGAGAAAACGGAGCGACGCGGGGCGAGGACACGGAGCGACGCGGGGCGAGGACACGGAGCGACGCGGGGCGAGCAGAACACGGAGCGACGCGGGGAGAGCAGAACACGGAGCGACGCGGGGAGAGCAGAACACGGAGCGACGCGGGGAGAGCAGAACACGGAGCGACGCGGGGAGAGCAGAACACGGAGCGACGCGGGGCGAGGACACGGAGCGACGCGGGGCGAGCAGAACACGGAGCGACGCGGGGCGAGGACACGGAGCGACGCGGGGCGAGCAGAACACGGAGCGACGCGGGGAGAGCAGAACACGGAGCGACGCGGGGAGAGCAGAACACGGAGCGACGCGGGGAGAGCAGAACACGGAGCGACACGGGGAGAGAACACGCAGGGTGACGCAGGGAGACATGGGGTCCACGTACCGTTTGCCTGCAGCGGGTATCCCTCGGCTCCGTGTCCCGGAGACCCCTCTGCGCTCAGCCTGATGACGTCGGCGTGGACGAGCTCGTTCTGCGGGGAGAGCGGGGCCCTTATATGTGAGATCAGACTAACGGGGTACACACAGGAAGGGGCCACGCGTGCCGGGGTAGGAGCCGCTCACCTTCACTAAGGTCCAGGACACGACGCGGCCGTCCGAGGACACGGAGAAGAAGTTGAGGTTCTTGTCGCCGTCGTCTTTCTGCCATCTCACCTGAAACACATACCGCGAGATCCATAACCCGGCCCCCGAGCGGCCCCGAGCCCCCAACTTACAGCACGGCCGGCCCCACAGATACATCAGCTTCCCGAACTGTGGCCCCCCCAGCGGTCTCATAACACCGGCCCCTCTGGACAGTGCACGGAAACGTGGGACAGAGTCACTAAGCTGATGTGTAACGAGGTCACGTCAGCCACACGAGGCTCCAGGTCACAAAATAAAGGTTTTTGGAGCCGAGGTTTCGGCGTTTCTCGCAGACGGGAAATATTTTTCCGCCCCGGGGCCATTGCGGACGTTATTCGGGTTACAGGGTTATTCGACCCCGCAAGGCGCAGCGGATTCGCTGTCTGAGCCGCGCATGCAGAGCCCAGGCCCATCATGGGAGCTAAACGTATCTATACACATTCATTAACAACAGCGGATACGTAAGGTACTGGGGAGGAATAACTCTGCTGATCCTGTTGTAAAGTCGCTGAATCCAGGACTTTTATATCACAGAGGATTAGAAGCCTCGACGCTCCCAGCACTGCTGGAAAGGAATAGAAAGAGAGAGAGAAGAGAGAAAAAGATGGGAGAGAGAGGAATGAGGGAGGAGAGAGAGAGAGACTGAGAAGAGAGAGAGGGGAGAGAGAGGAATGAGGGAGGAGAGGAGAGAGAGAGAGAGAAGGGAGGAGAGTGAGGGAGAGGAGAGAGGAGAGAGAGGGAGAGGGAGAGGGGAGAGAGGGAGAGGGGAGGAGAGAGAGAGAGAGAAGGGAGGAGAGAGAGAGCTGAAAGTGTTTGTGAGAAGGAAATTTGTAGAAGGCAAACGTGTGTGTAAGGGTGAGCATGAATGTATATGTGTATATAATGTGTATATGTGTCACGGCTCCTGCACTGAACACGTACTGCGTGGCCAGTCTCCCTGCACATACCACACATTACACGGCACGCGATGCAGGGGCCGACGGCCCGGGGCCCCG
The DNA here is from genome assembly GCA_023333645.1 of Sceloporus occidentalis. Classification (NCBI taxonomy): domain Eukaryota; kingdom Metazoa; phylum Chordata; class Lepidosauria; order Squamata; family Phrynosomatidae; genus Sceloporus; species Sceloporus occidentalis. The sequence goes on along the minus strand of JALMGF010000308.1, from coordinate 11,574 downwards.
ACACACACGCCGTCCCTGACTACAGATTTTGGATTGCGTGACGTCCGGCGCATTCATCTGCGACACTTACCTCTCCTCCCCAGCCAGGATCCATGTAATACGTGTATGCGTGTTACATGTATGTGCACCGAGCCCCCCCAGAGTGATGTCACACGCATCGACGGACTGACCTGCCACACCGGGTCCGTGTGTTTGCCGGACTTGGCGGAGCTCGTGAAGCTTGGCTGGGCTGCGGCCGCTTTGAGGTTGTAGATGGCCACGTTGCCGTCATAGAAGCCCACGGCCACCAGGTAGGGATGCTCTGCGTGGACGTCCAGACACATGATCCCGCTGTCCGTGTCGAAGGCGTGCTCGGGGAACGACGGGTTCTTCAGGCTGTAGAGGAGAAGCATCCCCCGGCCCTGCTTCACAAAGTCATCTGCGGGAAAGGAGCGGCAGATCACGGGCAAGCGAGGGCAGGCGGTGCGGCACCCGGGGGCACGGCGGGCGCAGGCAGATATTACCCCCCCCCATACGCCCGGCGCAGGTCTCTGCCGCTTATTACATTAATAAAGGGGGCAACGCCCAGCGAATGACCAACGTTTCCACATACTTTGCAGACAGATAGTATACCCCGCGAGAGAGGGCGGTATACTCCGCGGGGGAGGGCGGTATACTCCGCGGGGGAGGGCGGTATACTCGGCGGGGGAGGGCGGTATACTCCGCGGGGGAGGGCGGTATACTCGGCGAGAGAGGGCGGTATACTCCGCGGGGGAGGGCGGTATACTCCGCGGGGGAGGGCGGTATACTCGGCGAGAGAGGGCGGTATACTTATTATTAACGTGCCCGATATATATTCCTGTAAAATGTATAGGGAGCCCAGAGGGGCCGCTGGGACACGCCAGAGGAATCTCTATTCATATTGGGGACACAAAATAAATAAATAAAACATTTTTAAAAAAAAACCTGGTCCTGAAAGGGTTAAAGAATAGACCACGCCCCCCGGACGATTAGCGCTGGATATATGCACATATGAACCATAACCTCCCCAACAGCGACACCTAGTGGCAAACCCGAGGAGTGCAACTCCTAACACTGCCGCTGCGCTGGGGGGACGGCATGAAGGGTCCGGAGACCCCGGCTCTGCATCTCCTCTTTAACCCCTTGTTTCTCTAAGTCGAGTTGTTATGTTATATGCTACCTGTACTGTCCTGTCTACCCGTTGTACAGGGCTCCGGAATACGACGGCGCTATATAAAACAATAAATAATAATAATGTTTTGGATATATGTGGATTAAGGATTAAGCCGTGACTATCACGATGTGTATTTACGAGCCGATTATAACTCCGCGGAGCCGTCGCTCCTATAATTACTGAAACTTACAGGAACCGAGGCCGACGGCAAACAGATCCTTGTACTTCGGGCTCCTAAAAAAAAGAAATAAATACGATGAATAATTAATGTGCAGAACACGGCGAAAATTACAGCGATTATTAGTGATAAGAATTCCCCATTATCAGCAGGGATCTAAGATACAGCAATCGTATGACTACTCCCATCACCTCGAGACCCCAATCCCCGGCCGCATATACGCCTCGCTGTGTGAAACCTGAGAAACCCAACCAGCTACTTCCAGCTGCGTGCGGCGACACCAGCGGCCAGGAGATAAAAGCGGCCGTTATATTTACAGGAGATATTCACCCTACAGATACCTCCGATCCCCTTCAAAATACCCCAAGGACAACCAAGGGGGCAGTTCACCTTCCTTTTACATGCACGGCTCTGGAACAGCTTCCCTCCTATCAGGGCAACAAAGGACAGCTCGATGGAAACTAAAAATGTGGCTCTTTCAGGGGTTTTCCAGCCGTCGACCCTCCTCTGGCCTCTGCTGGTGAGTGGGGGTATTACACATGCCGTGTTACTGTACCCTGATCTCAGTAACTGCCCTCTGCTGGTGAGTGGGGTATTACACATGCCGTGTTACTGTACCCTGATCTCAATCAGAGAGAGCGTAGGGCTCTCTCTGATTGAGATCAGGGTATCATGTGTAATACCCCACTCACCAGCAGAGGGCAGTTATTGAGAACAGGGTACAGTAACACGGCATGTGTAATACCCCCACTCACCAGCAGAGGGCAGTTATTGAGATCAGGGTACAGTAACACGGCATGTGTAATACCCCACTCACCAGCAGAGGGCAGTTATTGAGATCAGGGTACAGTAACACGGCATGTGTAATACCCCACTCACCAGCAGAGGGCAGTTATTGAGATCAGGGTACAGTAACACGGCATGTGTAATACCCCACTCACCAGCAGAGGGCAGTTATTGAGATCAGGGTACAGTAACACGGCATGTGTAATACCCCACTCACCAGCAGAGGGCAGTTACTGAGATCAGGGTACAGTAACACGGCATGTGTAATACCCCCACTCACCAGCAGAGGGCAGTTATTGAGATCAGGGTACAGTAACACGGCATGTGTAATACCCCACTCACCAGCAGAGGGCAGTTACTGAGATCAGGGTACAGTAACACGGCATGCGTAATACCCCACTCACCAGCAGAGGGCAGTTATTGAGATCAGGGTACAGTAACACGGCATGTGTAATACCCCACTCACCAGCAGAGGGCAGTTACTGAGATCAGGGTACAGTAACACCGCATGTGTAATACCCCACTCACCAGCAGAGGGCAGTCACTGCCAGCCGCTTCGCCTTCTCGTACTGGAACTTCCAGAGGGGCAGTAACGTTCCGTCATGATCTCTGAACTCATCCGAAACGTCTTCAAAATACTTAAAGTCTAAAGAACGGAGGAGAAAACGAGACAAGGAATACTGTAACGCCGGGTATAATCGGGTTATCTCACAGAAGTAGTTGGTTCATGGAGTAGTCACCTGGCAGGAGTGATAGGGAATAGGATAGACTCATTCCTCCCTCTCCTAACCCTAACATTGTTATGGCCTCTGCTGATGCTCCGTAAATAGAAAAGCAATATAAATTGCCTCGTTTTGCGTACCTTGTGTGATGTCATCAAACGTGTTTTGATTCACCATCCTCTCCATAATCTTACTTGATTTTGCCACCTTGCTGATGTCATCGCTCTGAACGGAAAAGAGATAAAGAGCGCTTTACTGACCAATATCGTTACTGGGCTAGTCATAAAAAATAAAATATATTAATATAATAATAAAATATATTCATATAATAATAATAATATAATAACAGAAAAATCAGATAATAGAATATAATAAGATATATTTATATAATGATAAAATAATAATAACATATAATAAATAATATAACATATTTATAGAATAATAAAATATAATAGAATGATAATAAAATATATTAATATTAGCAGCGATCCTTAATATCTTTACTGGATACATAAAGCAGCCGCGACATCTGATCTGAGCCGTATTCCCACTCACTGTGCGCTGCTTTATGAATACGTGGACCTGCACTTCTGCCCCTTGCAGTTTTGTGGTTAAACTGCCCCCTACCAGCCCCTGCATTATTCAGCCCCCACCTGAGACTCGGTTGTGGGCAGTCTCCGTCTGGAAGGGGTATCCTCATCCTTTTTGGGGGCCGGCGCCTTCTGCTTCTCCTTGAGTTTTTCCTGTTTGTGCAGCTCCTCGGCGTACGCATCATAGATCTCCCACTGCGAAGAAACCGAAGCTTCAGGAGAACAGCCGGTGGGGATGGGGGTAAAAGGGGGAGCTCATATAGGAGAGTGGGGGTATAAATAGATGGGGTAAAAGGGGGAGCTCATATAGGAGAGTGGGGGTATAAATAGATGGGGTAAAAGGGGGAGCTGATACAGGAGAGTGGGGGTAAAAATGGATGGGGGTAAAAGGGGGAGCTGATATAGGAGAGTGGGGTATAAATGGATGGGGTAAAGGGAGAGCTGATATAAGAGAGTGGGGGCATTAATCTCAGGTAGCCACGACTCAATTCAACTGCTGGCAACTAAGTATTTGTGCTGCTTTATACTGGGTCCCCCCTGGCCCCTAGTAAATCTTGGGCCCTGGGCGAAGGGCCCGGTACCTGGAATATGCAGGGGTAACGGGGCAGTTAATGGAGGAAGGTGTGTGGTCGTTGTGGGAATTACCTGGTTGGCAGTGGCTGAAAAGGTTTCCCGAGGCGGAGGTTCTGTCTGCGAAGCTCTTTCCTAGAACAGAAATGAGACTGCTGAGTCCTTGACCTGCCCCGGCTCTGGGTGGTTGGCACAGGGGCAGGACACACTTACCCTCAGGGGGTTGTTAAATGTCTGGGAGGCGCGTTCACTGAAGTTAAACTGGTTGGTGAGTTTCCGTTCCTTTTTGTGCCTCTGCGTCTCCTCGCCTTCTGCTCCTCCATCGCCGGCCGCCTGCGGGGAACGCACTCGGATTAGAGCTCAATCCGCAGCGATCAGACACACGGGATGCAGCCCTGCAACCCCAGCCCCCCAGCTGCAGATGGGGTCCTCGACTCTCGGGTTTATACGTAAATGAGGTGAGGTCTGAGCCTCACAGTGACCCCGGAAACCTCTCTCGAGACCCCCATTTGGATCAGTACCGGAGACTCTGGTTTCCCTTCGGAGTCCTTCTCTGCTGGTTCCGCTGCCGCTGCTTCACTTGGTGTTGACTCTAAAGAAAAGAACAAAACACGGCTTTATACCCGTCTATCCCGCAGAACGCAGACCAAGAAGCATCAGACCGGGGGCCGGCCACCTGACGCCACCATATCTGTTCATTTATCTGCGTGGAGCCAGACCATCGCACACCCACCTTCTGTAACGCCCATGCGCGCTCTCTGCCGGCGAGCTTCGTCTGAATCTTTGTGCAGCATGTTCCCGTCTAAAGAGAAGTGTACGGCCAGCTGATCCACCGCGCTCACCGGCTTGTACACCCGCTCCTGCGCGACAAACACCGGAGACTCGTACAACATACATAAAACATATATATCATACACATTAATATATCATACACACACCATACACATATACATCATACACACACACATATAAATATATCATACACCTTATACACACATATATCATACACCTTATACACATATATATCATACACCTTATACACATATATATCATACACCTTATACACACATCCATCATACACACACATATATCATACACATTATACACATACATATATCATACATCATACACCTTATACACACATCCATCATACACACATATATCATACACCTTATACACACATATATCATACACCTTATACACATATATATCATACACCTTATACACATATATATCATACACCTTATACACATATATATCATACACCTTATACACATATATATCATACACCTTATACACACATATATCATACACCTTATACACATATATATCATACACCTTATACACATATATATCACACACATTATACACACATCCATCATACACACATATATCACACACATTATACACATAAGTATACACTTCTAGTGTTAGATTCTGGTCTCTTGTAACTTTTCTCCTCCTTTGCAATAAACTTCCCTCCCGTCCTCTGTTTAATTTAAATGTCTCTTCTACGCCCCCCCTCTGTCTCTTCTACCCCCCCCCCGCCCCGTCTCTTCTACCCCCCCTCTGTCTCCTCTCTCCTCTGAGCCGGAGATTGAGATCTCTCTTTCCTGATCATTTTTACCCCACAAAGTGCTCCCCATTTTAATCGGTCTCCTCTGAAGTCTCCAGAACTGTCTCCACTACTCTAGGCAAGGTCTGACCAGAACCCTCAGATTAAATGGTGATATGTAGGCCCATCTCGTATGGTTTTGCTCCATTTGGGCTCTTATTTGGGGGGCTCCGGTGGTCCTTTGCCCCGGGCGGGTAGTTATCTCGGCAGGGTCACTCACTTTAAAGCTGTATCTGACGATGTTCTGCGGCGCGTGAGGGTTGTTGGCCGTCAGGATGCGAGTGAATTCTTCTTTCAGCTCCTTTGGGGGGGGGGGGAATAATCAACAAGGGAAATAAGAAAAAGTTCCAGACGCGCAGATCACGCCAGACACACTGATTGGAGACGGCTGTTACCCCGAGACAGCCCACGCGGGGGGCAGACGCAGAGGGCCGAGACAGGGCCGAGGACGACAAGGCTGCCTATGGGGCATTGAGTTCTTGTTCGAGACGGGGTGCTTTCCGGGGGTGCTACTCAGGTGACACAAATATAATTCTGTGCATGGTCCAGACGCACAACTTGTGTTTAGTGAATAAAGCCCAGTGGGTTAAAGCACTACATAAAGCGGGGGGGGGGTCACACTCACGGCTTCAGTCAGCTGCAGCTGGTCGGGCGGCTTGGTCAGCGCCCTGGGCTGGGAGTATTCATCGGCTCCGTCCCCCATCTCTGTCGCGTCATCTTCTTCCTGACCGAGAGACGACATCCATAAAGAGACAATTCACAAACCCTGACGGCCCCCGCTGCTGCCGCACAAAAGGGGGCGACGCCATTAATACGGCAGCAAACCCCATTTACCCCAAAAGGTCTCATTATCGAGAGCCCAAAAGCATTACGGCCCGATGGTCTCAGCAGGATCCCTCCGCTACATAGTCCATGAGACAAACCTCAGGGGTGACAGGTGACCCCGTCTGACGTCACAGAGACGCCCTCGCGGGTGGAAGTCACTGGGACCCGCGCATGGACCAGTCTCGGGCGCTGAGTTTGGGGACGGGTGTCTCTTTGGAGATGCTCTGGGTTGAGAAGAACGCGAGTCTTGGGACGCTTTGCCTGCTACGAGACCCCTCTATGAAAGCCCGCAGTGCTGAAAGCCCGCAGTGCCCCCCCCCTGGTGGGCAGACGTTTAACTTACCCTCTTCTTTGCCACTTGCTTTGGCGGTTTGGGGGCAATCGACTTCTGTGTCTGGACGGGCGCAGCCGCGATACTCTGCAAGGGAACAAAATTCAGTGTTTATTGCCCCACGGGCTGTGGACGGGGCCGACAGGGGGCACGGGGGCCACGGGGGCCGACAGGGGGCACGGGGGCCACGGGGGCCGTCAGGGGGCACGGGGGCCGTCAGGGGGCACGGGGGCCGTCAGGGGGCACGGGGGCCGACAGGGGCCCAGTAAGAAGGGTGGAGAGTAAAGGATCTCTAAGCGTCCTGTGAACCCTACCTGTTTCGGCTTGGTGGGCACCGTCCGGGTTGGCATGGTTCCTGGTTAGGGTTGGAAGGTCTTCTTCAGTGAATCTGGATCAGAGGAGGCAATTAGTCTGTAACAAGAAGAGAGGTCTCTGCGTGCGGCTAAACCCCGGCCGCGCATGGTCATATGCATAAACTACTCCTTTAGCAGCAAAACAGACCCCAAACTAAAGCAAATGTTCCGAGTCCAGGCGGAGCTCCGATGGCGCCCGGGAATCCGTTAACCGGACAGCGACCGCACAACCGCCAACCGGCCCGCGTGCCGGGGGATCAGAGCTCCCAACCCAACTCATTAATATTAATACCCAGCAGTTAACGCACAGTAACTCTGCTTAATCGATACAGCTTGCCGGGCCAGAGAGGGGCGCTACTACTTTAGTGTGATTAGAGGCGTGGCTGGGGTGGGGGTTTCTGTGTTACTAAGTGGGGTATATATTAGAAGAATAATGTATTTATTTACCCCGTTTAATTGAATAAGCCATTTCCTGCTGTTTCTATACACATTATTGGGGCAATTCCTGGTGCCCTTTTCCACACACCCTAAAACAAAAGTGCCCCTCTGTGGCCATTTCCCGGGTGGAGAGGGGGCAGCTCAGGGAAGGATCATGCTGGTGAGGCAATAGAACTGGTGTCAAACTGGGGGTAACTACAGAACATTACCAGATACCCCAGTGACAACTGCCCCATAACCCAGTAACAAAGCCTAAAAACCCGGGAGCGCAGCCAGATACCCCCGGGAGAGCAGACAGATACCCCCGGGAGCGCAGCCAGATACCCCCGGGAGCGCAGACAGACACCCCCGGGAGAAAGTCCGGAGAAACTGCCCCCCGCCCATGAATTTCTCCGTGGCTCTATAAATAAATCGCATTTTTCCCGGACCGGGGTATATAGAAAGATATACTTACCCGAACCGTACACGCTGCCGCTGGACCGGAAGTTGATGTTTGTTGCCATGGCAGCTAGGTCCGCGACCAGTTTGTTGTCGAGAAAAGAGGGAGGGGCATTTAGTCGTGTTTCTGTCACCATTGGGTTTCTGAGCGCCCTATTGGGCGGCGATCGGTTCCCATGGATACACAGAATGCGTTGAGTAGAGAGTGAGAAAAAGTGCGCATGCGCAAGATGCGAGGCAGTAGGTTATATGCTATTAATACCGAGTGCACTCAGCGAGCTGTGTCCGCTATTAATACCGAGTGCACTCAGCGAGCGGTGTCCGCTATTAATACCGAGTGCACTCAGCGAGCGGTGTCCGCTATTAATACTGAGTGCACTCAGCGAGCGGTGTCCGCTATTAATACTGAGTGCAAAGAGCTTCCAACATCAGGAAAACAGTATCAATTAGTAACAGTCAGTGAGCGCCATTTGATATGAGGCAGGCAGTGAGTGTCACTCGGTATCAGGCAATGAGCGCCATTTGATTTTTCTGTAAAATGAAGCAAACGCAAGTTACGCAACACAAGTGCTGGTGGGATGGAGGGGGTAGGAGGGGGGTAGGAGGGGGGAGCGAAGGGGGTGTACTGAGGGGTGTTATTAAACACTAATCTTCACCTACCAGACAAGCCAGAGTTTTTCCCTCGGAGATCTTGTGCCGCCGGCACTGCAGGGGATTCTGGGTAGGAGCGCAAACACGGTTAACAGTGATCGCTTTATGCAGCGACCCCTTGGAGGACAATTACCATACCTGCCGACTTTTACCCCCAGGGAATCGGGATGCCAGGGCAGAGTTTGGGAGGTAGAGTGTCATTCAGGCTGACAGCGTTACTGTGTTCTGTGACTGTCCCTCACAAAGCGCTCCCTCCACAGCCTGCGCGGTGGAACGTAAAGGAGAAGGAAGCGGAAGGTATTTGTATTTTGTGTATGTTAGGGTAAGAGTGTCTAAGGGCAAGTGAGCGTTCAGCTGCAAGGGCAAGTGTGCATGTATGTGTATATATGTGTATGGGCAGGTGTGTGTATCTGTGTGTGTATGGGCAGTGTATGTGTATATGTGTGTATGGGCAGTGTATGTGTATATGTGTGTATGGGCAGTGTATGTGTATATGTGTGTGTAAGGGCAGTGTGTGTGTGTAAGGGTAGTGTTTGTGTAAATGTGTATGTATGGGCAGGTGTGTGTATGTGTGTAAGGGCAGTGTATGTGTATACGTGTGTGTATGTGTGGAAGGGCACTGTATGTGTATATGTGTGTGTGTAAGGGCAGTGTTTGTGTATATGTGTGTATTGTGACAGTCTATCCTTATTATCGACTATTACTGTTTTGAGACTACAGGGTAGGTTCTGTGTAACACGCGTGTAACCCGGGGGGCACTATTTAGTATTGTTTTAAATTAAGAAAGTTGATTTGTCCTTCAGCAACTGTGAAAATATCAGACAATAAACCATGTCTGTGCCTATCCTTGTGTGATGAGTGTTACTGTGTGAGGCTATGTGTGACTGAGTGTGACTGTGTCACTCGGTATTAGACAGTCACTCGGTATAGGGCAGCAAGTGTCACTCGTTATAGGGCAGCTCGTGTCACTCAGTATTAGACAGTCACTCGATATAGGGCAGCGAGTGTCACTCGGTATTAGACAGTCACTCGGTATAGGGCAGCAAGTGTCACTCGTTATAGGACAGCGAGTGTCACTCAATATTAGACAGTCACTTGGTATAGGGCAGCTCGTGTCACTCGGTATTAGACAGTCACTCGATATAGGGCAGCGAGTGTCACTCGGTATTAGACAGTCACTCGGTATAGGGCAGTGAGTGTCAATCGGTATTAGACAGTCACTCAGTATAGAGCAGCAAGTGCCACTCGGTATAGGGCAGCGAGTGTCGCTCTATCTTAAACAGTAACTCGGTATAGGGCAGCAAGTGTCACTCAATATTAGACAGTCACATGGTATAGGGCATTGAGTGTCACTCGGTATTAGACAGTCACTCGGTATAGGGCAATGAGTGTCACTCGGTATTAGACAGAGTCACTCGGTATTAGACAGCCACTTGGTATAGGGCAGCGTGTGTCACTCGGTATTAGACAAAGTCAGTGGGTATACGGCAGTGAGGGTTACTCAGCATCACTCCGGGCCTCACATCCTCCCTTCGCCATGACAACAGCTGAGAGTGACGTTTCACCGTCCGCCCCAAATCCCCTAAATTAATTTTCGAGAGACACTCCTCCGTGGGCGCGGTTACCCCGTGTCTCCGCCCTTTTGTTTATTGATAGTTCAGCAACGGCCGTGGGCGTGGTCCATGTTCTCTGGGCCCTGTGTGGCAGCCAGCCCCGCCCCTGCTCATGAATAATGCAGCGAGTGTCTGGAGCCGGAAGCTGCTGACAGGCTGAGACAGAGCATCCTCAGCATCATCCGCAGCAGCATCATCCGCAGCAGCAGCACCGGGCCCGGTGCTCCGGTCGCCACCATGATGGAGGAGATAGACCGCTTCCAGGTGCCCACCGTGCACTCCGAAATGCAGCCCCTGGTAAGGCCTGGACCCTGCATCCCGTCCCTGGGGGGCTCTCACCCCGTATGTATTGAGACCCCCTCCCAGAACCCTCTAAGGGGCAGATCTAATTTACATAAAGCCCCCTGGGAGCAGCACCCTCCCCCCACGCAGACAGCAAGTGTGGCCCCTCTGTATGCGGGCTGTGACAGGACTGGGCCCCGGGGATCCGCTCACTGTAAGTACAGTGTATGCGGGGCGCCGAGCGGTCCCTAGGGGGCGCCCCGCTACATGGCCAGGCCTTTATGAATAGGGCGTTATGGAGATGGGAGGGGTGCCCGATGTACCCTTTTTTTTATATATTTGGGGTGCACCGATATCTGCAGGGGAGGGTTACCCTCCTTTTGATGGGGGGGGCGCTGATGTATGGAGATGGGGTGCCCTTTAATTAGGTAGGGGCAGTAATGTGTCGGGTTATTTTTTGATTGGGGGCATTTGAGGTGGGGGCAGTATGGTGTGGGGATAAGGGTACCTTATTTCTGATGGGGGTCACTGATGTGTGGAGATGGGGGTGCCTGATGGTGTAGGGGACTCTCTTGATTGTGTGTTTGATGGGGGGGGGGCAGTGATGCCGGCGGGCGCAGAGCGTGTGATGATATTGCAGTTAGATTTGGGCTCCGCGTTATAGTGTTAGGGGCCTCGTATGGGCTGCTATACGGGGTGGGGGGCTATGCTCCTTTATACGGGGTGGGGGCTATGCCCTTATATACAGGATGGGGGCTGTGCTCTCTTATACGGCATGGGGGCTGTGATCATATATACCGGATGGGGGGCTGTGATCATATATACTGAGTGGGGGCTATGATCATATATACGGGATGGGGGGGCTATGATCATATATACTGGGTGGGGGCTATGCTGTTATAAATGGGATAGGGGGCTGTTATATACAGGATGGAGAGCTGTATTCAGAGTGTGGGGCGCCGTATCGCAGAGCTGACAATCTGCCATTCACCCCCCCCCGTCTAGCGA